>JARWIR010000120.1:108794-708794 GCA_029959085.1 Nemophila menziesii
TATTCAATTCATTGTTCATAACAAAAATTTGAACCTCTATAACTCTCTCGGATTGTAAGAATATGCTCGGACATAATAATGACTTGAGTGTCGGAGTGCCACTGAAAGAAAAACTTCTTTTGGTACTCAATTGGTGTCTTGTTTAAAGCATATTCAGCCATGAGATGAGACAAAACATCAACAGTACGAAGATATTTCGGATAAACCCAATTTTATTTTGACAGTTTCGTCCTCCTCATCTTTTCTATAACCACTAAATTCTGATTATTTTGTAAGTCAATTATATATATTGGTGGATCTTTTGTAATTATTAACAAACGTTTGATTAATTTTTGTTGATTTTGCTGAAAAAAGTTAAGGACCCAAAAGCTAAGGGGTGTTATTTTTTGGAAGTAATTAAAAAAATTATATGTTGTTTAATAATTAATTTTGAAAAATGTTATATTTGTGAAAACTTAATATATTTTATTACATTTATTATATGCAATTAAAGTTCCTATATGTTTGTCTTTCATTTTTAATTCAAATTTCTTTTATTATTTTTATTTTTAATTCATTTTACTTCTACTTTTACAAAAAATATAATAGAGTTGGATTATTGGTAATAGTGATTATAAATCAAGGAGACAATTTAATGAATATGATATAATCGTTTTTAATGATAGAAATTCATTGTGTTAGTGATAGAAATTTAAAATTTATTTAATATAATTTTGCATCTTACTTTTTTCCATTATAACCTATTAACTTAATTTTAATTATTCATTTCTGTTTATCTTATACTAGTTCCCTTGAGAAAAGACGATAACGTGAATTAAATAGTCTTGAAGCATGTCAAGTCACCAAATATATTAATGTACATCAAAAGTTAAAGTATACCCTTATTAGCTATAACTTTATTAGTATGTATGTGTTAAATTAAAGCTGATAATACATGACTCTTTTACCAAATATATCTAATAAAAAGGGATCAAAAAAACTAAATAACAACTTAGTTTCTAATATTAAAATGTATATATATTTTTTTATTATTGAATTTGAGAATCATTTAACGATAAATTACATTGGAATTACATTGGAGTGTCATTTGACTTGATAAGGCTCATGAGAACTATAAAGTATTCTAGATTCTCCTAACAACCACTAGAAAAACTATTGACCTTTACACATCTATTGTATAATTTAAAAACTTATGAATATCAAAAGAAAACTCTTCCGTTCAGTGGAGGTGGCTGTTGAGCATTGTAGCATGTGGGTATAGTACACTCGGGCTCCCCCTTAGCTCCTCAGACCATGTGTATGGAAAAGATCTCCAATAAGGCGTCTTCAAGGAGGATTACTCCTCACGCTCGTTTTAACCAGCTAAGAAGAGAAATCATGAGGGAGTTACGTGAGCTTGCCCTTTTAGGGGCTCAGGTTTGGTGGTGGTCAGATTGATTCCCATAGAAAAGGATGGGTTGGTCTTGTTTATAACATCTACAAACTAAACCAATATTAATGTCCTACTCAATTAAATACTAACAACATTAACCACTCCAAAATCATGACAAAACTAATAATGCCCAATCCAATAACCGACAAAAAATATGTTAATGAAAGTCAACAATTCAAAATATAATCACCAAGAGTTTGACCATCTTGGAACGTACATAATATTTACACTCTCCTAGAATTCCTAAAATCAAGGTACCCAACACAACATACTCCACCCTTACACAACAAATTTTTCAAAATTATATATCTTTAACTGTGTAATTAAATTTGTAAAGATGTAAATGCACAGATCACATACCCTCCTAAAGTATAGAAACTAGTGCAACTATCCCCTCTTCTATCCCTACTTAATTTTCCTTCTAGGGTAAGTATTAATATGCTTATTTGATATACCAATTGAAGTATCTCCCACTACATGTATAGTTTCCTTCTATCCTGTTCGATTAGTATAAAATAAACTAGTATATAAATCCTTGAAATTTTTATTATAATTAATTAAGCTATAGATTACTATAGTATTACAAAAATTACACTATAAATCATTATATTATGCAAAAAGTACACGATACAATAAAAATTAACTATACAAAAATATATAAAAATATCATACAAATATATTAAATATAACTATAGGCTTATAAATATTATAATATATTTTTAAAAAGAAAAAAAAAATTATTTTAAAGTAAATGGAGTTATAGCCCTAACTATTGATGGTTGTGGGACTAAAACCAACCTGGATCGCCATATATTTAATTTATTTGTTTCCTTATATATAATCATTTTCATAATTTTTTACTGACAATCTAGATAATATTTATCAAAAAAATAATAAAGTTGATTAAGATTCTTTTTTGTTACAATTTTTTGTACTCAAATAAGACGCCACCCAAAACCAGAAAAATGTTATAAGCTGTTTTAAAGTATATAATCCTTTATGTATACCCAGTATTATAAAAGAAAATTAAATACGAAATCAACATTCTCATTTGACCATATGAAAATTCAAAATAATAATTTCACAACCAATAATTTGAAAAAAATAAACTATAAATATTTTGTTACCATCCTTAGCTTGAAATATATTTTACCATGAAAGTATGAAAAATCTAAAATATACATTATCAGTTTTTTTGTACTCAAGATAGTCTACATGGCAAATACATTAAATGAATAAATATGTACATTGAAATGTGTTACATAATTAATTTTTTAAATTTTTCCTTCCACAAGGATCAATTTGATGGTATTTGAATAAAATAAAATATAAATTAAAACATTATAAAATAACACAACTTGTATACAAAAATAGAATTTTGTTTTTCCAAGAAACTATGTTTATAGGAATAGATCTCAAATTTCTACAACTATATTAATGATCATTGAAATTCATTTTTGTTCCTATCAGATTTTGGTTGTTAATTATCATATGTTGGTTGATAATTTTGACGTGAAAAATACATTAGAGGATCAAATTAGTAAAGGGGGATAATTCAGAGATTGGTTTGGAACTAAAAAAAATCAAACTTATAAGTGAATCTCACCTGAAATGGTATGGTCATCGATCAATTACAAGCAAATAGAGAATTGTAGTTGGCCTTGAGTTCATAAATTTTACTCATACTAGTTAAGAAGATATCCGATGAAAGAAGAAGATTCAATACGTAAAAAAATGTGAATATTTTGAGATAACATGGAGAAGAGGCGGCGAAGACTTCCCCGAAGTAGGGTTTTGTAGAAGAGATAGAATATTAAGTATAGATATATATGTCAAGGCCTTTGGGCCTTATTGATTATATTTTTAATTTTATGTTTTGTATTCTTTGGGATTTATGAAAAACATACTATTTTATTGGTTATGATATGGACTCAAGTTGTACATAATGTAAAGTTCAGTATCTTATTAATTGATTGTTTGAAATAAAATGAAAAAAAAAACTCAGTGGATCAAGTAAAGGTGGAGAAAGTAGAAATTTGGGGTTTACTCACAGATTATGTAAAAATTGACCTATTTAACTACATGTCTTTATTTAAATTCTAAACTCAAGCCAGACGGTCTATTAATTTTATAATATTTTTTTAAATTACATGATAAAATATAAAAAATATAATTAAAAATTCATAATATTGTCTCATTTATTATTTCTTACGTGTTTTATAGATGTAAAGTTCTTCTTTGAGGGTAAATATTTCTTAGTGATTGAATTTGACGAAGAAGAATAGTTAATGATTTGTGAATATGAGATGTATAAATGAAAACAATCATTAATACATATTTCCAAGCCTTACATGCTACAACTTCCACTTGTCTATGAATGATATGAATAAATGCTTTAGTTAGATGCAAACAAAAAATCATATTATGTCTTCATTAAGACTCCCATGGGATAGGATAAAAAATATAATGGTCTCCCAATAAGATTGATATAACAAAAAAATCTATATACACACAATCCATATGCATTTAACTAATATAGTAAAAACCACAATCTAGACATACATGTAATGCACATTGAATTCACTAATACGATTTATAGTCACGTCCAACTTAGATTAACATAATTTTAGTTGGATTGTCTCTTCTTCTTATAAAATATGGAACTCTAGATAATGATGTTTTATTTAAAATAAGTACTTTCTCATTTATTTTAGGGATTTATTTTAAAATTTGCAATTATATCTGAATTTCAATCTAGAAAATCTTTGTTGGCCTCAATATCTGTGGGAGCACACACAAAAGGCCGAGTACGAACAAAATAATCCACTACCTTGATTTTTTCAATCAACCACGTTGCAGATTCTAGCCAAAACAAATTATCCCATACCTTTTTTTACATAAAAATTGAATCTTGGATCAATGATGGACTTGACTTCTTGACTACCGTCAAAAGATGACCCCAAAACTTCAAAATATTTGTGTTTATAGACATAATTTAATTTTACACAAAATTTTGGTCAATGTAAACTAACTAAATGACATGCATGTCTCCATGACAATGTTTTTTCCCTCCCTTGATAATTCCTCATAAACATAATTGTATTTTTTTCGGTGTTATTCATTCCATAACAGTTTCTCATTTATCTTTTCTATCCGAAAAATTTGGTCAAAATAAATTGTCTTTCACAATATTTTTGTCCATGTTTATAGGCTTTAACTTGACCATGTCTAATTTTCTAACACAAATCCTACTTGGGCTTATATTAATTTGTAGTAAATTTCCTCCTTTAGTTCAAAATTATCATCATTAGGGTTAACTACTTTTTACTCATTATTCGAGATCCTTAGGAAGATCAAATGTTATTTATTGTCTTATGATGGTAGTGAAACTCTCTATGCCTCTTTTTTATTTTTCTTCTACATGTATTTAAGGTCCAATTTACGGATTAATATATTGAATGTCAAAAAAATTATAATGGTGTGAAAGGACTGAATAATTCATGGGAGATTCAGATATATCACTGTCTTCCGAGGTGTGATAATAAATCAATCATTCAATAGATGAAAACTCGCAAGTGTACTAGTAATCACAATTGATATAATAGAGAAGTAAGTTCTTCTTCACATGAATTTAAAAGTTAATAAGTAATTTTAGCTTTCAATTAGTGATTCGTTGAGAATAACTTAGTAAACCTACATCTTTTTATTGTGTTTTTTGGATTTAAGAACTATTAAGATTGAATTTAATATAATTGAATAATACATTAAACTAATGATATTGTAGTGAGAAGGTGTAGCTCAAGACACTTTTGATCCCCACAATATATGACAAGGATTTAATTAAATTTAAGGGCAAAACGAGATGTTATTGCTAAACATAATTCTAAATTAACCCTACGTTCCACGTGGATAAATAAGGGGTTTCTATCTAATCCTAATAATATCTTCTGAGTGATCTTCCATAAATATTTAGTGCCTAAAGTTTAAACTATATTTTATTACCTAATTAGTTTAGATCTTTCGAGTATTCTACTTTAAAAAGTGTAATTATACTAGTTCCACTACCAAATCCTCCTCATGTATATTATTAGATAACTATCAAACACTAAATATGTGGTCTTCATACAAGAATTTAAGAATAAGTGTAAGGGTAATCACAACAACATCAATCAATTTTTATTTAAATAAGAAAATCCAAATTCATACAATTAATCTCTTATTGATTATCACGGTTCATACCCAAGTATATCAAGCTACAATATAGTTTAGTTTATAATGGAGGAAAAGAAAACAAAATTAAAAGGAAACTTAAATAAAGGAAAATAACAATGGTTAAGTATATAAAGTTTTGTAAAGGATTTTCCTTACTTCTTGCCATTTCTCACGATATTACAAGCTCTCCAATATGATAATTGGTAGGTTTAGATGCAAAAAACTATTATACATAACCCCAGAATACCGTGTCATATGTTGGGTTCCTTAAGTGAGTAAAAAATGGCCTAGTGGACTCTTTGTAAATCTAAACAAGTTTGGGTTAACAGAAAAAAATACCTATAACTTCTCCATATCAACTAAAAAATACTCTTGATTTCTTCTCACGTGCTCTAAAATCCAAGATATACCTTGAGGAAAAGTTTTACTGTAAGAAACATCACAAATTTTTACATAGTATAGGGACAAGATTTTTGGCATAATATAAGGAACTCTAGTACAATTTTTGCATGAAATAGGGGCTTATCGTGCAAATTTTAATACGCAATAGATATGCGACTAGGGAAACATCCAATGACTAGGTAATGTCGATAGGGATATTAGGGGGAATAGAGTTGCTTCGCAGTCCCTAAAGGGGGGGAAATACTGAAGAAGGGGATGTATTACCTAGAGAAGAAGCGTAAGAAGGAGATCTTGCTGAACATCTACCCTTTTCCCCTTTATTTTCTTAATACGTCCTCCGAGTGGAATGATAAATATGAAGAATGCCCAATCATTCTTTTTCTTATAAAAATAGCCTGGTGAAGATAGAAAGAGACACAATGAAAGTAAAAAATGGTATTTCATGATATTAATAGATGGTAAAGAAATGCTTAAACTTCCAAGGTAGTGAATGATAAACCTTTCATTGATGAATAAGTTCTTTGAAGATAATGAAACAATAATAATGGCGAAAGAACAAAAAAATTGTTGCCACATTCACGGTACAAACAAAAAAATGTTCAATGGTATAAAAAATTATCTTTGAAGCGCGAAGGGTTCTCTAGCACTATTTGCTTACAATGCCCATCGATCTCTATTCATACCTTATGAGAAGGTACTTATCTGAGAAATAAAAAATCTTCCAAATTCACTTGAAGGAAAAACTTTCATGTTGGAATATCAATAAGTTACTTAAAATATAGGCTTCTATGGTGGGTTTTCATGAAGTCACTCAAAAGAGAATCTTTTATGTTGTCATATCAAGAAGTTACTCAAACACTCGACCCCTGATTCAGAAACATCAAAAAGGTATCCAAAAGGCCAAATATCGCATTGGAATATCAAGAAGCTACTTGAAAACGCGCGACTTTTACATTGGCACATTATCTGTATACTTGAAAGATCGGTTCCCATGTCTGCTGTTTATAAAAAAGGTAAATGAAATTTGTAAATATTACTCGGGGAAATAACACGATTGCACAAATTCAAGACTGCTATTTAATAGACATAGTAAAGTGTTGGTAGTAATTGGGAGAATTAAAGCTATGGTCGAATGTAAGATTAAAGCAAAAGATCTCTTCCCCCAAATGAGGATAGTAAAAAACTGAATAAAGAGTTTACATGATATGGACTATTAATTGGGTATGCGCATATTTAGTGGGTTAGAAATCTATATGAGCCAACATAAACCTTTATGCGCACCCATAATATTTATAAATACCTCATGCACATGTCCCGAATAGGGTACATTCTACTCATTATTCAATTCATTGTTCATAACAAAAATTTGAACCTCTATAACTCTCTCGGATTGTAAGAATATGCTCGGACATAATAATGACTTGAGTGTCGGAGTGCCACTGAAAGAAAAACTTCTTTTGGTACTCAATTGGTGTCTTGTTTAAAGCATATTCAGCCATGAGATGAGACAAAACATCAACAGTACGAAGATATTTCGGATAAACCCAATTTTATTTTGACAGTTTCGTCCTCCTCATCTTTTCTATAACCACTAAATTCTGATTATTTTGTAAGTCAATTATATATATTGGTGGATCTTTTGTAATTATTAACAAACGTTTGATTAATTTTTGTTGATTTTGCTGAAAAAAGTTAAGGACCCAAAAGCTAAGGGGTGTTATTTTTTGGAAGTAATTAAAAAAATTATATGTTGTTTAATAATTAATTTTGAAAAATGTTATATTTGTGAAAACTTAATATATTTTATTACATTTATTATATGCAATTAAAGTTCCTATATGTTTGTCTTTCATTTTTAATTCAAATTTCTTTTATTATTTTTATTTTTAATTCATTTGACTTCTATTTTTACAAAAAATATAATAGAGTTGGATTATTGGTAATAGTGATTATAAATCAAGGAGACAATTTAATGAATATGATATAATCGTTTTTAATGATAGAAATTCATTGTGTTAGTGATAGAAATTTAAAATTTATTTAATATAATTTTGCATCTTACTTTTTTCCATTATAACCTATTAACTTAATTTTAATTATTCATTTCTGTTTATCTTATACTAGTTCCCTTGAGAAAAGACGATAACGTGAATTAAATAGTCTTGAAGCATGTCAAGTCACCAAATATATTAATGTACATCAAAAGTTAAAGTATACCCTTATTAGCTATAACTTTATTAGTATGTATGTGTTAAATTAAAGCTGATAATACATGACTCTTTTACCAAATATATCTAATAAAAAGGGATCAAAAAAACTAAATAACAACTTAGTTTCTAATATTAAAATGTATATATATTTTTTTATTATTGAATTTGAGAATCATTTAACGATAAATTACATTGGAATTACATTGGAGTGTCATTTGACTTGATAAGGCTCATGAGAACTATAAAGTATTCTAGATTCTCCTAACAACCACTAGAAAAACTATTGACCTTTACACATCTATTGTATAATTTAAAAACTTATGAATATCAAAAGAAAACTCTTCCGTTCAGTGGAGGTGGCTGTTGAGCATTGTAGCATGTGGGTATAGTACACTCGGGCTCCCCCTTAGCTCCTCAGACCATGTGTATGGAAAAGATCTCCAATAAGGCGTCTTCAAGGAGGATTACTCCTCACGCTCGTTTTAACCAGCTAAGAAGAGAAATCATGAGGGAGTTACGTGAGCTTGCCCTTTTAGGGGCTCAGGTTTGGTGGTGGTCAGATTGATTCCCATAGAAAAGGATGGGTTGGTCTTGTTTATAACATCTACAAACTAAACCAATATTAATGTCCTACTCAATTAAATACTAACAACATTAACCACTCCAAAATCATGACAAAACTAATAATGCCCAATCCAATAACCGACAAAAAATATGTTAATGAAAGTCAACAATTCAAAATATAATCACCAAGAGTTTGACCATCTTGGAACGTACATAATATTTACACTCTCCTAGAATTCCTAAAATCAAGGTACCCAACACAACATACTCCACCCTTACACAACAAATTTTTCAAAATTATATATCTTTAACTGTGTAATTAAATTTGTAAAGATGTAAATGCACAGATCACATACCCTCCTAAAGTATAGAAACTAGTGCAACTATCCCCTCTTCTATCCCTACTTAATTTTCCTTCTAGGGTAAGTATTAATATGCTTATTTGATATACCAATTGAAGTATCTCCCACTACATGTATAGTTTCCTTCTATCCTGTTCGATTAGTATAAAATAAACTAGTATATAAATCCTTGAAATTTTTATTATAATTAATTAAGCTATAGATTACTATAGTATTACAAAAATTACACTATAAATCATTATATTATGCAAAAAGTACACGATACAATAAAAATTAACTATACAAAAATATATAAAAATATCATACAAATATATTAAATATAACTATAGGCTTATAAATATTATAATATATTTTTAAAAAGAAAAAAAAAATTATTTTAAAGTAAATGGAGTTATAGCCCTAACTATTGATGGTTGTGGGACTAAAACCAACCTGGATCGCCATATATTTAATTTATTTGTTTCCTTATATATAATCATTTTCATAATTTTTTACTGACAATCTAGATAATATTTATCAAAAAAATAATAAAGTTGATTAAGATTCTTTTTTGTTACAATTTTTTGTACTCAAATAAGACGCCACCCAAAACCAGAAAAATGTTATAAGCTGTTTTAAAGTATATAATCCTTTATGTATACCCAGTATTATAAAAGAAAATTAAATACGAAATCAACATTCTCATTTGACCATATGAAAATTCAAAATAATAATTTCACAACCAATAATTTGAAAAAAATAAACTATAAATATTTTGTTACCATCCTTAGCTTGAAATATATTTTACCATGAAAGTATGAAAAATCTAAAATATACATTATCAGTTTTTTTGTACTCAAGATAGTCTACATGGCAAATACATTGAATGAATAAATATGTACATTGAAATGTGTTACATAATTAATTTTTTAAATTTTTCCTTCCACAAGGATCAATTTGATGGTATTTGAATAAAATAAAATATAAATTAAAACATTATAAAATAACACAACTTGTATACAAAAATAGAATTTTGTTTTTCCAAGAAACTATGTTTATAGGAATAGATCTCAAATTTCTACAACTATATTAATGATCATTGAAATTCATTTTTGTTCCTATCAGATTTTGGTTGTTAATTATCATATGTTGGTTGATAATTTTGACGTGAAAAATACATTAGAGGATCAAATTAGTAAAGGGGGATAATTCAGAGATTGGTTTGGAACTAAAAAAAATCAAACTTATAAGTGAATCTCACCTGAAATGGTATGGTCATCGATCAATTACAAGCAAATAGAGAATTGTAGTTGGCCTTGAGTTCATAAATTTTACTCATACTAGTTAAGAAGATATCCGATGAAAGAAGAAGATTCAATACGTAAAAAAATGTGAATATTTTGAGATAACATGGAGAAGAGGCGGCGAAGACTTCCCCGAAGTAGGGTTTTGTAGAAGAGATAGAATATTAAGTATAGATATATATGTCAAGAACTTTGGGCCTTATTGATTATATTTTTAATTTTATGTTTTGTATTCTTTGGGATTTATGAAAAACATACTATTTTATTGGTTATGATATGGACTCAAGTTGTACATAATGTAAAGTTCAGTATCTTATTAATTGATTGTTTGAAATAAAATGAAAAAAAAAACTCAGTGGATCAAGTAAAGGTGGAGAAAGTAGAAATTTGGGGTTTACTCACAGATTATGTAAAAATTGACCTATTTAACTACATGTCTTTATTTAAATTCTAAACTCAAGCCAGACGGTCTATTAATTTTATAATATTTTTTTCAATTACATGATAAAATATAAAAAATATAATTAAAAATTCATAATATTGTCTCATTTATTATTTCTTACGTGTTTTATAGATGTAAAGTTCTTCTTTGAGGGTAAATATTTCTTAGTGATTGAATTTGACGAAGAAGAATAGTTAATGATTTGTGAATATGAGATGTATAAATGAAAACAATCATTAATACATATTTCCAAGCCTTACATGCTACAACTTCCACTTGTCTATGAATGATATGAATAAATGCTTTAGTTAGATGCAAACAAAAAATCATATTATGTCTTCATTAAGACTCCCATGGGATAGGATAAAAAATATAATGGTCTCCCAATAAGATTGATATAACAAAAAAATCTATATACACACAATCCATATGCATTTAACTAATATAGTAAAAACCACAATCTAGACATACATGTAATGCACATTGAATTCACTAATACGATTTATAGTCACGTCCAACTTAGATTAACATAATTTTAGTTGGATTGTCTCTTCTTCTTATAAAATATGGAACTCTAGATAATGATGTTTTATTTAAAATAAGTACTTTCTCATTTATTTTAGGGATTTATTTTAAAATTTGCAATTATATCTGAATTTCAATCTAGAAAATCTTTGTTGGCCTCAATATCTGTGGGAGCACACACAAAAGGCCGAGTACGAACAAAATAATCCACTACCTTGATTTTTTCAATCAACCACGTTGCAGATTCTAGCCAAAACAAATTATCCCATACCTTTTTTTACATAAAAATTGAATCTTGGATCAATGATGGACTTGACTTCTTGACTACCGTCAAAAGATGACCCCAAAACTTCAAAATATTTGTGTTTATAGACATAATTTAATTTTACACAAAATTTTGGTCAATGTAAACTAACTAAATGACATGCATGTCTCCATGACAATGTTTTTTCCCTCCCTTGATAATTCCTCATAAACATAATTGTATTTTTTTCGGTGTTATTCATTCCATAACAGTTTCTCATTTATCTTTTCTATCCGAAAAATTTGGTCAAAATAAATTGTCTTTCACAATATTTTTGTCCATGTTTATAGGCTTTAACTTGACCATGTCTAATTTTCTAACACAAATCCTACTTGGGCTTATATTAATTTGTAGTAAATTTCCTCCTTTAGTTCAAAATTATCATCATTAGGGTTAACTACTTTTTACTCATTATTCGAGATCCTTAGGAAGATCAAATGTTATTTATTGTCTTATGATGGTAGTGAAACTCTCTATGCCTCTTTTTTATTTTTCTTCTACATGTATTTAAGGTCCAATTTACGGATTAATATATTGAATGTCAAAAAAATTATAATGGTGTGAAAGGACTGAATAATTCATGGGAGATTCAGATATATCACTGTCTTCCGAGGTGTGATAATAAATCAATCATTCAATAGATGAAAACTCGCAAGTGTACTAGTAATCACAATTGATATAATAGAGAAGTAAGTTCTTCTTCACATGAATTTAAAAGTTAATAAGTAATTTTAGCTTTCAATTAGTGATTCGTTGAGAATAACTTAGTAAACCTACATCTTTTTATTGTGTTTTTTGGATTTAAGAACTATTAAGATTGAATTTAATATAATTGAATAATACATTAAACTAATGATATTGTAGTGAGAAGGTGTAGCTCAAGACACTTTTGATCCCCACAATATATGACAAGGATTTAATTAAATTTAAGGGCAAAACGAGATGTTATTGCTAAACATAATTCTAAATTAACCCTACGTTCCACGTGGATAAATAAGGGGTTTCTATCTAATCCTAATAATATCTTTTGAGTGATCTTCCATAAATATTTAGTGCCTAAAGTTTAAACTATATTTTATTACCTAATTAGTTTAGATCTTTCGAGTATTCTACTTTAAAAAGTGTAATTATACTAGTTCCACTACCAAATCCTCCTCATGTGTATTATTAGATAACTATCAAACACTAAATATGTGGTCTTCATACAAGAATTTAAGAATAAGTGTAAGGGTAATCACAACAACATCAATCAATTTTTATTTAAATAAGAAAATCCAAATTCATACAATTAATCTCTAATTGATTATCACGGTTCATACCCAAGTATATCAAGCTACAATATAGTTTAGTTTATAATGGAGGAAAAGAAAACAAAATTAAAAGGAAACTTAAATAAAGGAAAATAACAATGGTTAAGTATATAAAGTTTTGTAAAGGATTTTCCTTACTTCTTGCCATTTCTCACGATATTACAAGCTCTCCAATATGATAATTGGTAGGTTTAGATGCAAAAAACTATTATACATAACCCCAGAATACCGTGTCATATGTTGGGTTCCTTAAGTGAGTAAAAAATGGCCTAGTGGACTCTTTGTAAATCTAAACAAGTTTGGGTTAACAGAAAAAAATACCTATAACTTCTCCATATCAACTAAAAAATACTCTTGATTTCTTCTCACGTGCTCTAAAATCCAAGATATACCTTGAGGAAAAGTTTTACTGTAAGAAACATCACAAATTTTTACATAGTATAGGGACAAGATTTTTGGCATAATATAAGGAACTCTAGTACAATTTTTGCATGAAATAGGGGCTTATCGTGCAAATTTTAATACGCAATAGATATGCGACTAGGGAAACATCCAATGACTAGGTAATGTCGATAGGGATATTAGGGGGAATAGAGTTGCTTCGCAGTCCCTAAAGGGGGGGAAATACTGAAGAAGGGGATGTATTACCTAGAGAAGAAGCGTAAGAAGGAGATCTTGCTGAACATCTACCCTTTTCCCCTTTATTTTCTTAATACGTCCTCCGAGTGGAATGATAAATATGAAGAATGCCCAATCATTCTTTTTCTTATAAAAATAGCCTGGTGAAGATAGAAAGAGACACAATGAAAGTAAAAAATGGTATTTCATGATATTAATAGATGGTAAAGAAATGCTTAAACTTCCAAGGTAGTGAATGATAAACCTTTCATTGATGAATAAGTTCTTTGAAGATAATGAAACAATAATAATGGCGAAAGAACAAAAAAATTGTTGCCACATTCACGGTACAAACAAAAAAATGTTCAATGGTATAAAAAATTATCTTTGAAGCGCGAAGGGTTCTCTAGCACTATTTGCTTACAATGCCCATCGATCTCTATTCATACCTTATGAGAAGGTACTTATCTGAGAAATAAAAAATCTTCCAAATTCACTTGAAGGAAAAACTTTCATGTTGGAATATCAATAAGTTACTTAAAATATAGGCTTCTATGGTGGGTTTTCATGAAGTCACTCAAAAGAGAATCTTTTATGTTGTCATATCAAGAAGTTACTCAAACACTCGACCCCTGATTCAGAAACATCAAAAAGGTATCCAAAAGGCCAAATATCGCATTGGAATATCAAGAAGCTACTTGAAAACGCGCGACTTTTACATTGGCACATTATCTGTATACTTGAAAGATCGGTTCCCATGTCTGCTGTTTATAAAAAAGATAAATGAAATTTGTAAATATTACTCGGGGAAATAACACGATTGCACAAATTCAAGACTGCTATTTAATAGACATAGTAAAGTGTTGGTAGTAATTGGGAGAATTAAAGCTATGGTCGAATGTAAGATTAAAGCAAAAGATCTCTTCCCCCAAATGAGGATAGTAAAAAACTGAATAAAGAGTTTACATGATATGGACTATTAATTGGGTATGCGCATATTTAGTGGGTTAGAAATCTATATGAGCCAACATAAACCTTTATGCGCACCCATAATATTTATAAATACCTCATGCACATGTCCCGAATAGGGTACATTCTACTCATTATTCAATTCATTGTTCATAACAAAAATTTGAACCTCTATAACTCTCTCGGATTGTAAGAATATGCTCGGACATAATAATGACTTGAGTGTCGGAGTGCCACTGAAAGAAAAACTTCTTTTGGTACTCAATTGGTGTCTTGTTTAAAGCATATTCAGCCATGAGATGAGACAAAACATCAACAGTACGAAGATATTTCGGATAAACCCAATTTTATTTTGACAGTTTCGTCCTCCTCATCTTTTATATAACCACTAAATTCTGATTATTTTGTAAGTCAATTATATATATTGGTGGATCTTTTGTAATTATTAACAAACGTTTGATTAATTTTTGTTGATTTTGCTGAAAAAAGTTAAGGACCCAAAAGCTAAGGGGTGTTATTTTTTGGAAGTAATTAAAAAAATTATATGTTGTTTAATAATTAATTTTGAAAAATGTTATATTTGTGAAAACTTAATATATTTTATTACATTTATTATATGCAATTAAAGTTCCTATATGTTTGTCTTTCATTTTTAATTCAAATTTCTTTTATTATTTTTATTTTTAATTCATTTGACTTCTATTTTTACAAAAAATATAATAGAGTTGGATTATTGGTAATAGTGATTATAAATCAAGGAGACAATTTAATGAATATGATATAATCGTTTTTAATGATAGAAATTCATTGTGTTAGTGATAGAAATTTAAAATTTATTTAATATAATTTTGCATCTTACTTTTTTCCATTATAACCTATTAACTTAATTTTAATTATTCATTTCTGTTTATCTTATACTAGTTCCCTTGAGAAAAGACGATAACGTGAATTAAATAGTCTTGAAGCATGTCAAGTCACCAAATATATTAATGTACATCAAAAGTTAAAGTATACCCTTATTAGCTATAACTTTATTAGTATGTATGTGTTAAATTAAAGCTGATAATACATGACTCTTTTACCAAATATATCTAATAAAAAGGGATCAAAAAAACTAAATAACAACTTAGTTTCTAATATTAAAATGTATATATATTTTTTTATTATTGAATTTGAGAATCATTTAACGATAAATTACATTGGAATTACATTGGAGTGTCATTTGACTTGATAAGGCTCATGAGAACTATAAAGTATTCTAGATTCTCCTAACAACCACTAGAAAAACTATTGACCTTTACACATCTATTGTATAATTTAAAAACTTATGAATATCAAAAGAAAACTCTTCCGTTCAGTGGAGGTGGCTGTTGAGCATTGTAGCATGTGGGTATAGTACACTCGGGCTCCCCCTTAGCTCCTCAGACCATGTGTATGGAAAAGATCTCCAATAAGGCGTCTTCAAGGAGGATTACTCCTCACGCTCGTTTTAACCAGCTAAGAAGAGAAATCATGAGGGAGTTACGTGAGCTTGCCCTTTTAGGGGCTCAGGTTTGGTGGTGGTCAGATTGATTCCCATAGAAAAGGATGGGTTGGTCTTGTTTATAACATCTACAAACTAAACCAATATTAATGTCCTACTCAATTAAATACTAACAACATTAACCACTCCAAAATCATGACAAAACTAATAATGCCCAATCCAATAACCGACAAAAAATATGTTAATGAAAGTCAACAATTCAAAATATAATCACCAAGAGTTTGACCATCTTGGAACGTACATAATATTTACACTCTCCTAGAATTCCTAAAATCAAGGTACCCAACACAACATACTCCACCCTTACACAACAAATTTTTCAAAATTATATATCTTTAACTGTGTAATTAAATTTGTAAAGATGTAAATGCACAGATAACATACCCTCCTAAAGTATAGAAACTAGTGCAACTATCCCCTCTTCTATCCCTACTTAATTTTCCTTCTAGGGTAAGTATTAATATGCTTATTTGATATACCAATTGAAGTATCTCCCACTACCTGTATAGTTTCCTTCTATCTTGTTCGATTAGTATAAAATAAACTAGTATATAAATCCTTGAAATTTTTATTATAATTAATTAAGCTATAGATTACTATAGTATTACAAAAATTACACTATAAATCATTATATTATGCAAAAAGTACACGATACAATAAAAATTAACTATACAAAAATATATAAAAATATCATACAAATATATTAAATATAACTATAGGCTTATAAATATTATAATATATTTTTAAAAAGAAAAAAAAATTTATTTTAAAGTAAATGGAGTTATAGCCCTAACTATTGATGGTTGTGGGACTAAAACCAACCTGGATCGCCATATATTTAATTTATTTGTTTCCTTATATATAATCATTTTCATAATTTTTTACTGACAATCTAGATAATATTTATCTAAAAAATAATAAAGTTGACTAAGATTCTTTTTTGTTACAATTTATTGTACTCAAATAAGACGCCACCCAAAACGAGAAAAATGTTATATGCTATTTTAAAGTATATAATCCTTTATGTATACCTAGTATTATAAAAGAAAATTAAATACGAAATCAACATTCTCATTTGACCATATGAAAATTCAAAATAATAATTTCACAACCAATAATTTGAAAAAAATAAACTATAAATATTTTGTTACCATCCTTAGCTTGAATAATATTTTACCATGAAAGTATAAAAAATCTAAAATATACATTATCAGTTTTTTTGTATTCAAGATAGTCTACATGGCAAATACATTAAATGAATAAATATGTACATGGAAATGTGTTACATAATTAATTTTTTAAAATTTTCCTTCCACAAGGATCAATTTGATGCTATTTGAATAAAATAAAATATAAATTAAAACATTATAAAATAACACAACTTGTATACAAAAATAGAATTTTTTATGTCCAAGAAACTATGTTTTCACGAATAGATCTAAAATTTCTACAACTATATTAATGATCATTGAAATTCATTTTTGTTCCTATCAGATTTTGGTTGTTAATTATCATATGTTGGTTGATAATTTTGACGTGAAAAATACATTAGAGGATCAAATCAGTAAAGGGGGGTAACTCAGAGATTGGTTTGGAACTAAAAAAAAATCAAACTTATAAGTGAATCTTACCTGAAATGGTATGGTCATCGATCAATTACAAGCAAATAGAGAATTGTAGTTGGCCCTGAGTTCATAAATTTTATTCATACTAGTTAAGAAGATATCCGATGAAAGAAGAAGATTCATAAAGTAAAAAAATGTGAAAAAAGATCTTTGAAATATATTTTGAGATAACATGGAGAAGAGGCGGCGAAGACTTCGCCGAAGTAGGGTTTTGTGGAAGAGATAGAAGATTAAGTATAAATATATATATGTCAAGGCCTTTGGGCCTTATTGATTATATTTTTTATTTTATGTTTTGTATTCTTTGGGCTTTATGAAAAACATACTATTTTTTTGGTTATGATATGGACTCAAGTTGTACATAATGTATAGTCCAGTATCTTGTTAATTGATTGTTTGAAATAAAATTAAAAAAAAAAACTCAGTGGATCAAATAAAGGCGGAGAAAGTAGAAATTTGGGGTTTACTCACAGATTATGTATAAATTGACTTATTTAACTACATTTCTTTATTTAAAATCTAGACTCAGGCCACACGGTCTATTAATTTTATAATATTTTTTTCAAATTACATGATAAAATATAAAGAATATAATTAAAAATTCATAATATTGTCTTATTTATTTTTTCTTACGTGTTTTATAGATGTAAAGTTCTTCTTTGAGGGTAAATATTTCTTAGTGATTGAATTTGACGAAGAAGAAAAGTTAATGATTTGTGAATATGAGATGTATAAAGGAAAACAATCATTAATACATATTTCCAAGCTTTACATGCTACAACTTCCACTTGTCTATGGATAATATGAATAAATGCTTTAGTTAGATGCAAAAAAACCATATTATGTCTGCATTAAGAATCCCATGAGATAAGATAAAAAATATAACGGTCTCCCAATAAGATTGATATAACAAAAAAAATCTATATACACACAATCCATATGCATTTAACTAATATAGTAAAAACCACAATCTAGACATACATGTAATGCACATTGAATTCACTAATACGATTTATAGTCACATCCAACTTAGATTAACATAATTTTAGTTGGATTGTCTCTTCTTCTTATAAAATATGGAACTCTAGATAATGATGTTTTATTTAAAATAAGTAATTTCTCATTTATTTTAGGGATTTATTTTAAAATTTACAATTATATCTGAATTTCAATCTAGAAAATCTTTGTTTGCCTCAATATCCGTGGGAGCACACACAAAAGGCCAAGTACGAACAAAATAATCCACTACCTTGATTTTTCAATCAACCACGTTGCAGATTCTAGCCAAAACTAATTATCCCATACCTTTTTTGACATAAAAACTGAATCTTGGTTCAATGATGGACTTAACAACTTGACTACTGTCAAAAGATGACCCAAAAACTTCAAAATATTTGTGTTTATAGACATAATTTAATTTTACACAAAATTTTGGTCAATGTTAACTAACTAAATGACATGCATGTCTCCATGGCAATTTTTTTCCCCTCCCTTTATAATTCCTCATAAACATAATTGTATTTTTTTTATCTTGTTCATTCCATAACAGTTTCTCATTCATCTTTTCTATCCTAAAAATTTGGTCAAAATAAATTGTCTTTCACAATATTTTTGTCCATGTTTATAGGCTTTAACTTGACCATGTCTAATTTTTTAACACAAATCCTACTTGGGCTTATATTAATTTGTAGTAAATTTCCTCATTTAGTTCAAAATTATCATCATTAGGGTTAACTACTTTTTACACATTATTCGAGATCCTTAGGAAGATCAAATGTTATTTATTGTCTTATGATGGTACTGAAACTCTCTATGCCTCTTTTTTATTTTTCTTGTACATGTATTTAAGGTCCAATTTACGGATTAATATATTGAATGTCAACAAATTTATAATGGTGTGAGAGGACTGAATAATTTATGGGAGATTCAGATATATCGTTGTCTTCCGAGGTGTGATAATAAATCAATCATTCAATAGATGAAAACTCGCAAGTGTACTAGTAATCACAATTGATATAATAGACAAGTAAGTTCTTCTCCACATGAATTTAAAAGTTAATAAGTAATTTTAGCTTTCAATTAGTGATTCGTTGGGAATAACTGACTAAACCTACATCTTTTTATTTATTTTTTGGAATTAAGAACTATTAAGATTGAATTTAATATAATTAAATAATACATTAAACTAAAGATATTGTAGTGAGAAGGTGTAGCTCAAGACACTTTGGATCCCCACAATATATGACAAGGATTTAATTAAGTTTAAAGGTAAAACGAGATGTTATTGCTAAACAAAATTCTAAATTCACCTTACATTCCACTTGGATACATAAGGGGTTCTATCTAATCTTAATAATATCTTCTGAGTGATCTTACATAAATATTTAGTGCCTAAAGTTTTAACTATATTTGATTACCAAGTTAGTTTAGATCTTTCGAGTATTCTACTTTAAGGTGTAATTATACTAGTTCCACTACCAAATCGCCCTTATGTGTTTATTAGATAACTATCAAACACTAAATATGTGGTCTTCATACAAGAATTTAAGAATAAGTGTAAGGGTAATCGCAACAACATCAATCAACTTTTATTTACATAAGAAAAGTCCAAATTTTTACAATTAATGTCTAATTGATTATCACGGTTCATACCCAAGTATATCAAGCTACAATATAGTTTAGTTTATAATGGAAGAAAAGAAAACAAAATAAAAAGAAAACGTTAATAAAGGAAAATAACAATAGTTAAGGAAATAAAGTTTTGTAATGGATCTTCCTTACTTCTTGCCATTTCTCACGATATTATAAGCTCTCCAATATGATAACTGGTAGGTTTAGATGCAAAAAAACTATTATACATAGCCCTAGAATACCGTGTCATATGTTGGGAGTCCTTAAGTGAGTAAAAAATTGCCTAGTGGACTCTTTGTAGATCTAGACAAGTTTGGGTTAACATAAAAAAAACACCTATAACTTCTCCATATCAACTACTAATTACTCTTTATTTCTTCTCACGTACTCTAAAATCCAAGATATACCTTGAGGAAAGGTTTTATTGTAAGAAAAATCACGAATTTTTACATAGTATAGGGACAAGATACATTTTTGGCATAATATAGGACACTCTAGTACAATTTTTGCATGAAATAGGGTCCTATCGTGCAACTTTTAATATGCAATAGATATGTGTCTAGGGAAACATCTAATGACTAGGTAATGTCGATAGGGATATTAGGGGGAATAGAGTTGTTTTGCAGTCCCTAAAGGAGGGAAAAATACTGAAGAAGGGGATGTATTACCTAGAGAAGAAGCATAAAAGGAGATCTTGCTGAACATCTACCCTTTTCCCCTTGTTTTTCATAATACGTCCTCCGAGTGGAATGATAAATATGAAGAATTCCCAATCATTCTTTTTCTTATAAAAATAGCCTGGTGAAGATAGAAAGAGACACAATGATAGTAAAAATGGTACTTCCATGATATTAATAGATGGAAAAGAATTACTTAAACTTCCAAGGTAGTGAATGATAAACCTTTCATTGATGAATAAGTTATTTGAAGATAATAAAACAATAATAATGGCGAAAGAACAAAATAATTGTGGCCACATTCATGATACAAACAAAAAAATGTTCAATGGTATAAAAAATTATGTTCGAACCGCGAAGGGTTCTCTAGCACTATCAGCTTACAATGCCCATCGATCTCTATTTATACCTTATGAGAAGGTACTTATCTAAGAAATAAAAAATCTCCCAAATTCACTTGAAGGAAAAACTTTAATATTGGAATATGAATAAGTTACTTAAAATATAGGTTTCTATGGTGGGTTTTCCAAAATACAGTACGATTCTAAACACAAAAGATTTTCCTAACAGCTGCTTAATATTCCAACATTCACTACAGCCCGATACACAAAATATTAAGATACATTACCAATAATAATTCAAACTGCAGATCACGTTGCCGGAGGATATACATTAGCCTTTTTTCTTGCGTACATATTCTTCATATATTTTGCGTCGCCCACTACCTGTGTACGGTAACCCTTTTCCATCAATGTTTCCACAATTTCACGACGCATACTCTTATATTCATTCACATTGTACGAACCACTCACTCCATTTCCTTTATATGTATCATGTGCACAAAGCAGCACGAACAAACCTGAATCCATTACACTACCTTTAACCTGAACAGTTTCTGCCATGATGAAACGATGTATTTGTTCCAATCCCTCAACGGTTTCCTCAGCGTACATTTCTTGAAACACGCTTTTGAGCAACATGTTATACAGCTTTCTCGCGTTTACCTCAGCCGTCAATGCAAACACATCTCCGTTGTCCTTAGGTATTGAACAGTAATGATAGAAAGTACTATCAAGTGTTCGAAATATAAGCAAACTCCAGAATGTTGCCCCCGCGACTTTTGTTAGAATGGGAATCAGCACACTTTTGTAGTCTATGCTTGCATTTTGTAAACACTCAATAACGTGAACTTGCTCCATGTCTACCAACTCCTTGTTGTAGTAATACTGCAACACAAACATAAACAATTTTGTCATCAATACGTATTTAAGTAATTCAAATATTAAGCATTACTTATACAATGTATAATACCATTGCCCTCGAGGTCAAGTTAGTGCAAACTTTTATTTTTGAGTCCGCGCATCCTTTTACTTGCTTATCACCCTCCACCACCCATGTGCTTAATATTGCGTCCATGACCTGCGCACAGTTGGAGAAAAAGTTACATCGATTGTGTATGCGATAAAATAATTTTATTGGTCTGTACAATAATGTCTGGTCATAATCACACCTGCCATGACACGTCCAGTTGTCGGTTTACATCCATCAAATGTTTTATCGTTACGTTTATGTTTCTACACATCGACACTACTGTACCCTCAGGTTGAGCTTCGTGTATTCGTTGTAGTACACTAGTATCATCATATCGGGCGACAGTGGCTTTGGAAAACTCTCGTTTCCCTGGCTTCTTTAATTTTGCCAGCACCATTCTTAAACGCCCTTTAGTCGGACATACACCTCCTGCATCACGCCCTACAGATTTACCTTTTACATTAGATACTGAACAACCTATATTAATATTCTCCTTCATTTCATTTTTCAATATCATTGCTCGTCTTGCAATCAATCTTTCTGACAAAACTGATAATGGAACATTGTCATCGTCACTGGTTACTCCCTCTGATTTTTTCCCACTGACGTCTAGTACTGATGATGACTTTTTTTTACTTTCAATAACACCCGTTCGTAAATCAGGCCTAACCTGACCAACTATTTCAACAGTTTGGAGTTCACGCAAAACAGGTCTTTCTATTGTCTTACCACCCACGGACGAATATATGGCTGTCCCTTTTTCCTCAATCTTGATGGTTGCACCTTCGTCACCCTTACGTACTCCCAAAACTGATATAAGATTTGTGGGCTGGCATAGTCTGTCCTCATCGACAAAATCACACTTAACCTCCACCACAGTCTCGTCAGTCTTGACATATATTTTATTTTCAGGCTCAAAGCCAACCACTTCGACCACATTTAACATGTGACACTGAGCTGCTGGTGTTGATCGTACTGCACCCTCCGGTGTTAGTAGTCCCAGATCAAATGTCGGTACCCCCACGCTACAGCGCCGATTGATATAATCCGCTCGTGCATCTGCCTCCATGCCCAGCCCTACTGTGTTAATTACCTCAGACCTGTCCAAGTCTGGACACCTATACACAGACCTCTCTCCAGAATCTGCAGCTGCTTGGACCCTTTCAAAAACGGATATCAGGTTTGTTGGCGTACATATCTTATCGGGCTCGAATGTCTAACTCTTGACCTTCACAAAATCTACTCCATGATTTATTGGTACGGGTGGCCCTGCATCTGACGCAAAACAATTGAAAACTTTTTCTGGGCTCACGCACATTATCTCCACGAAGTCATCTTCTCTCGTTAGGTCTGTAATTATGACATCAGAATCACCAATAACGTATCGACTATCATCATCCACTCCTAACAAATGATATTCCAACTCGGATTCTTTATCAGCTTCCACCTTTAATTCAGAAGGTCCGACGTTCAAATCATTCAATTCACCCCCCGTGTTTCCGCCCGATTTATCTAACTTGCTGATTTCGTACAAACTTATCATTTTATTTAACCTCGCACATTCCTGTTCTAACGCAACGTTCCGGCTGGTCAACTTGTGTACATCCTTCAATAGAGTTGCATTCGTCGCCTTATCCTGGTACATCACCTCCTTCAGATTATGCACCTCACTTCGAATGGCCAGCCGTATCATGTCCAAGTTGTATCTGCTCCGCATAACATTTGGCGATTCCGGGACTACATCCCACATATCATCATCAACACGTTGGATTGGCATGCGCTGACCTGGCTGCACCACACAATCTGAATCATCTTCAGACGAGCTTACGTAGTGTATGTTTCCACACAATCCCGTAGCATATGTATCTATATTCTCGCCATTACGTGCGTCGTCCATCCATACCTTCTTTATTGAAGCGTCAACCTTATCATCAATTAGGTATAGCGAATCGTTTCCGCTGAGCTGCAGTTCTCCAGTATAAACCTGCACATAGTAATATAAGTCATCGTTGGTCGGAATCTTTGTTTCGTATAAACTACATACTAACCATGTCCCATGTAATCCTATCGAGTATATTACTTTTGAATAGAGTTGGACACTCATTAATACACCATTTAAAAATCCTTGGTATAGCATCCGGGGTTGTTGCCACCACACCTGTGTTTGTTATACGCTCGTAAAACCATGGCTGTACATACCAAACAAATAATCCGTTATCAATCACATTCAGACATACTTAGGTATGAGTTTTTTATGAGGGAATACTTACTATTAGTAATATGCAACAGCCCTTCCCACGGGCCTTTGCGGGACGCATCATGTAATCTGCTATGTGGCTTGACCAATCATAGTCCCTCAATTTTGTTATGTCCTCCGACACATTCACATGCCATTGTATAACCCGCCCGTAGCTTGCTGGGTAAAAAATGGTCGATAGTGCCAAAATGTTCAGTAGCCGCACGAAGTTTCCATTACTAGAATGACATTGCGGTGAAGACACTATATCGTGTAGCATCTCTTCTACAGTTTGCTGCAGCAAGCCTCCTGATTCAACACCCTTGAAATTCCGTGTAAACCAAGAAGTAGCCACCCCGCCATAATTATTAGCTGTTGGTACTATCTGATTCCCCCCTTCAACTCCCATTATCAAACCAACGTCTCTGCTTGTTATCTTCATTGCCACCCCACCAATATTATATGCCCTTGATTGTTATCATACGTAGAGACTATTTCCCTTATAAGCACGTCCGATTGTTCCCAATCTTCTGCTTTATCGCGGACTTCATATAGTTTATAAAATAGTTTATAGAACGGTGATTCAGAACATGCTTCGATATGTTCTGGTGTGACGTTTGGATCCCGTAACACTCCTAGGACATTAACCAATGAACATCGTTGTCCAGACATGTTCTGTGTTAACCTACACATATATTCAGATGTGAGTAAGATCAGCAGATAGTAATACACCTTCCATGTCTGTACACATTATGTACAGTATCATGTATATGAATTCCATTACTACTTTGTTTTTGAAGCATACATACGTTCTTCGCCTTACAACCTAACACATTCTCATATACAGTTTTAGACGACACCCTTTACAGTTATTACTAGATGTCAAGGCTACCTATGTTTAAATATGCCGACGACATACTACATATGTCTGGACCGCATACACATGGACGACAGTGTCTAGACCTACGCATCATAGTATTGTTACAATAACATCCTGAACACCATAACAATCGTATTAAAACAATATGACATACTCGTTTCCCGCATACATAGAAGTGTGTACTTATCAATAGACAAAGATATTCTTTGTATTTTTACATCAGTATAGTGTGTACCTTTCAGATTAGGCCGCTAACACTCTTTTTTTTAATACATAGCACAACGGTTGAATAGATATTGTTGCTTACCTTGTATTTGAGGGTTTATCACGTTGCACTACCAAGACACCTGATTCCTTGCCACTTCTCTTGCACACACAGAACGGTTTTTTGGTCTTCTGTTCTCTAATATGTGGTGTAGACCAATATGTATTGGTTTGAGCTAGTACCAAACATATGTTTCAGGGAATTACAACTCCTTTTTATACGTTGGAAACTAATATGATGTGACATGTGTGCTGACCTTTTTTGCTTTATTCGGCAGATAATGTTCTTTTTAAATTTTTACTGAAATATTTACACCCTTCCAGACAATACACACCCTATCCGTATACCCTATAATTACACAGCCATTTGCGTCTGAGGTGGTTTATTTAGTAAACATAATTATTGGGTTATTTTACACATTCATGATGTTGGTATAGAACTACTATGTTGACCTCCAAAGGTTGTGCTATCTTTTATTTTGGATACCTACATAACACTCTTTTTAAGTAATGGTAATCGTTTCGGTCACTGATAGTATGTCACCTGTACAGACAGTACACCATAGACATTACACACACACCGATACCTTTTTTTCACATGTTCAGCGTTAACGGGTCAGACACATATGTCTGCGATGTCACATCACATGTGTATACCACTTTGAACGTGGCCTTCTATCTAAAACTTTGTACTGCTAAAGAACATTATTTATTAATCCCTTACACCCATAATACACAATCTTAGCATTCATAATTGTTGTTCGTATAGTCATATGTTCTGTGAATTTTTATAAGATTGGCATCGCCTACTTTACAGACATATATAGCATGGTATAGCATGTCTGAATTTTAATGTGTAATGGTACAGACATTAGCCCATACATTTGTTAACCATACTAGTATAACAACAAGTTCTGGCAAACATTTCCAACATATTGGTACAGACAAGTAACTACATGACATTTCGTCACTAAGTTGTACAAGTATTAGAGTTACAGACATTACACTTCATTCCAAGGTATAAATGAAAATAGATTAGATATTGCCAAATCGAATAGACGGGTTCTTTTCAAAAGGGTTTCCAAATTCAAAACATATTACATAATATATTAAAATTGTAACAATTCCAAAAAATATGTCCCATTCATCGAATTACAACTTATAGCATCTTTACTGAAATATAAAAGTAAAACACTCAGACTTTTTTCCTAGCTTTCCCAACATCCGCCGTTGTGTACCTGTCACTTAACAAGCTATTCACAATGTAGCCTCTCATATCACGGAATTGCTTTATCTTGTATGCCCCGGTTAATGGCTCACCGTTGAAATATTCATTCATACACAGCAGAATGTAAATACCAGAATCTTCCCAGTTCCGTGCTTTGTAGTTCAGGACAGTTTTATTCTTCAGATATTTTGGCTGATCTTTGTTTGCGTTATCTCCTATAACGCATTCTTCATTAGCTTCCTCACACACTTCCTTGCCATCTTCCCAGACGCCTTCCCGAGGTCATTATAGTCATTTGTCTCCTTTACTGATTTGAAATGCTCGAAAGTGTGGCTTCCTTTGTTATACACTACCAAACTCCATACTGTTTTATCTTCTACCTTAGTCCTCAGTGGTAGCAACACATAGATGTGGCTGTTGAATAGTTCACCGCACCTTTCATATACGTCAGCTAAAGCCTCATTTGAATCTTCCTCCCGCTTGTACTGCAAAGCAAAACCTACTGATAAACTACACAGACAACTGCTGATATATTCACGGATAGACAAAATGAAATACTTACGAATGTGTGACTGTCCAAATATGCACACCATTTTTTCCCTAGTTTTTTTTCACATACTGCATGCCAAGCTTTCATAACAACATCCACCACCTGGAGAAAAAAAAGCAGATCAGTATCCACATGAGACATTTATGTCCGTACCATTAAGTCCAGACAATACGCTCCACGCCTCATGCCACATACCTGACGGATATATACATACAAATATACTAAATTTTCAATCTAATGGCCAACAAATACTAGGAACATTTTTTATTACCTGCCACTTAACACGCTCTTGCTCAGCCAGCATTAAACAGTGATCGATAGTGACAGTCAACCGATCTAGACTCCAGACTGGTGTTGAACCGGACAGACGGCTCTTAATACGGATAAGCAACTCCAAGTCGTCGTCACTTGCAACATTAAACTTTTCCTGCTTGTTTCCCTCCTCAGTATCTTTCCCTTTATCTGCCACATTACCAACATTCCGCTCGCTTTCTGTACCTTTTGCTGTTTGCCTCCCTATATCTTTTTTCATATCTGATGCTGACACATCCGCTACTTTCGTCTGAGTTACATTAACTTCTGCCGCAGGTTTTACTTTAGCCTTTTTTGTACGTGCGGCTGCCACACTCGCAACATTCAATTCACAAACGCTACGTTTTGCTGATGGTGTCGATTTATCGATTTCTGTTCCCGTTTCTCCCACATTGGAAACGCTACTATCTATTGTCCCGTTCACACCTACTTTTACTCCAAATTCAACTCCACCAACCCGTTGAACCTTACCAATTTCATCCAAACCAACTACCACTGGATGAAGTGTTGTTTCCGAAATCTTATCAGTCAAACCACTTGCTTCTCCCATACACAATTTATCTTTTCGTACACTTTCTTCCCTCTCATTGTTTCCATCACCAGCTGCACTTACAGCCTTCTCGATTTCTGGATTGGCCCGTGTTTCTCCATGCACGACTAATTGTAGTTCATTCTTTGCACTCTCTTCTCGTTCAATTGAAAGTGGTCTGAATTTCCGACGCTTAGGAGTTTGCCCGGTTATGAATTCTTCCCCAACGGTCTTCTTCCGTTTCTCCCTGTCAGCAACTTTTACCCGTTCGACCATCGAACTTCTCCGTTTCTCTTCACACACATTATTTGCTGAATCAACTATGTCGTTCACCAGTTGTGTTAGAGGCACCTCATCAGAGTCACCCTGACTCACTCCATATAAACTATCCGTATCCTTGTCAACTTCCTCCATATCTTGATTCACCAGACTATCAGACTTTGCTGTGTCTTTATTTATCATACTACTATTAACACCCACGCCTTCTGCACACTTATCTGTGTCCACTGTTTTTTCCTTCATGGTTTCATCCTGTTCGTTACTGTCCATAACCACTTGACCATCCAACACACCAGGTTCGAACTCTAGGTGTTCTTGTACTATTCTATTAACTAGTTCTGTCAGAGGAACCTCTACATCACCATTTTCCAGGTCTGGCTCCACAGCGCCTGGTAACTGTTCAATATGCTCCATACCATTGACAACATCAACTACTTCCCGGACATTAGTGTCCATACCCTTTGCATCTTCACCATCATCCCCTACATTAGTGTCCATCCCCTTATGACAATCCAAATCACACGGTTCTGCCTCCACATTTTCTGGTAACTGTTCACTATAATCCATACCATTGGCAACCTCACATTCTTCCGGGACATTAGTGTCCATACCATTTGTAGCTTCACCTTCTCGCCGGCCATTACTGTCCGTACCCTTATCACAATCTAAACCACACGGCTCGGACTCTACGTGGTCTTCAACTCTATTCACCACTGGTATCATACTCACATCACCATCTTGATTCAAATTATCCGCCTTATCCTTGCCTGCTTCGTTTCCATTGTCCTCCATACACTTCCCCAAATCACCTACTTCATAGTCTGGACAATCGTTAATCCACAGATTCGTGTCAAATCCACCACTCTCCGAATTTATATTCTCCGAGTTCACTTTGTCCCCCCTATCTACAATTACAGTATCTTTCATCGCATTCCTATCACCCACCATATTACCATCTAACTCTAATCCTTGAGAACCCCCACCAGGAACTGTTGAACTCCCTTCATTAGCATGTGCCTGATTCGCCCCACTACTCTGAACACCAATGACGTTTGCTTCGTCTCTTTCATCTACCATCTTGCTTTTATCAGTCTTACTTGACTTCCCACTCACCATAGCAAGCTCCTCCTTTAACCGCTTATTTTCTTGTCTCAACTTTTCTACCTTAAGTCTAAGTGCAGCACTGTTCTTCCTCTCCATATCTAAGTCTTCCTTCACACGTGTACACAACACCGTGGTCGCCCCACTACCATCCTCAGTCGACACATTTCCTTCAATTACCTCGTCATTTCTGTTGTTGAAGTTTCGCAAATCAAGTCCCAATGCTGCAACTTCAGCACTAGTAGGCTGCAGATCACCATTACGTACCTGCCAATACACACCATGTGTAACGAATTAATTTAAAGGTTTACTTCTGTTTATAAAATCAACTATCTCATCTTACCCTTTTCCTCCTTAGCCTAGCAATCACCTCAGTACGGAAATGTTTGGGTGGTGTAGACCCAATCCACTTAAACAAACGTGGGATTGCCTCGTTAACTACTGGTTTCATCCGTGGCTTTTTTACATGCTCAGAAAACCAAGGCTGTCATTTAACAAACATTTGTCAGTACGTATATTAATTAACGTTATACATAGTTTTTATAAACACATCTATTGCCCAAACACTTACCAACAACATCGTGCAGCAACCTGGTCCTAGGCCATCAGGCACACTCATTAACGTCTCAGCTATGTGATCTGCCCAGTTGTAGTCCTTCATCCGATCTATGTCCTCTGAGATATACACATGCCACTGAGTTGCTCTGGCTGAGAATGATGGGTAAACCAATGAAGAAAGCGCCAAGATATTCATGAGTTTGAAAAATGTCCTCATGTATCCAGGCTTTCCCTTAGCTATACTCTTTTTAATTAAATCTTTCATAGCTTTATACTCCAGTCTTCCTGTCGTAATACCAGGGAAATGTTTCCTAAACCATTTTGAAGGTTCCTTTTCGCCTTTCTTGAATTTTGGAACTTTCAAAGTCCCTCCCTCCACACCCATAATTAAACGAACATCGTTTCCGGTTATACGCAGTTCTTCACCTCCTAGAACAAACGCCCTACTACTTTGATCGTATGTGTCAAGTATATCGCACATATGGCGATCATGTTTCGCCAGTCTTCGATCACCTTCCATATTTTTCAAACCAAGAAACAACTGGTAGAAAGGTGAGCATTTTAGTGCGTCCATGTAATTTGCAGGCACCTCATTCTCATTGAAGACTGTGGCTAGTGTCTGCAACGTTCCCTTCTGGACCTTCATTTCCCTATTATGAAATCATTTAGACATCAATAATCAGTTATTACTGCACATTTATGTCTGTACTAGAATCATACAAACACAACTGACAGATTTATCCGGGCATAATGGTCTAGACACACAACATCATTTTTTTACGCTCCATATACAGTTGATGCATGTCATACTTTATAATACACCAAACATATGCATATGTGTCTGTACATAGACAATACCCGTTACATATCTACCACAGAAAATAGGTACAGACCCATACAAGTAACTCATCCTAAATGTTTTCACAATCAATCATACATCACATAAATATAAACCCTAACTACTTACATTTCTATTATTTCGCATTACACATTACCTTTACACGCATACATCGGTCTAGACACACGTCTGTGAAGTGTATGTGTTCTTAGCCCTACCTCATACATCTTGTTACATATACACATAGTTTCAAAATCGGAATGATATACTATCTTCATTTTCAATCTTACCTTTTCAATGGACCTCGTATCTATGGGTATCAATGGCAGAAGAATTTTCGCGATTTCTTCTGTTGTTTATCTTGTACACGCTTTGCTCGAGAGGATTTTTTCTTCCCACAGTGAGTTCTCACACAAACGAAAAAATAACCTATATTATGTTTTTGTTTTGTTCAAAACCTTTTCACTCTAGCGTGTACCACTTTCCAAAGCCAAACCGATTTGACTGCCCACTTGACTGGAGAAAGAAGGTTCATAAGAGGGCTTTTTGGTCTTTCCACCTATACTCGTTACTACCTAACCATGTCAGTAACTAATAGGCCTTAAGGTATAACTTTACTACCTTAGGGGCTTTAAACATTAATTCCCCCTTGTGCTAATAGTAATATAAAACTCAGATTTTGGAAACAGGGAAGAATGCTTTTAAAATGCTTTAAAAGAACTCACGGAGTAAAATGTAAAAAATCCATTATACTTACTCTTGATGTTTTTTTCTCGGTATGGTCTTTCAAGACACAAAATTCAGGATATTGGAATAACCAACTGTAATAAACCCGTATGATAAATGCAACAATAATAATATTGAGTTCAAAATAGTATTAAATCACTTTCAAAGGATATCAAAAGTCTGAGTATGAGAGAAGAAAATTATAGTAATGCTCTGTGAGTGAAGAAAGTGAAGGGAACGAGAGATAGAAAAAAGAGTAAAAAGTCTGAAGGTCCATTCATTATTCAATCCATAGTCAAGATCTCATGCACCACCATGCACAGGATCTAATTTACATCATGATATCGAACACTTACCAAATACATACTAATAACGAAACATGATACACATCTACTATTACAATAACAACATTCGATAATGTTCCTTAATCAGCACGCGGTTTAACTATGTAGTTTTGACGGCTGATAGGATTCATAACTACTGGGGGACCCGCAGTTCTAGGCCATGCCTGAAATTTTTTATCAGTCTCTTCATACCATTCTTTGTTCACGACAGTGTGTGGACTTGTACCTGGTACAAAATCGAAAAACAATTATTTTATACAAACACCAATAATGTCAAAAAAAACTTGCCTCCGAAAATCTTTTTGTCCGCAACAAAATGATCTAAAGCATATGCAATCGCACATGATCCAACCATTGCAGAAAATATCTTGATTGTTGTCATGTTCCTGAACAAATTATATCATATATATGTATCAAGGTCTTTAAAAATTACAAAAAATTAAAAAAATTATTTACTATCAAAATTTATTTGTTACAAGTAATGAATATTTAATGTAACTGGTATATTTATCTGATATATTTTAATTTGTCCCCAACATTATATTGACTACTGAAACTAACCCATTTCTTTTATTAATTTTCAAATTGGACCCCAATTTTTTGTTAATTAAAATTAAGCCCCCTGAAATATTTTAGGCAGCGCAGCTAAAACAATATACTGAACCTTCTTAACTTAAGAACTACGATCTGGCAAATTATTGGGGGATTTGGTGCAAAGGAGAGCAAACCCAGTAAAATGAAAACGAATTAAAATAATTATAGACACGTTAATTAGTAACTTAATTTGAGAAATTATAGAGCAAATTATAGAAACCCTGAATCAGAGACATGATAATAGCAGAAAAGTTACGGATTAAGATATATTTACAGCACATGGAACTAAACATATATATATAATGTGTAATGATAAAGAGAGAAGCTTACAGTAATGGAGTCCGAAAAAAGGATTTTTTTTTCCACTAATTTTCTTTCCTTTTCTTGTGCGGTGGAGAGTGAGAGATAAGCCTAAATTGGGGGAAGGTAACACTAAATGCTAAATGCTAAAAGAAATTTTTGACTAAGTTCAATTACCAAATAGCCCTTGTTATTGGGTAAATATTAAATAATTATTTAAGGTAGTTCTTTATTATGAACTACCCTTCATTAAATCATTTATGGGTTGTAATTATCAACCTGGCAAACGCTCTGCTCCATACCGGTTTTTAGACCGAACCGGGTTACTGGTTCCAGAACTAGAACCGAACCGTAACTACAGTGATGTCACGAACCGGTCTGGGCCATTAAGATTTTGATTCGGTCTGGTTTTAAAATAAAATAAATTATAAGGCTAAGAACCGGTCCGAACCGAACCGGACTGGTAAGCCACCTATGTTATGTTTTTTTATTTTCATTCATTTGCTTAACTAAAGACCAGTCGACTTCTCTTCAATGTTCTCTCATCTACCAAACCTACTGACCCTCTTCAATTTTCTCTCATCTTCAATTAAAGCTATCGATCCCACCGGCCCCATTCAATTCAATTTTACTCTTGATTATTGTTTTCCATATTTTGAGATAAATAATCCATTGAAGTTATTTGGAAATTGTTTTTCCCATTCACGTTAAGTCTTTATACTTTTTGGGTTTTTTAATTTTTGTTCGAATCTAACTTCTCTATGGGTTATTTAACTGATTTGTTTCTTTTATGCTTATTTCTAAGATTGTGGTTGAACCAAAGACCTTGATTAACACATATGTCCTTCATCAAAGTAATGTAAGTTATCTTTAATTCATGATTCTATTTTATTTGGTGAAGATTAAACTTGTAATAGTGTTTTAATTCTTCTGCATGTGGTGTTTTTTGGAAGTGTTGAAGGAAAAAGCTATTTGGTATTCTTTGAGGGTTGATTGAACGATGGTGGCTTGGATTACCTCCCTAAAGTTATGGATTCTTATTTATTGTGTGTTTTATGATTATTTTTGCATAATATAATTGCTATATGGTCCTTGTTATACTTTAAATTGTTGATTAAAAATCACACATGTGATAAGAATTGCATATAAGTCCATGTGATGAACAAAAATTGCATATAAATTCCTGCGAAGCTAGAAAATTATTGTTTTTGCCATTGAAAAATGAATTTTGGATGATTCCATTATGTTTAAATGATGATTTTTGCATAATATAATTGCTCTATTGTCCTTCTTATACTCAAAAAAAATTGTTGATTAAAAATCACATTTGTGATAAGAATTGCATATAAGTCCATGTGATGAACAAAAATTGCATATAAAATCCTGTGAAACTCGAAATTTTTTGTTTTTGACATTGAAAAATGAATTTAGGCGGATTCCATTATGTTTGGTGCAAAATGATGATTTTTGCTTAATAGATTTGCTATATGGTCCTTGTTATACTTGAAATTGTTGATTGAAAATTAGACATGTGGTAAGAATTGCATATAAGTCCATGTGATGAAAGAAAATTGCATATAAATTTATTTGAAGCTAAAAAATTGTTGTTTTTTCCATTGAAAAAATGAATTAGGGTGATTTCATTATTTTTGGTGCAAAATGATGATTTTTTCTTAAAACATTTGCTATAGGGTTCATGTTATACTTGAAACTGTTGATCAAAAATCACACTTGTGATAAGAATTGCATATAAGTCCCTGTATGAAAGAAAATTGCATATGAATCATTTGAAACTAAAAAATTATTGTTTTTCCCATTGAAAAATGAATTTAGGGTGATTCCATTATGTTTGGTGCGAAATGATGATTTTTGCTTAATAGATTTGCTCTATGGTCCCAGTTATACTCGAAATTATTGACTAAAATCACAATTGTAATAAGAATTGCATATAAGCCCCCGTGATGAACTAAAATTGCATACAAATTCATTTTATATTGTGAATCTATAAGTAATTGCATTATAGTCCCCTTATTTTCAAATATGATGATAAAAAATCTAAATTTGAAGTAATGTATATCAAAAGTCCCTGTAAGTTTCACAAATTGGTGTTTTGGCCTCGCAGTATTAGAATTTTGCTATTTTTTGAAGTTTCCTTTAATGAACCTTACAAATTTGCATTTGTTTGAGTTTTGTAATTGCGAAACTATACAAATTGATGGCTTGATCCTTTCTGGGTATACATTTCACTCTACCTATAATAAGGTACGTAGGCAAACTAAATTCCATGGGCACAACCACCCCCACCCCTCCTCCTATCAGTTCTACCTTTTAAATGTAATACTTTATAATTTATTCATTCGTTAATAATCAGTTGTAATAAGTTATTATTCATTAATTGTAATAATTTATTTATTAGTGAATTGTAATTTATTCGTTAGTTAATTGTAATAAGTTACGTAATTTTTATATATTACAATTCGGTATTTGATAATATTGTCAAGGCTAAGTAAAATTAACTCGTCATAATATTATCATAACTAATCCACATATATTAAATCATTTAAAAAAGGTTGTGGACAACCTATTGCGTATCAAAATATTTTTTTCTCATTTGAAACAAGCTATTTTAATCCACATATGAATTAGAACTTTTAAAATTACCCTTGAACAAAAAAATAATTGAATACCTCACAGACCGGTCTAGAACCCCTAAGGAACCAGAACAGAACCGGTGAGAACCGGAATACATGATCCATAATATCGGTTTGGTTTTACCTTATACGTAAAAAGGAACCGAACTGAACCGGGTCAGTATGATGAAGACTGATGACCGAACCGGACCGGTATGATGAAGACCGATGGACCAAACCAGACCAATAAGAAAAGGAAACGATAAAAACCGGTTTGACTGTTAGCTAGGCTGAGTAACTTCTAATGTGTATTATTGTTAAACAGATTTTTATTTTTTGAAGGCTTAATTTTAAATTCCTTCCAACATGTAGCCCAATCCTAACACCATACCCACTAAGGGACCCAGAATCTTCTTCTAATAAGTCTTTGATAGAAGTTGAAAGAAATACACTTTTTTGCCCACAAGGCTTTTTTGTTTCTAAAACTCATTCCAGTTTATTTGAACAGATTCAAGGAGTCAATGAAGATAAAGTAACGGTTTCTTCACCTATCAACTTCTAGGTGACATTTGTATAGTATATTTTAGATGACAATTGTCCATTTTTGTTAGGGCAATAAGACGAAATAGAACTTTAGTTAATGAAAAAATACAGAGTTTACCCAACTCATGAATCTTATAATACGATTGTGGAAGATACATAAAGTACCCAAACTGAATAAAAGTCAATATTTAAAGTGGTCAAAAAGATAAAGTTACTCAAAGCCAAACTTTTTTTTTTTTGTCAACAGTAACAAATCAAGAACGTTTATACAAATACTTAAGGAAAGTATAAAAATCGCTTAAAGATCCACTCTTCCATGCAGAGATATCGATATTACGTCTAGCACTCTTTGCTGCAAGGTCTGTAACGTTATTAAGTTTTCTGTTGACGAAGTTAACCTTCCAGGAAGGGAACTTCAAAAGCCAGCTCCTCATTTCGGCAATAAACGGGTAGATTTTCCATCGAAGACCTGTGCATTTAGAAATACCTTGAACAAGTTCAAGGTTATCGGAGTAAAAGGAAACACTCCGTAGGTTACAAGTAGCGGCCTTTCTCGTAGCCAGAAGGACCGCCCAGCATTCACCTTCAATAGGGCTTCTAACAAAAGATCTAGTAACGATTTTGTGAGTGAGTTTTCCTTCCTTATCAACTGCAATTGCCGCTAGACCCGAGGGTTCATACTCTCTTTTAAAGGAAGCATCACTCATAAATATATAATCAGAATCGTCCGTCAATATCGGGTTATTCTCTAGCTTAACTTCCTTATCTTCTTTACCTCTTGTATTACTTTCATCTTGGTTCCCTTCTTCAGTATTCTTTTTAGCAAAAAGGTCGTTCATAGCCGAATGAATTTTAAATAAAATGTCTTTGATAATCCATGGTGTATTTGCATGAAAGCCCTTCATTTTCGCTTTCCATATATTCCATATCGTGAGTAGAAAATAGGCAATAAATTCATTCTGATCCCATCCGTTTTTAGTATATTTCTTACGCATTTCCATTAACCAATCTCCTAAATGATATTTTTTCTCTTTTTCAATATGCATTTGTAACCTTGAGTTAGCCCATATCGCCATACTTAAAGGGCATTTTATGAAAAGATGTTCTATATCTTCCTTATCCAGTTCACACCATTCGCAGATATCATCTTTTACACATTTTCTGACCTTAAGATTACGTTTGGTAGGTAAAGCTCCATTGCATACTTTCCATCCGAAAGATCTTACTTTATTCATAACGTTTCGATTTCCAGATGATATTCCAAAGGCTACTATTCTCATGTTTACCTTGAGATGATGATTGCGCTTCACTTTGTACTTCCTTCTCCACCAATTTATGGTAGCCTGATTTTGTACTATAAACTCCATCCTTTGAGAAAGGCCAAATTAACTTATCTTCTTCCTTGAGAAGCAAAATAGGGATTCTACATATATCACTAACAATGTTTGGTGGGAAAAGTCGTCTAAGAAGCTCCATGTTCCAAGCTGTCATATCCTTATTAAATAGTTGTGCTACTATCTCCACATCACATCCTATTGGCTTCTCCAAAATAATATTATTACCAATCCAGTTTTGATTCCATATATTGATATTTAAACCGTTTCCAATCCTCCATATTGAATGTTGCTTGATAAATTGTATACCTTTATAGATACTTGTCCAGCTCCATGATCTTCTATTAGAAAGTTTGGTGTTGAGAAGATTATCAAACGGGGAGTAAATGCCTTTTAAGACTTTAGCCACCAGTGAGTCAGGGTTATTCATAATTCTCCAGGCTTGTTTAGCTAATAAAGCCATATTCATTTTCTGGAAATCTCTAAATCCAATACCCCCGATAGATTTAGCTCTAGCAATTTTTTTCCATTTGATCCAATGAATTCTTTTCTTAGTATTAGAGTCCCACCAAAAATTGGCAACGATTCCAGACAGTTTTTTTACAGAGTGCTTTAGGGAACTTAATATAATACACTTTCAAAATATTTCAAGCCAGGTTGAAGTAATGCAACATGAAATTGAAAATATCCAAATGCACAGAAAGGGAGGAGATATTAATCCTAATTTATTTGTGCAAGAAAAATTTATCCATCATAATATTACAGAGGATTTGCTTAATGAAGAATCCATGGCTAGGAAAATATCTATATCTATTTGGATAGATAAAAGGGAAGCTAATGATGCCTACTTCCACATATGATGATAGATAGGCAAAAGACAAATTTACTTAAGACTATCACTACATAGGGAAGAGTACTACATAAGGAAGAAAAAGTTGTTAAGGAATTCTTACAGTACTATAAAAATCTTCTTGGAACTACGAAACACTAACATGAGCCTATTTCCTCAAATATCATCAAGCAATATGCTAGAAGACTATTGATACTGAAGAAGCAAATTAATTGATTGGTCTTGTCACAAATTATGGGATTAAAGATGCATTATTTGGTATCTATAATCCAAAAGCTCCTGGTCCGGATGGATTTACCTCTTTCTTCTTCAATCACTCATGGATCGTAGTAGTTACAACAGTATGTGAGACCATTAAATCTCATTTGAAGATGGATAAATACTTAAGGAATTGAATTCAACTGTCATTGAATTGGTTTTAAAAGTCCATAATCCAACTTTTGTAAAATACTTTAGACCAATAGCATGTTGTAATGTTCTCTACAAGTGTTTCTCAAAAATCATTACCTAAAGGCTCAAGGTAACATTAGAAAACCTCATATCTCATATCTTATATCTCATAATCAATCATCTTTTGTAGAAGGAATGCAAATAGGTGAAATTTAATTATCTCTCAACAGATATTAAGGGATTATAACATGATATCTAATTCAAATATATGTACTAACAAGCTTGACATTATGAGGGCTTATGATTTTATTTACTGAAGGTTTGATGTCTGCATCCTCCAGGAAATGGGTTATCCAAGCCCAATTCATAACATGGATAATATGTTCATGTCTACTACAATTTATTTAATCTCTTTTAGTGGATGGACAATTGAGGTTCTCAGAGGTTCTAGAGGTATCAGGCAAGGGGACTTCATCCCCATCTACCTGTTTGTCTTATGCATGGAAGTGTTACCTCAAATACTTTATCAAATTGGAAAACATAAAAAAAATTGGAATCCTAAATACCAAAAAAATTAAGCTCAAACATTTGATATTTGGAGATATTTATTGGGTTTATTTAAAATAACTAAAGAAAATGTAATACTTATTCAAAAAAGGGTAACTCTTCTCTACAAGTTATCAGAACTTCACATAAGTGATTCAACGAGTAATGTTTTCTATGATGGATGCAATCAGGATGTTAAAAATATGTTTTTCAATGAACTCAAGATACCCGAAGGCAAAATTTTAGTTAGATACATTAAAATACCACTGGTAAATGGAAGACTCAACTACAAGAATGGAAAGTACTTGTGTATAAGATATCACAAAGGATAGATCATTGGATCACTAAACTTATCTACTTTGGGTGGTATATTACAACTCATCACTTTAGTTCTTAGTTATGTATCAGTGTATTGTTGCAGTGTTTATGCTCTCTCTCTCTCTCTAAAAGAGACATTAAGTTACTCAATAGTAAAATGGTAGCTTTCATATGCAAGGGGACAAGTACGTACCTTGGGGTGATAAAGTTGATTGGAACAGGGTATGTTTGCGTTAAGGTGAAGGTAGATTGAGTATTAATAATCTTGAATACTAGTATAAGGTTGCCCAGCTAAATCTTTTGTGGTCTTATTGTACTAAGAAAAACACATTATGTTCAAGATGGGTGTACATATTATTACTACATGATAAATATATCTGGCAAGTTCCTATAACTCAAGATGATTCTTGGGGCGGAAGGAAAATACTAAGTGCAAAATAAACATGCAAAAGATTTTATCAAATAAAAGGTGATTAATAGGTAATCTATCTTCTTTTGGTGGGACAAGTCGCTACCTGATCAAAGTAGGTAAGCTGATATGTATTATTACGCTTTTAATGTACCTGACTACTACAAAAGAAGTACAATTCATCATTTTATTTAAGATTCTCAATAGAAGTGGTTCTCAAATTTACAGTTCATGAGTGAGTTCACTGATTCAATTTAAGTCAATCCTACAATCCAAGATAAGGTCTTTATAGAAGGTATATAAAGGGAGAACATGACCATTACATTCAACTTGCATGTGTTCACTTACTTCAACATATTTATTAATTGAATAGACACATTTCTGTTATTCTGAACTCACAACTTTTCTGAATTAATACCTAACCACCAAATCACTTAATTCAACAGATCCAACATAAACTATTTTTTCATTTAGTTTTTTTTAAACTTGTAGCATTAAAATTACAAGATAGAATTATGCGAAAAACAACATTATTAAGTTTGCTAAAGTTTTAAGAATTCGTGTGTCTATTTTGGCTGAATAGTTTTGTCGTTGTATTCTGGAAGTTTTATTCAACAAAAGTAAAATATCGATATGTGACCTAAATATCTTAAAACATCAAATTCAATCGAAATCTCGATAACATAGTTTTTTTCTGATTTAATTTTGTAAACTATTTTCTACATTTTTTGTTCACTTATTTTGATAAAACTTTTTCAAACTAATATAAATAAACATCAACAATTCCTTGCCTCACTAGTTTCCTAAGTTGTCTCTGAGTGCGTACAGTACTATGTACAGTAGGTTAGTTTTATTGTGATGACCAGATCTGGTCAACAATCAATAAGTAGGTAGTTTTCAGTTTTTTTTTTGTTTTTTTGTTGAAAATTGCTTAAGTTTAAGCTTTTCTCTTTTTCTTTTGTTTTAATAGTTGTTGCACATTAATTTTTTTTTTCAGATTGTAATAAATGGATTGTAAAAGTGATACTCATCTTTTTTTTAATAATAATCAGCTTTTTTGTGGAATACTCTGCTTTTTTTTATAGTATACTCATTAGTTTTTGCAGTAAACTCATCATTTTTTGCTGTAAACTCATCATTTTTTGCAGTAAACTCATCAATTTTTGCAGGAACTCATCATTTTTTTTGAAACTCATCATTTTTTCGAAACTCATCAATTTTTTCTGATGACCGGTGGTCGGTGGTCGGAGTTCGGTGGTCGGTGGTCAGAGGTCGGTGGTCAGAGGTCGGAGGTAGAAGGTGTAGGTAGTGGAGAGACAAGATGAACAGTGAAATCATTTTTTTGTGTTTTTTAGTGTTAGTAGAGGTATTTTAGTATTTGGTCAGTTTTGAGGTCTCTTAAAAGAAATAAGATTCTCACTAGTTCCTTTAGGCTAAAAAACTAGTCTCCAAGGCCCTATGTGTCAATCACCCTATTTTTTAATTAAATTTTATAAAATATGATAGGTTTAATAATTTTTCAAACAATTTAATTGAAAAGATAAATACACATAACTTGTATTATATGAATTTAAATTTAAGAACGTGTTATTTTATTTTATGATTATATGTTGGATGAAATTATTTTCTACATTCATATATATAATTTTGAATATCAACGTGTTATCGTGTATCTGATCTATGTATCGTGCTTCCTAAATTCTACATAAGTATTTATATCGTGTAAATTTGATCTTCTAAACTTGTTTTGTTGCACGAATTGTGATGTTGAAATGTCATGGCTAACGATCTTAATCTTGATAGAGTTATAATTGCATATTGAATACATAAATCTGTAAGAAATAAAATAAATATTAGTACTTATTTATTTTTTGTGTATAACATATAAGTCGTTCCAATCTAATTGAAACATTGAAAAGATATGCAAAACTAATTTAGTTGCTAAAAGATTGATAGACTTTAATATATTTATATTTATGTTTTGACTTAAATATCGATCAATCATATAAAAATTAATTATCAGAGCACACATGTATAATTTTATTTTTTCATTTTCAAGTTCGTCCAATATGTATATCAATTAGTCTAGCAATGAAAATTTTGTTTTTTTCATTTACACACATATATTACATATTAATGACTTTTGCAATAATAAAATATTAAAAGACTCATTTAAAAATCTCTAAAAAATCTTTAAGGTGCTTATGCCTTTATAAGCCTGGTATGTATGCAAAAAAAAACAAAAAAAAAAATAATGAGATTGAATATTAAATTTTGACTTTGTAAGAATAAATTCAAATACAAATGTACAATTTCAATATATTTTATTAATATGTGTACAAATTAAGATTTTATTTAGAATATGACCAATTAGTCTTTAATTGTGATATTTGATATCCATAAACAAAGTCTACAAAAAAAATACTATAAGTTCTAATATGAAGATTTTTCATCAATTATGTAGATCAAACTGAAAACTCTAAAAATCTAACAAAAACAACCAAAAACAAATTTTTAATATAAAAAAAATCCAAAAATTTCAACAAATATAAAAAAAAAAAATTATTTTTCAAAAATAAATAGCCATAGATTTCTTACCTTATAATTTTCACACAATAAATAAAAGGGTACAATTTTATTGATAAAAATTGCATTGAATCAAACACTTACCGTCGATTTTTCAATTAAAACTATTTTATATAATGCACAAGGATATAATACATAGATTCTGATATCTTCATCAAACATCAATTTATCAGGAAAACTGAGATAGGAAAATTGAGATAGGAAAATTGAGATATACCTTGTAGATGATAAATATTTGTAGTGATGAGTTGTGGAAGTTTTCAGAATCTGCTATATAGCGCTGATGGAGATCGATATGTGATTTAAAACGATGTGTCGTCTATGAATTGTGGTATAAGCGTTGTGATGGAATATATGATTTTGTGTCGCTAATGGAGAGGGATGCGATAATTTGGTTGAGAGAGGGAATAGATGTATCGGCTGAGATGGAGAGAGTCGTAAATGTGGGTTGTGATTAGTATTAATGGAAATTAGGGTTGTATTTTAGTGTATATATATATATATATATATATATATATATATATATATATATATATATATATATATATATATATATATATATAAATAAATTTATTTAATTATTATTCCATTATATTCTTGTTGTTATTATACTAAGTCAATTAATTTATGTTATTAAAAGAATACAACCTCAATAGTTTAGAACAAATATAATTGTTTTGTGAACCTTAATTTATATCTTTTAAGGATCTTATCCTATTATTTTTATATATTTATACTATTGGGAGAATAAAAAACAAAAAAACAAATTTTAGTGACGAAAAAGATATAACGATATGTCGTGCATATGTGCCTATTACAAAATATGTTATAATATGTCTCAATCAATCAAATATTACACTATGCATTTGACTTCGAGATAAATTCATGGAGTGTTGTAACCCTCATCTCATTGTCTTAGAACACCGGTCAGTTGTAAAACAATTGTTTAGCCAAATCAACAAGACATACAAAATAAATGAAAATTGCATTAAAAATGCAAATATGTGATGAAAGAGTAGAGAAAATGTCGATGACATTGTAAAAATCAAGTTTCCGTATTGCTTGGTAACGTTATTGAGTTATATTATACATGGAAAAAAGTTTCATCTTCAATCACTACTGGAAATACGTACAAGATGGCCATTAATGTAAGATGATTATCGAGCCAAATTCTTCAATTATGAACATAAATGACTCCTTGTTTAACTCACATTGACACTCTATCTTAATATCCAATGGAATTCGACAACTAGGTGGAGGTTGTGCCTGAGACACTAATCGATCCTAGAGGACCAAGTCCTATAGGAATAAAAAAAGCTTAAAGGTAAGAAGAAGGTCATTTGAGCACAAACTTTATCCGAAGTAAAATAAAACAGTCGAGCTCTTAAAAGATTCATGGAATCTTATCTTGCTAACAGACTTTCGGTGATAATGAAGATGAAGGTATCCATGATAAAATGTATAGGAAGAAAATTATAGGTAATTTATAAATAATATGATATTATTTCAAGTGCACCCCTCCCTCCTCGTTAACACTCTAGAGAAGATGTCTATCGTCTGAAATGGCTTCACGTAGTACATTAACATAGATGTCTTTGTGTCTTTACTCATAGTTATATACTACACTTATTTTAATATATTAATTTAATATGTTAATTCAAGTATTAATATTTTGGTTCTAATTCATTATTTAATTAGTAATTTTTTTTATATATTTGAGTTTTAAACGAATATAAAAAGTAAAATGATATCAAATAAATATGAAATAAAAAGTACACTCATTGATAGGCTAATGTTACCCTCGACCAATAAATGATTAGTGATGTGGACAATATTTCTACTTGACACAAGATAATATTGCGTTTGCAGGCCCTCGATCAACATAACATGTGAAAACAAACAATTGAAGAAAGGGTTTGGTCAGCCACGTAGACCAGTTAGTAAAATCCACTCTCGGTTCCAACCGAGCTATAAGGTGGTGGGGTCTCATCTGAGAGGATAACTTATTCCTAGGTTGAATATTACTATGAACTATGGAAAGATAAAGAAGCTAAGATTCTGAGGGGGAAAATATATACAAATCCCCACAAACTCGCTCTATGGAAATTACTTAGGGAAGCCAATAAACCAAAGGGTGAATTATACTTAGGGTCTTGGAGATCATATTTTTTCTCTATAGAGTATGGTCCAGGAATTCCTTCTTATTAGAGACCTCTATTTTGACAATTGTCTTTCCTACCCTTACAAACACTAAAAGACAAAAAAAGTGTGATGTCACTGTTTCTCTCTCCACTACCCACCTACCTCCGACCTCCGACTACCTACCACCGACCTCCGACCACCGACCACCAGTCACCGGAAAAATATAGAGTACTCTGACAATTTGCTGAGTACTCCGACAATTTGCTGAGTACTCCGACAATTTTGCTGAGTACTCCGACAAATTTTGATGAGTACTCAGACAATTTTTGTGAGTACTCAGATAATTTTGGAGAGTACTCCCTAAATTTGAAGAGTATTCCGTAAATTTGATAATTATAATTAAAGATCAAAGAGTAAAGCCAAAAAAATATTTTATTCACATTTCTTTCAATTTTTGTTATACATTTTCAAGTGAATTACAAATAAATATACAATTAAAATAGAAAGTAAGTATCTACCTATTTGTTTGACCAGATCTAAAAAAAATAAAAAAAACCCTATTTCAGCGTACTATGTACGCTACTCCAAAAAAAAGCAACAGCACACCAAGCGCGCTCGAGAAGAAGAAGAACCAGGTGGTGTTCCTTCACGCAGGAGGTGATGGCTTCGTCTAGCTTGCAGAGCAGAAATCCACGAAAAAGAAGAGCAGCAGCTTGCCGGAGATCTAGGTCTCGTGCTCCGCCGTTCTGGTTCGCAGCACCGATGAGAAAAGGAGTGTTGCGGTGGTGCTGCGCGAGATTCTGCTGCGGTGGTGCTCCGCCGTTCTGGTTCGCAACGCCTGTTCTTCCACTCACGAGAAGAGGAGAAGGTTGCTCAGCAACTGTTCGAACAGATCTCCTTTCTTCACTGCAACTCCGGCGAACAGATCTCGAAACAGAATGACTGGTTCGTTTGCTTTGTCATCGAGCTTTACAGATCTGAAAAGAAAATCTCACGTTCTGGTTCGCAGCTAGGTGCAAACAAAGATCCATGGCTGGAGCTAGGTTCTGCGGTGGTGCTTCAGTGCTTCAGAGCTAGGTTTCAGTGCAGTGGTGGTGGTGCTTGTTGGAGAAGAAGCAGCTGGAGATGGTGGTGGTGGTGGTGCTCGGCTGTTTTGAGAGAGAGAAAAAATAGTTTAGAGTGACGGGAATGAAATGGAATAATGGTTTAGACAAAAATTATAATTAGTATATATGGAAGACAAAAAATAAAAAGAGGGTATAATTGTAATAGGGATTTTGGGTTTCATGTGTTAAATTCTTCTTGAGATCTTTAGTAAGAAGAGAAGGTAAGAGGGGTTTGTATTTAGAAGAGGGGTGTGTGTTCAAGACCCTAAGTGGCAATTTATCTAAACCAAATCCATAATTCCACTTGAATAAGGAGTATATCCTTAACATAGGTTATTTTCAATCAGATATCTCTACATATAACTTTCATCTCTATTTCAAAGGCACACTCACATACTCGCTAATAACCTCATAAAAAGATTTTGATACCTTTTCCCATTCGTGAGTATACATTAACGAGAGACCACCTTCATGTTCAGCTTTCTAAAATAAACATCAAATCATCATAGGGAGGTAACCTCCTCTTGGTCCTTACCTATTTGCTTTGAAGGTAAACATCGTAGACAATTAGCCAACTATATAGAACATAGAAGCAACCAGAAACCAGTCATGTACTCACGCCAGATTTAGTCAAAGATTGATGAAACATATAAATATATCTAATAATGTTTTTTCTCAATCAGATTGGCCTTATTAAAGTATGAGTCTCACATAATCTCATTGGGAAATACTACGACAAAACGTTCATTAAAAAGTTAGCAACAAAGAGGACCTCGGCTAAGTGGTCCACAGAAGGGAAAACCTCCAAGTGAAGAAACATCATGTCCACTTATTATCTATCAAATAAAATTCAATCACTATGAACATAGTTTTCATATAAGGGAACCATCTCCAAACTAAAGAAGACCATACAAACCTTATGCCATGCACTAATATCTACGTGATCAAGATATCTAATGGAGGACCTCAAAATAATTATATTCCTCCAAGAACCTAATTGAGGTTCGAATTGATTTTCCAAGTCAGGATGAGTGCATGAAGAGTTATTACCTCTAATATGAGAGACAACTTGGAGCCTTAGAGGAACTTCAAGATTTGCTTTCATATGATACAAAGTTTATAACCGGTATCAACTACGACATTTTTGTACACCTATGTAAGCTCATAATATTAAGTGAAGTAATAATACTAGGGACATGCTACCAGATCTCTTTAATTTTATCCTAATCAATTAGCATAATATATCTCACTTTATAACAAATGGTCGACCACGACCAACAAGGAACTCCAAGAGTCCATCTTATAAGTAAGCCATCTCCTTACCATATATACGTACACTCTCCCTCGGGACTTAAATACACTCTCATATGTTTCCCCACTCACTATAATGACTTTATAATATGAGTATCATCTTGAAAACCTTCCCTTTGGCCAATAATTGTAGTTTTATTGGATACACCATGGAGAACTTGAGGCATGTACCCAAGGAGATTATACAGTAGTAACATCCATATGAGCAGTAATCAAATCACACCACATAGATAACATGTTACTCGAGTAAGGCGTCTTTACTCGTAGGTTTCCAAAAATGTTATATTAATTGGTGTCGCATGGGGTAACATACGAGGTTCTAACTCAGCACCCACTGAGGAACCACGATAGAGTCATCACCGGGAGTTGAGAGAAATGTTAATGGCCGATGTCGTGGCTAGGAAATTAACTAAGGTCATGACACTAGACAGAAAGAAGGTAATTTTTCATCTATCTCAAACGTCCTTGGGAAATCGGGCCTACTATCGCTCCGAGGTGGAGCAGTCCGACCAGGGCTAGATCATAAGATCAAAGAATCCTCCAACCACCTCGTCGTACCACACCCATACACCCTAGATATATTAATTTAGATGATATCACATGCATGTCCACCCTCCTTATATTGATAAGTGCATCAAAGGGTTTTTTCCCCTCTCGGGAGACCAAACTTCTCAAAACCCTCGGCAATTTCATGACCCAAAACATCTCAGAGGAGAAAATGAAGGCCATCAGACTCGGTTTGTGTTAGTAGAAAGCCTAAGTCTCATCCTCATATGCGTGCCTCATTGATCGATAAGCTTGATTGAATGCAATAAGTCATTTCTCTTGGTAAACTCCACCTAACTATATATTTTATATTTTTTACTATCATTGTATCAAAATCTACCTCTATGATTTGTTTTTCAGTTTTTTTTGTCTTTTTGTTCTTCGAACTCCAGCAAAAGAATTATACATGTATGGTATATATATAGGAAATATGATTAAATAAAAATAAGCTAAATTGTAGTTAAAACATAAAATAAGACACTGACATTTCAATGTGTAAATATATGTTTAAGAAGGTATATTCTCCTTCTTAATAAGTGGAAAAAAAGTGGTTTAATTGGAATAAAATGGTCATTCTCCTAATAAAATAGATTCAATGCATTAAGCCCACTTCTTTTAATAGTTTTAACTGGAGTGTATTCAACTGGAAGTCTGTTGGATTTTTTTGAATTTTAAAAGTCTAGAGGGTAATCAATTAAGATTTTAAAAAGTCTTTTAGAATTTGGTTGTATTCAATTCAGATTTTTAAAACTTTTTTCCTTCACTTGCTGCTATCTCTACATATTTAAATAATATGAACATAAATAAATGTTTAGCTTATATATAACACCAAAGGTAAAACATGAAAAAAGATTACTACAATTCAAGTTAAGATTTTTTTTTCTTTCAAAAGTTAAGATCTTGCAACTTCATGAAATAAATGTTTATGCATTGATTAAAGATACATATAACTTACACATGTTTATTATCTTATCATTTTCTATCATTGTCTCAATGGAAGGTTATTTTGCCAGAGAAGGTTGAGACAAGGTGATCATGTCTCAACTTATTTATATGTAACCACAAAGTAAGTATTGCCATATTATGAAAAAAGTTAGCCAAAAAGAGGTGTTTACTTTCTATACGAGGTGTAAACAATGAAGGCTTAATCATCTCGTATTTGTAGATGATTTAACGTGGGGTTTTCATGGTAATATTGGCTCTGTTGTATAACTTAAGAAAGATTTAAAGTTGAGACACAAGCAGAGTTAGTGCTAACTTGTGTTGGACTCAGTGTTCTAAAAATCGGCCTAGGCGGCGCCTAGGCGCTAGAAGGTAGCTGAACTTCCAAAAATGGCCCAGGCGGCCTCCAGGCGGTCCCAGAAAGTCCTAGACGGATTTAGGCGGCGCCTAGGCGGTCTGAAGCTAAAAAATTAAAAAAAATATTTTTTAGTACAAAATTTTTTTAAAAATTAATTTTAACACAAAAAATTATATAAAATTATTTTAAAAATTATATAAATTTAAAAAAATATTTAAATAAATATCAAAACCGCCTAGCAAGAAAACGCCTAGGCTCCGCCTAGGCACCTGCCTAGTACCCTGGGCGCTCGAAGGTGGTCGACCGCCCGCCTAGCGCCTAGCGCCTTTTAGAACACTGGTTGGACTACACAATTTTCTTCGCAAATAGTGTAGTTTTGACGAATTTCCTCATGAAATTTACCGTCATACTAAAATTTATTACAAAAGTGTATTTATTTTATTGGCATCGATACATTTTTTCTGGTGTTTTGTTTAATTATATGAATGAATGTATATTTTCCCTTTAGAAGAAATCAATATATATTAAAGTCTATTAAAATCTTATAAAGATTCGTCAAACTCTATATAAATTAAAAAGAATCTTATAAAATCTATATAGAATTAAAACAATCTGTAGAATTTGCGAAATCTATGAATTTTATCCAAAAAAATTCATCAGACTGCCAGTTGAATACACCCCTAAAATTATGTGTGTAAGTGTGAGAAACAAGGTATTTAACGGAGAATCTTTTATTACTTGTAAACAAAAATGAATAAAAAACAGTATAATAAAAATTCAAACATTACATGATAACTGAATTTCGTACACCAGAAAGATTAAATTAATTGTGGTATATTCTCATTAATTTTTGACTTCGTGGTGTAAATGTGAATAATCTTAGTTTGTATTCGTGAGATTTTGTTTGATTTGTCGTGTATAGTTTAATGATTATGTGATTCAAAAGTGAGTTTTAATCTAAGTTTGTTGTTTGAGATTTTGTTTGTTTTGTTTAAGAGTGAGAGAGAGTGAAAGAATTTGATTTGTCGTGTTTATATAACTAACGTTTGTGATTGAGAAAGAATGAGAGAGTTTGATTTGTCGTGTATTATAAAAATGAATGTGTGATTAAAAAATGAGAATTCGTAAGAATAAGATTATAAGAAGTTTAAGGAGGTAAATAGGATAATTTTTAGTTAAAGGGGAAGTGAGAGAAAAAAAATTAATTATTAGTTACTTTATTATATAAATTTGTAAAATTAAAAAAAAAACTAAGAGTCGGAGTTTATTATATAAATTTGTAAAATATTAAAAAAAAAAAAAAACTACGAGCCGGAGTGTGAGAAACAAAAGAATTTAAAAGAGAATCTTTTATTACTTGTAAACAAAAATGAATGAAAGGACAGTAAAATAGAAATTCAAACATTACATGATAAATGAATTTCGTACACCAAAAAGATTATAAATTAATCGTGGTATCTTCTCATGTGAAGTGTCTCGACTTCTGGGTTTGTGCCTCCCCATGGGCACAACAATTGACTATATTAATTACACAAAGGGGGGAAATTAAATACAAGAAGCTTGTTCCCTCCCCGTAACATAAAAAAGATTAATCGATCTCGATCACCAGAAAGCTAATTCCTTATTTTCTGTTGAATTTCATAAATCAAATCTTCAGAAATTATCAACATCCAGCAGCTTTCAAGAAATTATCGTATGGACTAGCTGATGGAAGCATAAATGAATTAGGATGATGCTGATACTCAGTCGCACACATCAATGGCATTGTATTAACTGGTGGTAAATTTGACACTCCATCCATATTCTGATCCAAGAACGGATTTCCAGCCTGTTTATTTCCAATATTAGACAATTTTTGGCCATATATTATGACATTTAAAGAAGTTAGTATTTACCTGGGGAAATAGATTCATGGGTTTGTGTAATTCTTCAGGTGAAACACTACTGACTCTTTGTTGCGTGATTATCAAATGAGACATTTTTTGTTGTTTACCCGTTAGAAGTGTCTCACAATGGTTTGCCATTTCCATGTACGATACATCAATTGTGCTCACAGAGATTCTCCCTACTTGATGAGCTGTCTCCAAAACCTGAATACAAACACATGTTATGACAAACTAATAGTAAAAATAAGAGATACCCAAAAGTTCCACAACGCCTGTTTTTTGTTCCCCAAAAGCTCTGGGTTATTGTGCTTTTTTAATGGTTGTGTTGCCTTGTTTGTGTTTTTTTAATGGGTTGCGTGATTTGTCAATGGTTTATTGTGTTATTTTAATGGGTTGCGTATTTTTCAAGTGTTTTGTGATTTTTATAATGAGTTGCGTATTTTTTAATCAGTTGTGTCTGTATTTTTAATCACGCTATGAAATTATTATGAACCTTGTGGGGGAAGTGTTTTGGGATGCGGATCTTTTGGGTCAAAAACCCAAAAAAAAGAAAAATGAAAAACTACTTACCGATTCCATAAGTTGATTTACACTTAAGAAATCCGGAAGATCCATGCCTAGTTGTTGGTTTTGGTTGGAGTTAGTATTCTTTGAATCTTGAAGATGACCATCATCTATAAAAAATAATGGTGCAGCTTCCTCCTCGACAGAGTTACGTGCATTTGAATCAGAGTTGTGAGACTCTTGGAGAGTAGAAGAATCCTCGTGTACAAAATCGTTCATCAATTGCATCTTTACAACCTCTACTTCAGACTACACAAATCACCATTAAAGTTAGAAACCCACCATTCAAAAGAGATAATATTATATAGATATTGAGATATTAAGTTACGTACTTTTGATATGTTATGGAAAGTGTTGAGTATGACTGAAACCATGGAGTCTCGAGATTGATCCTTGGAGAGAAGTATTTCCGAAAGACTTCTTGAAGCTGAAGCATCATCTTCGTTAGATCCATACACGATACTGTGATGGCCAGATTCTCTATCAACAGCTTGTAACTTTGAATCTCCAACTAAATGCAAAAATGGATCCACCACTCTATAAGACAATGAAGCCCTCACAACAGGAAGAAGTGCGAGAATATTGAACGCTTTTGATGAGAATACAAGCATTGAAGTTGCTAACACGTATAGAGATCTTCTTCGTGATGGTGGTAATTTTCCTTATCACAATAAAAAAGAATTCAGATAGATAATTAATCCAAACATTAGGAATTTTTTTTTCTAAAACATTTAATCAAAGTTACCTTTTTCTGCAAGAGAAGCACCACGTAAGGTAAATGCAAGCTGAAAACATTGAATCAAAGCGTCCCGACTTGAGTTCTGTAATCCAATCATGTCGTGTATAAATAGTTGATCCTTACGATTTAATAAAAAAAAAAATTGATTAAAAAAATTACCTTGGCTCGTGAAAAAAGCAAAACCAAGCTATAGGTATGAGCAATAGCTTCGTAATTTTCAGGCATATTTGCGGGAGAAACCGATTGTGTGCAAATTGATGAAAGTAGAAGAGTGATTTGATGGCTGCTCAATCTAAGTGAAATAGGAACCTGAAATGAAGCACGCATTTATATAAATTACATGCATACACTTTTTAGAGGAATAAAAGGGTAAAATCCCCTATAGTTGTAAAAGTGACAAATACCCTAATATGGTTTCCCAACTCCTAACAACTCACCCCTTCTATTACATATATCAATAAAGCTTGTGCCATGAGTTATCACAATTAATGGTTAGTTGTCACGAGTTGGGAAACCATAGGGAGGTATTTGTCCCTTTCAAAACCATAGAGAGGGTATTTGGTATTTTACCGTGAAAAAAAAAAGTAAAATCGAAAATACTTACCACTTCGGATTTAACTGTAGCGTCAAATTCAGGTGCCGAAGCACGTCTACTATGTGCTCGACTATACGAAGACTTAATCCGATTCATCATCCCTCCCCCATTATTAACTTCGCCATCAAGCTTATCCGTCTTTTGACTTCTAAGCTTTTGGAAAAGCGCAGCCGAAGAAGAAAATACGGAAACAGTTCTCGATAAAGTTCTTGCAAGATCCTTGTTTGGGTCCGGTGTAGCTGAGTTGGAACGTGGGGCCACAGACGACGGAACAAGAACAACAGAAAATATCCGGTGGGCTCCGACCCTCGTTTCATGATCCGGATGAAGCATAGCCGGAAGTAATTGATGAAACAATGCCTCGGGAAACGCCTTCTTTTGATACGATACGTTTGGTAAAGAAGCAATAATTTGAGAGGTTCTAAAAACAGCCGCTATAGTAGTTCTAGCGATAACTGTAATGTTTGAAATGTTCTCGAGCATGCCAGCCATAACATCGAGAATGGGACCCGCATCTCCGACTTTACTACATAGCTTCACAAGACACGCGTCTACCGATTCTTGAAACTTTCGGTTCCATTTGATTAAATCGGCTCCTAGATTTGCGTCGTCAAGTGCGTAATGTATGCTTTTTCGCAAATGTCTCATGACATCACTTATCGCACCGAGTATAGCTACTGAATTTTGAACTTTCGTGTGTTGAGCTAACGAGGTGGCTACTTCGACAATATCTAGTTGCATATTCGGTTCTTTAAGCACGTTTTTATGATCAAGATGCTTGATTAAAATCGATAAAAGAAAATGAGTATTTTGTCCCGAATCGTCCATTATAAGTTGCATGTCTTTTAGAACCGGAAAAGCAATCTCACGATCAATCGGCCACATATTTCCATTATCAAAATAACGGAATAAAGATTCTAATACACGTCTCATCGTTGAAGCTTCCTTTCCTAGCTTAGCCATGTTTTTTAAACACACCCTCGACCAAAAACAAGGGTTTTTCGAGTCCTCGGGTCCCACGTTACCTTCGCTTACGATCACTTTCCATGAAGGAACCTTCATTATCACCTCCGCTTGTGAAGGAGATACATGACCCTCATTTTTACGAACTTCTTCTACCCATTTGTTTTGATTCGCATCTTCCGAATCCTTCTTTTGCCCTCCATAATTTTCCAATACAACCGAAACTATCTGATTAATTAAAAAATTAAATCAGTACATACGAATAAATTGAACACATCCCTGAACTATAGGCTAGTTACTCGAATAGTCCTCGAACTGCTAAAGTTACCCAAAAAGTCCTCAAACTTATAAAATTTCTCAAAATAGACGTGGCGCTTAACGACAAAAATTTAACAGAGTTACAATCGCGGACTAACGAGGGGACAAAAATGAAGCTAGAGGACCATTCGGGTAACTAGCCTATAAGTTCACGGACCATCTGAAAAATTACCCCAAATGATTTTAGGTTTACTCACATTATCAAACTCGGCTGATACATGAGAATATTCTCCCATGAACCAAACCTGCAAAAACAACCTATTGTAAAAAATCTCCTCTTAAATGCTCGGAAAAAATAAAAAATTACCATAGCGGAAAGTGCTTGGAGCCCAGCTGCACGAAGATGAGTTTCTCGTTCATCATCTCCAGCTTCTTGTGCTAATTCACAAAGTTTTGGTATAAATCCTTCAAAGTTAAACATATAGCTTCCATCTTTCTGAAAATTATAATTATAATTAAATAAATTTAAATCAGTAATTAGTCAGAGAGAGATTACTTACTAACCTGATTATTTACGAAATCAAAGAGAGACTGACATCCTACTATTAAAATTTCATGTTGGCGTGTTTGTTCCAACAAAGCATGCATGATGCTCAATAAACTATTTGCAAAAAGTGGCCTGATCACATAAACAGAGACTCATATATCACAAAATTTCACTCATACCTTGGTAACACATAAAAGTCAAACAAGTCAGTCAACTTACAACTGTTCTTTGCAAGACAATAATAACCTCCTGTAAATACACATCACGATTTTTGCGGCCTTGAAGTTCTCGTTTCGTAACTCCTTGTAACACCTCTGCTCCAGTGAGTTTGTGATCTGGTGCCAAATTTAAAGAGAACAATCATTATTTAATAAAAAAAGATGAACAGTTTTTTTTTTTTTATACATCGGAAAGCCACTTTGAATTCAGAGTCATTGACTCGGTTCGAACCTTTATCGCTTAGAAGGAGAACCAATGCTCTGGCCAGTTAGGCTAACCCCAACTGGTTAAGGATGATAGTTTATGTACTTACTAGATAAGAGAAACATTTACCTTTGGGATGCGTAATGGATTTTTTGAAGCATATTCACATAATTTTCCAATCATTCGGTCATTTGGTTCATCATCCTATGAAATTCAGTTGAAATAAACTAAAGCTAAATTATTTTTATCATGTTACAAGTTGGTAGAGATTGAAAAATTAAATTAATAGTAAAGAAAAATTAAATTCCATAAAACTGACCGGGTTACGAGGGAAAATATCAGAGATCAACTTCTTATATCTTTTTACAGGCTGCCTAGACCTGGCGCGCATACCAGGGCAGAAAATACAAAGGCTACCACATGCAGGCAAGACTTGCCTTGAGATCACACCTGAAATGGCGCTCATTTTTCTAATATAAATAAAAATACAAAGATAAAATTTTCCTCTAAATCAAGAAAACTTTAATCGTTTTCCTGAATTTATACTCCAAAACTGTATTTGCTTTTCCTTCCCTTCAGATCTCAACAATCAACATGCCTGAAATCAGAAGGGAAAGAAAGCTTTGCTGGGAAATTGCGGAAACTTTTGTGGTATAGCACCAGCCTACAAATCAACAATTCGATGGCCATTTTAGATCAAAAGAAACATAGAAAAACAATATAAATTCATATAACATTTCAAAAAGATCAAATTATCTTACAATTTCCTAAAGATGGCTAGATTCTATTTGATCTATGTCTAGGTAAAATCTCTATTGACCTAATCTATGTATGTAAATATTTCTGTATCTATTAGATATTAAAATGGTAATGATTATTTAAAAAAAAATGTATGTACCTTCAGAGCATAACCAGAAGGCTGATGAACCATCAAAGCTTTCCAACAATGTACCGAATCATCAGCATTCTTACACCCCCCAAAATTTATGACTTTCTAACCACCCTCCTCTTTCTCTCTCCTTCTCTCTCTTTGTATATATATACACGATTATTATAAGTTCTAATGATTGAAATTGTCCACTTTCATACAAAATGTGACATGGCATTATCATGGTATATACTTTTTGTCGGACATAAAATCCGATCTTTCTTGACATTCTAGTTAAAAATAAAAAAATCTGAATCATTGGTGGTGGTATGCGTACCGTTTTGTTTTGTAATAATTTAGTTCGGAGAAATATACCTTTTGAGGTTCCAATTTCAAAAATAAATTTTTTAAGGGTTTAGTTACTTTTTATGTTTTTTAAGGGTCTAATTAGAATTTTTTTGGTTAGGGGTCACGTTTTTAGGGGGTACACACCCGCTATTTTTGATTTTTTGGGATAGGGTCCCCCTATTTTAATTTTTCGGGGATACACGCCCACCGTTTTTTCAATTTAAGTCCATATTGTTCAGCGTTCAGTTAAGTCCATATTGGTCAGTCCTTGTTCAGGTCAGTCCATTACCCACTAAAATAGCATCCTTACTGGTGGGTCCTAGGGTGTTATAAAATTAAGTGCAAAATAAAGGAACCACTTAACCGCAAGTGTACGGTTGTCCCAAGTAATATATGATAATCAAGTTCGTTCTCAGGGACGGATTAGCTTCAACCCAAATATTAATCAAGTAGTAAGAATAATTGCTAAACAGAAAAATAGAAGATAGAATTTTTGTTTGGTTTTTTAGAAATTAAAAGATGCAAATAAAATAAAGACTAAAATGAAATTAACAGAAAGGAAATAAAGTAAATAAACGACTAACTTCAGATAAGAGAGATACTTGAGTCTCGCAAAGAAACCCACTTAATCAATATCATCTATGCTATGTCTAAGGGTAGAATTGGAATTATAATATTAGTCGGGACTCTAATATCTCCTAGCCCCCTGTCGGGTGGACCTAGAAGCTATCCGAAAGTATCATAAACACCTGTATGGTCGAATATGGCTCTTTGGATGATATGATTTTACCTCTTTGGCTATGTAACTAGTTAAGCCTGTCGGTCAATAACGGACATTACACGGGTATTACCTAGATCTGTATTCAAACCCCCCTGTCGGATGATCACTTCGCCACTAAAGTGAATAGCTCAAATACTAACAGCTAATTCTAGTTGCGCGGAAAAGAATTAGTAATGAAAACAAAGTAATAACCAATATATAAAACTCAATCCTATTTAAATCTAAACAATCCCAAATTCAAAACATAGAAAATAATTAATTAAGGTTCATCCCTTTTATGCGATTCTCAAGTATAAAGAAATTTAGCTCATAAGAAAATTAAAGACTAACATAAAATAAAAGGAATTCATGTTTCAATTACAAAAGATAGATAAAAACCTAAAGGGTAGAATGACTATGGATGGAAGAATAGGATTCCTCCAGCTTCTAGCTTCTTCTCTCCTTCGTGCTCTGACTTGAAAACCTTAAGCCTCTTGTGTAGTTCTCTGAAGTGTGTGAAAGTAGGAGGTTAAGGGGTGTATTTATAGGTGTTGGAGGAACCTAGGTCAAATTTTCTTGGAGTGGAAGACAAGTCAAGGACTCTCAAATTCGTAGCTCTAAATTCTAGGAAAGGTAAGATTTTGCTGCTGATTTGATTTGGTCATATCTTTTTCAATACTTATCTGTTTGAGAAGTTCCAATATATGAAACCACTTGTCTTGGAAAGAGATTTCTATTGGTGCAGACCACTCGTCCAGAATCCATTCCAATCTTTTATTATGATTTAATCTCTAAAACGTGGCTGGATTTTTAGATTCACAAGGCAGCTTTATCTTTTCCTCCTTTGAATAAATCTTTCCTAAATCTTCTTATTTCCATGTAAATCTTCTTTCCTTTCATCTTTATCTTGACTTGGCCTCTAAGTAATTACCATTTATCTTTTAAAGCTTCACATTAAATAAATAAGTAAACCGCATATGCTTAAAAAGAATAAATCAATAAATCAATAAATAGAAATAGGAAAGTGTACTCTAAAAATAGAAACTCGACTAACAATCATTTCCTAACACTCTAAAATACACTAAGACTTTATTCTCACTTCTTCTCCTTGGATTGGTCTTTCATGAGATTCGAGAACCAATTAACTTTGCATTAAAAATAGTCAAATTTAGGCACAAAAGCTCAGATTCTGCAAATAGTTAATTTCCAAGGGGAGAAAGTGTTATATGATCAATTAAGCCTAAAAGTCTATCAAATAAGTCATTTATTCACCTAAAAGGATGTCTCCAAGGGGCTAATAATTAGAACAAAACGGTAGACATCACTTACCCCCTAAAATAACATTTCCCCCCCCCCTAAAATAACGAGTTTTTCCCTAATTACCCTATACAATAGCAAAGCAGGGGGTTCTTACCCTCTAAAATAACATGTTTACCCCCCCTAAATAACATGTTTACCCCTACAATAACACACTTTTCCCCTAAGTACCCCCTAAAATAACACTCACCCCCTAAAACAATTTACCCCCTAAACCAGTACAATTTACCCCGTAAACATTCTACAACCCAAAACGTGCTGGACCATTACACACGCACAGAAAAAAAAAAGGCGGGTCTGGATCTCGATTCTGCAGTCGACAATGGTGGTTGTTTTGGTGGTGGGTGGAGAATAGAAGCAGGGCTTGGTGGTGGTGGCTCGTCGTGGTGGTCTCGAAATCACAGCAGCAGCGGAGGTCGTGGTGGTGGTGGATCTCGACGGCAGCAGTGGATCTCGACGGCGGGGTGGTGCTCTGGCGCAGCAGGTTTGATGCAGTGGTGGCTCGTCGTGGTGGCCTTGAAATCCCAGCAGCAATGGAGGTCGTGCTGGTGGTGGATCTCGCCGGCAGCAGTGGATCTCGACGGCGTGGTGGTGCTCTGGCGCAGTAGTGTTGATGCAGCAGTGGATCTCGACGGCAGCAGGGTGACACGTGGTGGTGGTGTTGCTGTGATGACAAAGGCCATGGTGGGAAACAGATCTGGTGCAACAGGGTGACGCGTGGTGGTGGTGTTGTTGTGATGACGAAGCCTGATGCAGCAGGGTGACGCGTGGTGGTGGTGTTGCTGGGATGACGAAGGCCATGGTGGGAAGCAGATCTGATGCAGCTGTCGAGAAAGAAGGGTTAGGGGGAGGGGGTGGGTTTTTCTGTCGAGAAAGAAGGGGAGGGGGGTGGGTTTTATGTGTTTTTTTAGTTGGGTTCCAATTGGATTAGTTGGTTTCCAATTGGGGCCCTATTTTATAAGATAGAGGTGGTCTTAGGCCCTAAAACCTCTTTTACCCATTTAGTCGTCAATTTAAGTTGTACCGAGCAAATTTAATTGTGCATAAGATAATAAGATAATAAGATAATAAGATATTTAGATAATAAGGGATTTTTTGCCTTAATACAGAAGAACCATTCAATATTGAATGAACCTACACCAATAATATTAATACATATACCCTATATTTTAAACTTACAAAAGTAATTAACTAATTAATCTAATGACATATGTTTTTTATAATAATCAATAGATGTGATATAAATATTGAATCATCCAATATTGGATAGAAATTTTACCCATAACAGATATCCGAGGATAAATATAAATTTTTGACTGAACGAATTTTGGAGACCTACTAAAAATTCAAAGACCCCAAGATTTTTCATTAGAGGTCACAAAATAATATAAAATTAAAAAAATTAATCAAATACTAAAGAGTAAGACTTCCATCCAATATTAGATTGATGATCCAAAGTATAAATAATGATCACCGGATATTATAACAAGACACATGTCTATAGATTAGTTTACGTGATTTTATAAACATGGTCATGTGTCATAATATAATTTGCTAATCTTAATATTGGTCCATTCAATATTAGATGGTCCATCCAATATTAGATTGAAGAATTTTTCAATACGAACACACCTAATTTCTTTTAAATATAATCACACAAAATTCTATTTTTTTGAAAAATCTCTCAACCCGTTTCTATTCCTGTCGAAAAAATCTCATGGCGATGGTTTTGTGGTAGTTCAAAGCTAGGATTTTGTGGTAATAGTGGATCTAAAAGTTTAGCGGCGGTTCGTGACCATGACAGTGGTGGTTTAGGCAAGGGTCAAAGCATCGCGACATAGATAGAAATTATGTTGTTTAATTGATGATATTCAGTGGTGGTTCAATGGTAGTTTAGTGGTAGTTCAAGTAATATTTTCCATGGTAATGGTTCAAAGCCCTAAATCTTGTATTGATGGTGGAGCAGCAATGCTCCCAAGGTTATGGTTATGTCTTAAATCACAAGCTAGCTTCAATGGTGAAGCTTACAATCAAAGTCATATTTATGGTTCAGTTTGACTGCGTGCAGTGCCTGATGTAGGCAAGTTCAGTGAAGCTCAGTCAAGGCTACCTCAGTCGCTGGTAGTTCAGGCGAGAGGCGAGATGCAAGGAGTTGAGGTCTCACAACTAGTAGCTGGTAGGGTGTGATAAAATAATGACAAATAAAGATGCAACTAATCACCCTAACCAAACACGTTACTCATTGCAAGTATCACATATCGTAGTCAAGTTTTAATTATAAGTAGAATTCGTTCCTCAGAGACTACAAAAGTTAGGAAGAACTTATGCACTATAAAGTGCAAATAAGAAAGTTAGAAGAGTACTACGCTGGAAAGAAAGACTCTGGAATATTTGTTGGGGTTTAAGACTTTAATAATTAACTAAATAAAATAAAGACATGAACATAAATAAGGAGAAAGAAGTAGTATGAGAATTTAGCTCGAGATCTAGCAAGTAATCCCCACTAGCCTTGTGCTATAACCTATTTATGTAACAGTGAATAGTGTGATATGCAATAGTCAGGATTCTATATTCATTCTAACCCTCCGGGTGGACTTAGCCGGCGACCTAACAATTACCAGGGGACTTGGGTAAGGGGACCGTGCACAATGATCGGTGGCTAATCTCAAACCCTAATGACTATCTTGTTAGGCAAGCCCTTCCGGATCACTACTGCAATCTAGACGTTTATGTGGTGTTTCAATAATTAGACACCCTTCCGGGTGACCATCTAACTACTATTAAGGTAATCCTATATGTTGTACACCGCAAGAGCTACAAAAAATAAATCAAGGCATATAAAAGAAGAGTTAGCAACACTAATATCAATTAAATGTAAAAGACATCCCAAATTAAAATAGATATAAAACAAGTTTCGGATTAATACCCATATGCTAATCTCAAGCTAAATAGAATTAGTCCATACTAGAGAAAGAAAATAAACAAATTACAAATTTGAAGGATTTGGAAAGGCGTGAATGGTTGTCCAACTCCTTCTGGTCTTCTCTTCTCTTGATGTAGGCTTCCTCTTGGTCTTTTGATGATTAGGAACGGACCAAGTATGATTTCTCTAAGGTAGGAATGGATATATATATATAGGCCCTTGGATTAGGAGTAATCCCCAAGTTAAGAAGTCTTGCTCTTACCAAAATTCGTATCCTTCGTTACTTATCGGATTTTGACGTTCTTTATAAGGAAACGAGCGCGTTTGAAATATCTAGCTGCTCATATAAAATTATCCTCCTAATTCTATACCGTTTTTCTACAGTAAATTAATTAGTTGACGTATGTGTAGTTTTGACAGCTTCTTTACTTTCCAATATATCCATACTTATCCATTTTGATTTTGACTAAGGGATTTCCTTTACTTTTCCTTTTCAAATTAGTTTCCATAGGTTTAATACCTTCCATATACCTAAGTTCTACACAAATAGCATACAAATTACACTAAAAAACTCACAAAATAACAAAACACCTAAAACTAGACAAGAAAGTGCAAAGTATAAATAAATGGGGAAAAAACCTAAAATTAATAACTAAATAACCCTAATATGATGTATCAGGTATAGATTAATATATCACAAATAGAGAGACATCAAGACCCCAACTCAAAGTTGTATCGTTCTGATACAATAAAGATAAGAACAGTAGGGTAGTCAACAATAAATATAGAAGAGGAAGAATAGAAAGTAATAAATAATCCTAGAGAAAAATATCTAAAAAGTCTCCTATAGTATGTTAAAGAAATAATGCACACATATGCTCAATATACACATAATAAACAATACATATATTCAAGTCTAGATTAACTTCGCAATGACAGAAGGAGAGGTCTTCAACTCAGTTTGTGTTAACGGCTATACGGTGATCATAGGTCCTAATATAGTATTTAATGGTCCACTCACCTACATCTTAATTGTTCCATTGTTTCTCCACCACGTAGCTATAAATTCTAAGGTCTTTATGGTTATAACGTGGTTTAGGGACGATATGATATATTTGGGTAATTAGAAGTGAGCTTTTGACTCTCTCCTCACATTCATCAATGAATCACCCTAGAGATTTAGTTTCACTCGAAGATGTTCTCACTCAACCTAATTTCGATTCTTTGATTTACATCCCCAAATAACCCAATAAAAACTTTTCATGATGATTAACATAAAAAATTCCTCTTTGCCGGTCCAAATCTTTTTAATCTTTTTCATATTACTCCTATCATGCTACGTTTCACATATAATTCTTTTCAATTCATTTTTTTATTTACTTTTACCCCAGCAAAGGGTTACAATAATAAATTCATCATCATAAAAAATATCACAATTACAATCAAATTTACCAATCCTAATGTTTCCCAATGACAAAACCCACCACCCCAAACTCAAGCTCTAAAACAACTTTTATCAGGTTTTGCGACTCGAGTGCGGGTCATATGGATAAGTCCTAAAAACTAAGGGGTATGGCTTGTAATGTGGTTCAATAAAAGGCTTTAGAAAGGCTCAGAGGGGATAAGACGGATAATAATAGTAATTAAATAAAAGGGTGAGAAAGCTAAAAAATCTTCAAGTGGCTTAAATATGAAAGAACTGCCTTATTCACTTTTCTAACTACCGAATTTCGTAACTTTTTCACTAAAAGTTCATTGGCAAGCGGGTTTTCATCTAATTTCAAACCTCACATTCAACACACCAATTAACTCTCCCTAAGTTCCAACTTGACACTTCTTACGCATTGCTCATTAATCTTCCCTATCTTTTACTTCATGTTTTCATACATGCATACTAAACATATTTTTGACACCGTTCAAATACATACTACTTACTATCATTGACTTAATTAAATCATGCTCAATAGGTACATTCATCACATTCGATGCCAATTATAACCCTAAATTTTTTAATTTTTATGCAAAAACAAAAAGAAAGATGGGGACAACGAATCTCCACCCCCAACTCAAAAGTGAGTCGTGTCCCCACGACTCGAAAAAGATTCAAAAATCAATAAAATTTAAACTAAACTAAACTAGTGCATATACGCAATTAAGGAGAAGGATTAGAGCATGGTACCTTGCCATAAAACATCCTTTGCCATTACTCTTCTGAAGGAGAATCATTATCTATATCTAATTCTTCTGTAATCTTGTTTATCACGTAATCTACCCTCAGAGTTTCAATCCAGCAGGAATTGTAATTGTATTTTAATCTATCGAACTTTTCCATCAACATAACTACCCATGATGGTGGTGTGGATACACTTTCTGATTTGTTATTAAGGTTTAAAGATGAATCTTGATCTTGGATTGGTGTCTTTTCTTTAGGCTTGACTGGTACACACATTTTCTTTGTCTTTCTTCGTAGTGGTTGTGTTGTTGCCTCAAGCTTTGGATTCTTTTCAATTGGCTCATCAAGATCGATTAGCTTCTCTTTTGTAGCTCCGGGCAATTTCTTGTTCTTCCCTAATATTGAACACTTTCTCTTGTAATCCATAACATCTGTTCTGTTAGTCATCTTTGTTTAACCCACAACTCAAGTTGCACCAAGTATGGAATAAGGTTATGAAAGATTGGTGTGTCTTGAGGTTGTTGCTTGGATGAATGATTATTAATAGTGAAGGAAGGAATAGTTGACTTGTGTTGGAAGAAATCTTGAAAAATTGATGATCTTTGGTGTTTTTTGGTGTTGTATAATGGATTTGATGAAAAATATGTCTTTATTGAAGATGGAGGAAATATTTTATGTTTGTTGTTGTGTTTGTTTGAAGGTTAAATCAAGCTTCAAGGTGTATTTATAGGGTTTGGTTCTAAAAATTTCATGTTAGGAAGGTCGAAAGAGGCTAGGTTTAACTCTTGTAAGGTAAGAATCCTAAAAGGAATCAATTTTCTCTTCAAACCGCCTCCCTGCAGTGTACCAGACTGATCACGCGATGTGCCGCAAGCGACGTCATGTCCCCGTGGCACATGTCTTCACGATTAACGAAACAGGTTTTGTTGGCACGGTGCACCGGACACATCATGCGGTGTACCGCATAAAAGTTCCTTTTTTGGATCGTGTCACGGTCACGCGCAATTTCGACGATACGGTCTCTCTTGTATGCTCTACGCCACGAACACAATTTAATAGATCGTTGTGATGGTTTTCTTCTATATGGTGCACCGCAGAGCTCATGTTGTATACCGCACAAACTCTCTGGATGACACCGTGGCATGGTGTTGCGCATGTGTCGATACGGGTGTGTGATGTCTCCCTATTTGTTATAATTATTAGCCCTTAGGAGACATCATTTTAGGTTAATTATTGACTTATTAGATAGACTTTTATGCTTATTTTGTCATATTGCACTTTCTCCCCTTGGAATAGACTATTTACATTTTTAGAGTTTTTGTGCGTTAATTTGATTATTTTTAGTGAAAAGTTAGTAGGTTCTTGAATTTCAATACAAGGAGGAGAAGTGAGAATTAAAGTCTTAGATTGTTTTTCAGTGTGTTAGGAAGTATTTTATTCGATTTTCTAATTTTAGAGTGCACTTTCTTATTTCTAGTCTTGAATTATTGATTTATTAATTTTTAAAGCATATGCGATTTAATTATTTATTTATTGTGAAGCTTTAAAAGATATATGGTAATTAATTAGAAACCAAGTCAAGACTAAGAAGTAAAGGAAAGAATATTTACATGGAAATAAGAAAATTAAGGAAGGATATATGAAAAGAAGGAAATGATAAAGCTGCCAAATAAATATGCAGTTCCAGCCACGTTCAAAGACGAGTCCATAACATAAGATTGGCTAGGAATTTGGGGGAATGGTCTTGACCAATGGATAGAGCTTTCCGAGACAATTGGTTTCGACTATTGGAACGAGTCAAACAGATAAGTATTGAAAGAGATATGACCAAAACAAATCAGCACATAATCTTACATTTCCTAGATTTTAGGGCTGCGAATTAAGGAGTCATTTACTTGTCTTCCACTCCAAGTAAAAAAGAATTAGGGATTCCTAACACCTATAAATACACCCCTTAGCTTCCTCTTTACACCCACTTCATATTATTATACAAGAGGCTAAAGGTTTTCAAGTCAGAGCAAGCAGGAAGGAAGAAAGCTAAGAGCTGGAGCAGTCATCTTCTTTAATTTACAGCCAAACCCAACCTCATAATTAGGTTTTATTTATTTTGCTTTCTGTAAAACATTATGTCTTTTAATTTTATTTGCTTAGTTTTATTTTCCGTTATGAGCTAAACATTTTAAGTAATTGAGAATCGCTATATGGGTTGAACCTTAATTTATTTGATTGATGTTTTCTTTTTTGGGATTTTTATAATTTAATTCGAATTGAGTAATTTAGTATTGTTTATTATTGTAAGGTTATTTCACTATATTTAATTTGGCCAATTTGACATAGGTTTGAGTAATTAAGCTATTCACTTTGGTGGGGAAGTGATCGCCTTGACGGGGGGTTTAATTACAGACATAGGTAATAAACGTAAAGTAGAAATTATTGATCCTGACGGGTATAGTTAATCTTATAGCCAATTAGGTAGAGAACCTGACATTCAAAGGTGGATTATGACCGCCTTGGCGGGGTTCGTAACATATGAGAATAGCTCATAAGTCCACCCTGACGGGGTTAGGAGAATCTAGAATCCAGACTATTACTAGTTACTAATTTGTCCCTTAAAAGAAGCATTGATTAAGTTTATTTTGGTGAAACCCTAGCGTGACTTAAGTACTATTCTCTCATCCTTGTGTCTCTTCATATTTTATTTTCTTGCATTAGTATTAATTTAGTTTAATATTTTACTTTATTTGCAGTTTAGTCCTTAAACAAAAACAAAAATTTATTTCGTTTACTTTTAATTATCATTCAAGCAACTATTTCCATTTATTGCATAACACTTTAGTCATACCTAATTCGTCCCTGAGATCGAAATCCCGTTTACCGGATATTTTGGACGACCCGTACACTTGCGGTACGTGACTTGCCTTTTTAGGTGCGTTTATTTAGAACACACAAGGAAACACCAAGTTTTTGGCGCTGCTGCCGGGAACGGTAGCGTGTGGCCACGGTGTTAGCCGTAAGTGTTTTAGTTGCTAGTTTTTAGTTTAATTTATTTTTATTTTTCAGCTTTACGCTTTGGGTGTTCTTTCTTTCTCAGATTTACATGTTTTGGTATATGCTTGAAGATCTCGTGATCCTTGAGAATCCCGAAAGCCTAGTTCGAGAAGCAAACAAAAGAAAGAGAGAAGCTAAAGCAAAGGAACGAGAAGATGAAATGGAAGATTTGAATGCTCAATATCCCGCGATTCAGATGGATGAAAACGGTCGTCTGATAACTCCACCAGGATTACCAATTCCACCGGAGGGAGTCCAATTACCAATTCCTCCCAGAGGTCAACAACCAACAATAATAATGGTGGAGGACTTCAAGATGAAGGGACGCGACTCTTCCAACCGAATAACTATAGACCTTTCCGTCTACCACCACTAGGACTCCGTCCTCCTGCAATTTAAGAAAATTGATTCAGACTAGACACGGATATGATTAATTAATATATAACCATCATATAGTATAGTGGTGCAGCTCGTGAAGATCCTATTCGCGCTATGTACAAGTTTATGCAAATATGTGATGCATATGTCACACCGGGAGTAACCCAAGAGTAAATTCACTTTCATATGTTTCCGTTCTTCCTCACCGGAGGAGCTAGTGAGTGGTATGATCAGCAGCCACACGTTGTGATCTTGACTTGGGACCAACTTCAGACAACATTTTTCGACAGGTTTTATCCTCAAAGTGTTCGACTCAGTGGTCAATTAGATATTGTTAGTTTTCTCCAAGAGCTAGGAGAAACTGTAGGTGTTGCGTGGACACGTTTTCAATCATTATTACGCAAGTGCCCATTACATGGGCACTCTCTTGAATTACAACTTGGGATATTTTATCGAAGTTTAGGTGAAGCCGCGAAAGAAAAGATAGATACTATGTGTCAAGGTGGCCTCATGATGGTCACAACTAATCAAGCTCTAGCTATCATGGACAGAATTGTGAAGAATGAAATGAGTTGGCAAACTTCAAAATCATCGGTTAGAGCTTCTGAGAGAGGTACTTTGAATCTGGACACATAAACAACATTTAGCGCTATGATTACCGCACTTGAGAACAAGCTGAAACATATATCTATGTCGAATAAAGCTGTGGTAAATGTGGTTAATGAACCAGGGTTATGTTCTAGTTGCGGAGCAGATGATCACAGCTGGGAAGAATGTGCCAACAACCCAGAATCCGTTTGTTTCGTTAATCAGCAAGGTAATAATTATTCAGGTGGTCAAGGGTATGGAAATCATAACCAGAAATCATCCAGGCTTTCAGTATTCGAATCCACATGGGGCAGCCAATCCAGGAACCTATCAACAAATGCCTCAGGGGAACAATTATCAGTTTAAGTCACAAAACCAGTACCAAGGGAATCAACCTAGAGCCGATCATGATGCCTATTCCGAAACGTTAGCGCAAAAGGCGTTTCCCTATCGACCTCAAGAAGGCGCACTTACCACAAGTGAGTTAGCACTTTCTTTGACGCAATACATATCCAATGCGGATAGGAAGTCATATAAAATTGAAAACCAGCTATCTCAATTCATGGAATCCACAATTGCTAAAGAGAACAAGATGGAAGAAACGTTAAACTGACATACCGCTTCGTTAAAAATTTTAGAGAGTCAAATATCAAAGATCGCAAATAGCTTAAATGTTCGAGGTCATGGCCATTTACCAAGTGATACGGAGGTTCCTAAGCAATATGAAAGTTGTCACGCGATCAAAACTCAGAAGTGGTAAGAAGCTTCCACCACCACCTTTCCCGGTTATGAAAGAAAATGAAGTAACTAGAAAAGAAAAACCGTTGGAGGAGGTGGAAGAGAAAGATGAAGAACCTGGAGTGGTAGAAGTGGAGAAGATTCCGGAAAAGCCAAAGAAGAAAGATATTGTAGAAACCCGTCCTCCTCCACCGTTCCCTTCCAAAGTTCAGAAGAAAGGAGCTACGGCTGAATATGAAAGATTCATGAATATGGTGAGTAAGCTCAATATTAATATACCTTTCTTAGAGGCTATCAAGGGGGTACCAAAATATTTGAAATTCCTGAAAAGAGCTCTCACAAACAAACGTCGGTATCTTGAGAATGAAATGATAGGCTTGCCAGAAGAATGCAGTGCGATATGCCAGAGTAAGTTACCACCTAAGTTACTTGATCCTGGGAGTTTTTCTATTCTTATTTAGATTGTTAATGAGTGGCAAGCAAAGGCTTTATGCGATTTGGGAGCGAGTATTAATCTTATGCCCAAATAAATTTATGAAAAGTTGAAGATAGGAGACGCAAGACCAACCTCTATGGTCTTGCAAATGGCTGACGAATCCCTCGTGCATCCGGAGGGAAGAATAGAAAATGTCCTCGTCAAGGCAGGTACTTTAATTTTTCCATTTGATTTTGTTATACTTGACTACGACGCGGATAGGAATGTCCCCATTATTTTTGGAAGACCATTCCTAGCCACGAGGTGTACTTCAATTGATGTAGAGAATGGAGAATTGACTATGAGAATCCAAGACGAGGAGGTGAAGTTCAACGTGTTCCGACCAATGAAGTTTCTGGACTCCAAAGAGGAGTGCTTCCGGATAGGTGTGATTGAAAAAGAAGAAAAAGAGCCAACAAAGGGTGTGGAAACCTTAGGAATGGAGGAAAGAAAGCTTAGAAAGAAACCAACTGGTGTCGCCTAAGGTGTGATAAAATAATGAATAAAATAAGTGCAAATAAACACCCTAGGCTGAGCACGGTTCTGCAAGTATTACAGGACGTATGCAGGTTTTAATGATAAGAAGATTCGTTCCTCAGAGACTACGAAGGTTAGGAAAAACTTATGCAATTTATCTAGTGCAGATATGAAAGCTAGAATTAATAATACGCAAGAAAATAAAGACAAATAGATTTTTATTTGGTTTTGTAAATAGAAAATCAAACTACTAATTAAAAGACAGAAAATTAAATAAGCAAAGAACAAATAGTATGATAGTTTAGCCTGAGTAATTAGCAAGTAATCCCCACTAGTTTTGCCGTTCTAAACATGTAAGGGGGAATCATGTAGTATTTCAATGTGCGGTTTCAATTGCGCTAGGTAGTTTCAAATAGGGTTTACCTGTGTCAATAAGAACCTAAGCAAACTTTTCTTGCAATTGATTGAATGGCAATACACTAAACCATAGTGACTATCTAGTTAGGTTGATTTGTCAGCTCTAAACCTTATTCTAGACGCTATGTGTTGTTTCCATTAATTAAATATGCCTTAACCAATGACTTATCTAAATACTATGAAGGTAATCCTATATGGCTGCAGTCCGCGAAAAAAACAGATTATAAATCAAACACATAGACAGTGAAATAAAACATGAATTCAATTTAAAACATATAATTCCCAAATTAGATAGATGTCAACCAAAACTAGGGTTCATACATATATGCTAAAACTCAAGATAAATTTATTTAATTCATACTAAGAAGAAAAGAATTACAGATTTGAAGGTTGAAGGAGACATAATTGATGCACAGCTCCTTCCAGACTTCTCTTCTTGTGTTGCAACTTCTTCTTGGCCTAAGGTTTGGCCAAGGATGATTTTCTAATGAAAAGAGGCTGTATTTATAGTGTATAGGAAGACCTAATTCGTTTTCTTGAAGGAGAAGGTAAGTAATGGACTCCTAGCCCAACTCAAAAAAGCAAAATAAACACTAGAATGAAAAAGAGGGTACATCTCTAGGGACATACACAACAACAATTATTTTTGTATATCCTGATGATGCACATAGTAGAGATGAAGTTTGTAATACGCTTGTCCAGTTTGGTTTTCGGTGGACAAATCTCTGTTGTAGACTTAGAACCTCATTTGGTCTATTTACGAAATTTCTAGCTCAGAAGCATTCAAATGCTAAAAGCCAGGTGTTAGCTAGCTCCATATACACCTCCTCTTCAAGATATTCATTGAGGAAAACAATCTTAGTATCCAACTAATGAAGAGACCAATGATGGATATTAGCCAAAATAAATATATAAACCGAGGAAATCTTAGAAACATTTGAGAAGATATTTCTATAAATCATACCATACATCTAATTATAACCCTTAGACACAAGATGGGCTTTAAAGCGATCTAATTTACCATCTGAAGAGACTTCCACAAAAAACACACATAAAAAACCAACGCGAAATTTCCCACGTGGGAGATAAAACTAAATCTCAAGTACCATTAGAGTGTAAAATAGACATCTCCTTAACAATCGAACTAGTATATACAAGGGAAACTATATGAAGGTGGATACAAACATAAAATATATCAAATTAATAAATTATGCATAAGAATTATATAAATGATCATAAGACACAAAAGAAGATATATGACGTGTTGTGGTACATTTTTTAACACCTTTACGAAGAAAACTAGGATGTCAGTAGATTTGTAAACGCCGAGCAAAGTGGTACATGCAATGAGAGCAAAAACGAAGAATGAGTACGACGAGTGTAAACTTATAAATCAGGTGATCAAATCGAGACAAGATTTAAGGAATTGTAGGCACAAGTAATGAGATAGAATAGGAGGGGGAGGAGAGGTATGTAAACAAATATAGAGATAGGAGGAGACAGTGATTTCATAGTAGTCTAAGATTTGTTAGATGAAAAATATGATGATGACTCAATGAATGTAACAAATTTATAAACAAACACAATTTTAAAGAAGGATAAAAACAAATTTATCGCCTTTGAAAAATGAGAGTATCCAAGAAATATGCACTTACATGATAAGGGATCTAACTTATAAGTTAAATGAGCAAGATTGTGAATAAAACATACACTCCAAAAGACTCGAGGTAACATATACAGACAATATTGAGGAAAAATAATTGAAAAAGGGACTTGATCATGTAAGACAGAGGACAACATGCAGTTAATATGAAAACAAAACATGAGAAAAATGTCATACCAAAAAAAAATGGGACATGCCTATGAAAGAGAAAGCTACAATCAATCTCTATGAGATGACTACTCTTTATTTTGGCCACTCTATTTTTTTGTGGAGTGTGGGAACATGAAGACTAGTATATCAACCCATTCTTTACAAAAAAATCATAAAGACGAAGAAAAAAACTCTATATCATTATAACTACGTAAATTGCAAACCAAAACACTGAATTGAGTATAAATTCCAACACAAAAGATGAGAAATTAGAAAATACCCTTGAACAATCTTTCATCAAATATAATCAAGTCATACGAGAGTAATCATCTATAAAAGTGACAAAATACCAAAAATTAGGTTGAGATATAGTACGACAAGGACCCCTAACATCATAGTAAACTAAAAAAAGGAGTACTGGCTTGTTTGTTAGATGACTAATAAAAGAGCTACAAACATGTTTCCACAACTGATACAACTCGCAAGAGAGTTCATGAACATGATAAAGACAAAAAAACCATCTTATTTAGGGAAAGGAGAGATGGATTCCCAAAAAGACTACGAATCTGCTTAGGCAAAAGATCAACAATACAAGTAGTAGGAGAAGTAACATCCAAGTGGTAAAGACCCTGCGCCTCACACCCCGTACCAATCAGCTCTTGCATATTTTGATCATGTACAACCACAAAGTTGGGAGTAAAGATAACTGAAAAGTTAAGACGCTTGGTAAGTTGACTGACAAATAATGAATTAATCTAGGAAGATACAACAAACTCTAAACAAATAGTAAAGGAAAGATGAGCAGATGAAGCCCCATGGACAACAATGAAGAGATATTAGCTGGTGTAACATTATGAGAAGGGCCCATATGAGTCTCAAAATGTAAGAAGACATCACATGCAATTCAATCAAAATAACCAAAATCAATTACTTATGGACGTAGGCTAGACTAAGTAATACAATCAGTGGAAGAGGTGTGGTGAGTACTAGAAGATGGAGAAGTTTGAGATACCTGCACATATGCATCTTACTGAATAAGCTGAGAATACTGATCCTTTGGTATATAGATGACTTGCTTTGAAGTATCAACACTAGATGGATAAACCTCTAACAAATTATACTGAGCAACATGGGAAATAAGAATTTAATTGGTGGTAACTAAATAAATTAAAGATAGAAAATTAAATAAGAGAAAGAACAATAGTATAAGAGTTTAGTTCGAGATGTAGCAAGTAATCCCCACTAGCCTTGTTTATTCTAATCATGTAAGGGTGAATTATGTAGAATTGCAATAATCGGGATTCTAAATTCCTCCCTATCCCCGGAGAGCGGACTAGGGCGGCGACCTCACAATCACGAGGGGACTTAAATAGGATGCTCCTACGCCACAAGGTTCCTAAATAAGACCGTCCTTCTAATGATGATTGGTGATTAAATCAACCCCTAATGGTTATCTAGTTAGGTAAATCTTGTCAGGATTACTACCACATACTATACGTTTACGTGGTATTTCAATAATTAGACACCCCTTCCAGATGACCATCTAACTAATATTAAGGTAATCCTATATGTTGTGCACAGTAAGGAAAACAGACAATAAGTCAAAGCACATAAAACAGAGAATAAAACATGAATTCAGTTTAAATACGATGGCATCCCAAATTAAAATAGATGTAAAACAATTCTAGGTTTCGTATCCATATATGCTAAATCTCAAGCTAAAATAAATTAGTTCATACAAGAGAAATAAAAGAAAACAATTACAAATTTGGAGGCTTGTGAAGACATATTTTGATGCTCAACTCCTTCCATACTTCTCTTCTCTTGATGTAGGCTTCTTCCTAGCTTAAGGATTAGCCAAGGATGTGTTTCTATTGATTAGACGGTGTCTTTATAGGGTATTCTAAACCCTAGGTCGAAATCTTGGAGTAGAGGGCAAGTAATAGGACTCTTTTCCAAATCAAATTCGTATCCCTAAAATATAGGAAAGGTAAGAAACTGTTGTTGTTTTATTTTGGTCGTAACTCCTTCAATACTGGTCCGTTTGACACGTTCTTTATATCGAAACTGATCATCTCGGAAAGCTATATAACTTTTCTTCGGGCCATTCTTCCAAATTCCAAGTCAATCTTGAGTTATGATCACTTTTATGGACGTAGCTGGTGAAATTCAGATTTATTTGGCAACTTTATCTTTCCATACTTATCTTTTACTTCCTTTATCTCTAATTTTCATCTTTATCTTCTTTCTCTTATCTCTTAGAATTTATTTGGCATCTAATTAATTACCATATATCTTTAAAGCTTCAAAATTTACAACCAATTAAACCCAATATGCTCTAAAAATAATAAATAATCAAATCAAGACAATGGTGTCTCTTGGTGTGTTATAAAATAATACCCCTAAAATGGAGGGATACGCACCACAAGTGTACGGGTCGTCCAAGTAATAATCCGGTAAACGGCAATTGATCTCAGGGATGGATGGATATGTGGTGGTCCTTTGTGTGTTCTAAAAATAAATGCAAATGCTAATCGAACCACAACCGCAAGTGTACGGTTGTCCCAAGTAGTAATAAGGATAATACAGATTCGTTCCAAGGACGGATGGTTGATCACAATGTCTAGCAAATAGTGATTGATGCACTTATGAAAATAAAAGATAATAATATGTTTGTTTGGTTTTCGTATTAAGACTAAATAAATGAAAGACAAATATTAAAATGCAAGTAAAATCTAAGACGCAACAAATAAATGATGTAAAACGCAATATGAGAAGTAGTACTTGAGAACGCAAGGATCCTCCCAATCTTATTTCCTAACTTATGTTGTTTAAGGGCTAAATTGGTCAATTACAATGGTTGGGATTTTAAATTCCTTATACCCCCGTCAGGGTGGACTATAAGGCGATCCTAAAGTGTCACTAGTCCCGTCAGGGTAAATATGATCCACCGTTGGATGTTTAAGATTTATTACCTCATTGGCCCTAGAATTAGCTAAGTTCGTCAGAATCATTAACTTCTATCCTAGATTGAATAAATGGTTCTGTACCTAAACCCTCTGTCAGGATGATCCAATCGCCACTAATTGGAATAGCCTAGATACTAACACCTGTTCCTAGTTCATGACGCTAAAAACAGTAAACATTCACAATTTATCGAAAAGAGTAAAAGCCCTAATTTAGTTTAATTCAATAAAAACCCAAATTCAACATTCGTTAATTAATAGGATTGGGATTCACCCATTGTTTGTTCTCAAGTGCTATGAAAAGCTTAGCTCATATTAAAATGAAATACGAAATTAAATGTAAGGGAATTCATATTGTTTACAAAATTAAAAGATAAGAAAAACCTAATTTCCGGAATCGGAATGACTACGAACGGAGATATAGACTCTCTCCAGCTCTTGTAGCTTCTTCTCCTTCCTTCGGTTGCTTCTCTCTGGTGTTTTTAATCTTGCAGAATGTGAATTGTGTGTAAAATAGAAGTCAAGGGCTGGTTTTATAGGTTGAAATTCGGACTTGGCCCTAATATTTTAATTAAATGAAATATAAAAGGCCCAAGTCCACTAACTTAGCCCAAAATCCCGTAACTGCTGATATGCCTTCACTAAAACGGCTTTTCTCGATGCGTTATGACTCCGATTGACCTCATTCCAGTTGCTAAAGTTCCGTAACTCGATAAGGAGCGTTTTCTCTTCAAAGGTCAGCGGCTAAATCATCGCTTAAGCACCTCGAAATCAGCAATCTATGGCCTGGAAAATGGATTTTCAGCTCTAAAAATAATATCTTCGGGATTTCTCTTCAAGTCTTGACTCTATCTTTTGATCTTTGACTTTCTCCGCCTAACATCTAAAACCTGTAAACTTTACACTAAAAATACCAATATTGCGCGCAAAAGCTTAATAAACTAAAAATGCTAGAAATAAAAGAGGAAAATCATAATATTGCATATTTAGTCCAAAATTCTATCGAATTGATTAAATAAACACAAAAAATGATGTCTCCTAAGGGTCGAAAATAAGAACAATTAAGGAGACATCAATATGACTAATGATGTTATGCAATAAGTGAGGATAGTTGTTATATGACAAGAAATAAACACAAGAGTATTTTTTTGGTTTTGTTTATAAACTAAGACGCAAAGAAATAAAATACTAAACTAATGCAAGTAATTAGACGCAAGTAAAATAAATGCAAGAAAAGCAAAAATGAGTGGACGCAAGAGTAAGAAAGTGTACTTGAGTCTCGCAAGGGTTCCACATAATCAATATCATTAACGTTTCTGTTTAAGGGTAGAATCTGTATTTTAACACTACTCGGGACTCTAAAATCTCCTATCCCCCTGTCGAGTGGACCTAGGAGCTATCCTAAAGTGCTATAAACACCTATCTTCTGAATATGCCTTTGCGGATGTGAAGTTCTTACCCCATTGGCTATGTAACTAGTCAAGCCTGTCGGTCAATAACGAACGTTACACAGATAATTATCTAGGTCCGTAATCAAACCCCCCTGTCGGATGATCACTTTGCCACTTAAGTGAAATAGCCCGATTACTAACACCTATTTCTAGTTGTTCCTAAAAGAAATAGTAAATTAATCATAAAGTAAAATCCAATGTAAAATACCCAATTCAATTTAAATTAAAGAAATCCCAAATTCAGAAACATTAAGAAATTAATTAGGGTTCATCCCCTTTATTTCGATTCTCAAGCACTAATGTTTTAGCTCATAATGTAATTAAAAACTGAATTAAAAGTTAAAGTATGCATTATCAATTACAGAAATAAAATGAAGAACCTAATTGAAAGATTGAATATGACTGTAGTTGAAAGATTTTTTTCCAGATCCTGCTCTTGCTTCTCCTCTGGACGCTCTCTTCTAAGGATGATTTAATTTGAAAAATAAAATGAGAGGCCCTGAATAATGAGGTCTAAAGGTTTATTTAGAGTGGAGAAAACAGATTGGGCTTTTTAATTAGGAGGATTAGGTTAAACGAATAAAAGCCCAAGTCCAAATATGAAATCCCGTAACTGATGTGTAGCTATTACTAAAACAGCTGTAACTTTTACGTCAGGACTCGAAATCACTTCGTTCAACTTGCTAAATCTTCCTAACTAAAAGATACACAATCCTTATTTAATGCTCCAAGGCTGAATAAGTGGCTAAGAGGCTCAAAAACAGTGATTTGTAACAGACTTCTAGATTTCATTCCCATCTAATAAATTCTTCGGATCAACTTTTCTCGCCTTTGACTTCTACACACAATCTGTGACTTTAATTCTCGATTCTTCTCCTTGTATTGGTGCTCCATATAATACATGGACCTAAGAACTTTACACTAAAAACAAACAAGTTAACGCACAAAAGCTCTAAAACGCAAATAATACAAATCCAAGGGGAGAAAACGCAATATACTCAAATAAGCTTAAAAGTATATCAAATAAGTCAATTAATCACCTAAAATGATGTCTCCTAAGGGCATATAATTAGACCAAAATGGAAAACATCAGACAAGAAATAGAAAAATATAAAAATATAAGTAAAAATCGATAATTAAATTATTAAATACATCTAAAATGATGTCTCCAAGCTAGATTAATTCATTACAAATAGGGAGACATCAAGACCCCCAACTCAAAGTTGTATCATCCCGATACAATAAAGATAAAGAACAGTAGGGTAGTCAAATAATAAACAAAGAAGAAGAAGTAGGAGGAGAAAAAGAATAGAACACAATGAATGACCCTTGAGCAAAATATCTAAAAAGACTCATGTAGTAATATCAAAGAAATAATGCACACGTATACTTAATATACACATAATCAAAATCCATAAATTCAAGTCCAGATTAATTTCGCAATGCCAAAAGGAGAGTTTTTCAACTCAGTTCATGTTTATGGCTATAGGTTGTTCATAGGTACTAATATATCATCCAATGGTCCACTCACCTACAACCTAATAGCTCCATTGTTTCTCCACCAAGTAGCCAGAAATCCTAAGGTCTTTACAGTTATAACGTGGCTTAGGGACGGTGTGGTATATTTTGATAATGAAAAAGTGAGCTTTTGGCTCTCTCCTCACATTCCATCAACGAATCGCCCTAGAGCTTTAGTTTTCACTCAAAGATGTTTTCACTCAACCCAATTTTTGATGCCTTAATATGCATCCCTAAATAACCCAAATAAAAACCGTTTCATGATGATACATAAATTCCACTTTGCCGGTCCAATTATTTTTCAATCTTTTCATATATATATGTATCTTTTTTTTTTATAATGTAGCAATGATTCTCTATTTGATGTTGAGATATCACGCTAATTTTTCTCATATATTCTTTTCAATTCATGCTTTTCAGCTTTTTTCATTTACTCTTACCTCGCCAAAGGGTTACAATAATAAATTTTTCATCATCAATAATATCACAATTACAATTTCCCAAACCCAATGTTCCCAATGATGAAACCCACCACCCCAAACTCAAGCTCTAAAAACGACTTGTCTTAGGTTTTACGATTCGATTGCGGGTCATATAGATAAGTCCTATAAACTAAGGGGTATGGCTTATAATGTGGTTAAATAAAAGGCTTTAGAAAGGCTCAGGCGCTAAGACGGATAAATAATAATATTCAAATTCAATTAACAGGGTGAGAAAGCTAAAAAGGCTTCACGTGGCTTCAAATATGAAAGAAATGTCTTATTCACTTTTCTAACTACCCGATTTTGTTACTTTTTCACTACTAGTTCATAGACAAGCGGGTTTTCAACTACTTCCAAACCTCACGTTCTACACACCAAATAACTCTCCCTAAGTTTCAACTTGACTTCTTAGAATTGCTCGTTAAATTTTTTATCTTTTATTTCCTGTTTTCATACATGCATACTAAACATATTTGTGACACCTTTCAGAAACATACTACTTACTATCATTAACTTAATTAAATCATGCTTAATAGGTACAATCAATATACTCTATGCCAATTCAAACCTAAATTTTTTAAATTTTATTCAAAAACAAAAAGGAAGATGAGGACAACGAATCCCCACCTCTAACTCAAAAGTGAGTCGTGTCCCCACGACTCGAAAAGACTAAATAAAGCAATAAAATTTAAAACTAAACTAAACTAATGCATATAATAAATTAAGAAGAATAATTAGAACGGGGTACCTGACCATAAAGCTATAGCAATTCTTCTTCGTAAGAAGATTCTACATCCATATCCAAGTCTTCTGTTACTTCGTTTCTTACATGATTTGGAATCTCTCAATCTTGGATTGGTGTCTTTGCTTTTATCCTTGGTGGTGCACTTATTCTGTCTGTTAAGTTCCTTTGTAGTGGTTGTGCTGGTGCCTCTGTCTTTGGCTTCTTTTCAGTAGGCCCATCAAGGTCAATGGCCTTTTCTTTTGTAGCTCCAGGCAATACCTTGGTCTTACCTAAGATTTAATTCTTCCTCTTATAATCCACAGAATCCGTTCTGTTTTTCTTCTTTGATTAACCCACAACTCAAGTTATACCAAGTATAGAATAAAGTTATGAAATATTGGTGTGGCTTGAGTTTCTTTGATTGGATGAATGATTATCAATGGTAGAAGAAGGTATTCTTTATTGTTGTTGAAGAACTCTTGAAAGCTTGATGATTTGATGATGTTCTGTGATGATTTGGTCAAGTTTCAAGGTAATTTTATAGAGTTTGGGTCTGAAATATTTTTTACATTTCATCAAAATCAGTTTTTCTCCACTCCATTAGATAGATCTCGAAAAAAGATGCGATCTAGGCTTTTGAAAAAGTGAATTTCAACCTCCGAGCACAAAGTTTCGGCCTTTTGATTTTTTTATAAAACTGTGTCGTCATTCGCGACCACGGTTTTAATAACGCGCCCTCGGCGTTGACCCTGATTCCATAAACCGTGACACGGTATTGGTCTGTCCGGTGTACCGGTAAAAAATTTCTTCATGCCGTGTCGTCAAATGCGACCACTGTTTTTCAAGTGTGCTCTCGGCCAAGAACCTGACTTTGCAAACCGTGGCACGGTTTCTTCACCGGTATGCCGATGATTCCGCCAGCTAGCCGGTCAGCAAGTCAGAATTTCCCATTTTTTTTTGTTTTGACCCCAAACTCGTTTCCTGCACATAAAACACACTACCTTTCTCTCCCATTAGCTTGTAAACACATTCAAAATATACACTAACTTAATATTATGCACTACAAAACATAAAATTAACTAGAAAGAAATTATAACAAGGGGTGTCTCCCAAGAGCACTTTTTTTAACGTCTTTTAGTTCGACGTGTTACCTCGTTGATCATGTATGAGCATCACCTCCCCAGAAATAAGCAAGTTTATTTATATTTGGCACGCGAAATTTGAATCCCTTGTCTTTCACTCCCATGAACTTCTCAGATCTATTCTTTGTAGCCATGGATGGTCGCATCCAAGAGTTCTTGGGTGTAAGTACATCTGGTGGTAACTTGATTTGAAATATAGCTTTACACTCCTCTGGCAATCCAGTCATCTCCTCAGTTTCTAAACTTGGTTTGTTATAAAGAATGTCCTTCATGAATTTAAGATATTTTGGCATTCTCTTGAGAGCTTCCACAAACGGGATGTTAATATCTAACTTGTTCACCATGTCAAGGAACTTCTTGAATTCTTTTCATTGTTCTTGTTTTGACACGTGATGGGAATGGTGGAGGAAGACGTGGATTGTTTACCACTGAGCTCTTCTTCTGGTCTGGTGTCTTCTCTGGGACACTCTTTTGTTCAATTACCTCTTCCACCTTGTTTTCAACTATTTCATCAACAACTTTTTCAAGAATAGAGGTTGGTTCGGTTTATTCTACTCTAGGAGGAGGTAATTATTTTCTACTTCTTAGTTCAACCGCATGATAAGCATCTTCTTCAGGAATAATAGTATCACTCGGGAGTTTCCTTTTTGGCCTATTGTGTAATGTACTCGCCATCTGTGAAAGGGTATGCTCGAGATTTTTAATTACCTTTGATTGGGTTTGGAGTCTTCACCGACTTATCTTCATGTTTCTTCAATTAATCCCATAAGTTCCATTATACTTGGATCCAATCTCGAAGGTTGTTCTTGTATAATTTGTTGCGTTGAATAAGGAGGTGGTTCTTGATAATATTCTTCGTACTTTGGCGCTTCTTGATAAATAGGTTGTGGTGGATAATAATTTTGAGGTTGAATTTGATAATAGCTACCTTTATTTTCAACCCAATTCTGATTTTGTGGGGAATAATAATTAGCGTAATTTCCTTGAGGCTGATAGTAACCATTAGAATAATGTTTTCTTTGATGAGATACGAAGGAAATCGAAGCTGGACTCTTCTTACACCTCTCCCACGAATAATTTATTGCTCCACAACCAGCACATGAAGGTAAAGTATGTACTAGATTTACCTAAGATATTGTCCGCGCTTATTCTTCTAGTACCTTGAGTTGTTGGTTTAAATCTTTGGTCCTTAGAGATTCTAAGGTATCTTCTTGTTTTTCAGATTCAATCGACCAACTTCTCTCGGTATCCAGAACTCATTCCATTATAGTATTAGCTTCTTCAGGATCTAATAATACGTAACTTTCATCTCCTAACAAATCTGCTCTTGCCTTGGACTTGTCATTGAGTCCTCCATAGAACATGGTTAAATAGTATTCTGGCGTAGAGATATGGAATGGACATCTCGCCTTCTTCTCGTTAAAACGTAACCATGCTTCACCGACACTTTCCCCTTCTTCTTGCATAAATTTTTCAAGCTCCAACATATCTTTTAAACGTCCACTAACCAGATAGAATCGGTCTAGGAATTTGGCTTGGAGTTTGTCCTAGTCTGGAATAACATCGGGGTGTTGGGAATCTTACCAATCGCTTGCACTTCCGGTTAAAAAGAGTTGGAACATAATGTAGTACATTTGTTCCTGTGTAACGCCTTCGATGATATAAGCGTCACATATCTGCAATAATTTTTGAACATACCGAACCAGATCTTGATGTGCATCACCACTAAATTGTCCATGACTCGCAAATTGCGCTATCATGTCTGGATCTGGTCAAAATTTAGTGGCTTGGATTTCTGGAGTGCGGATTCCTCTAGGTTGCACTCTAAATGAGATGGGAAGATCAAGTTTCCTTGGGCTTGCCATCTGTAAATCTGTAAAGACAAAACTAAAAACAAAAGCGTAAAATAGAACTAAGAGAAATAAAAGCACTATAAATGTACCAAAAACTTGGTATCGCCTAAGGTGTGATAAAATAATAGATAAAATAAGTGCAAAATAAATACCCTAGGCTAGAAAGGTACGACAAGTATTACAGGACGTATGCAAGTTTTAATGATAAATAAGATTCGTTCCTCAGAGACTACGAAAGTTAGAGAGAACTTATGCAAATATCAAGTGCAAATATAAAGCTAAATAATACGCATATAAGGAAAAGACAAGTATATTTTTATTTGGTTTTGTAAATAAGAATTTAAACTAAATTAATTAAAGATAGATAATTAAATAAGAGAAAGAACAATAGTATGAGAGTTTAGTTTGAGATATAACAAGTAATCCCCACTAGCCTTGTTTATTCTAATCATGTAAGGGTGAATTATGTAGAATTGCAATAACCAGGATTCTACATTTCTCCTTATTCCCGGAGAGCGGACTAGGGCGGCGACCTCACAATCAGGAGGGGACTTAAATAGGATGCTCCTACGCCACTAGGTTCCTAAATAAGAAAGGAATTATAATGATGATCGGTGATTAAATCAACCCTAATGGTTATCTAGTTAGGCAAATCTTGCTAGGATTACTACCGCACACTAGACGTTTATGTGGTGTTTCAATAATTAGACACCCCTTCCGGATAACCAATTAACTACTATTAAGGTAATCCTATACGTTGCGCACCGTAAGGAAAACAGTCAATAATTCAATGCACATAAAACAGAGAATAAAACATGAATTCAATTTAAATACGATGGCATACCAAATTAAAATACATGTAAAACAATTCTAGGGTTCATATCCATATGCTAAATCTCAAGTCGTTTAATGGTGGTGGAGAATGGAGCAGCTTGTTTTGGTGGAGAATGGACCAAGAGTGTCGCAATATTCTTGTGCGGGAGAGCGACAAGAGGGAAATTTTTTTTTTAAAAAAAGTTAATTTTTTTTTAGTAAAAATTTAATGACGTGTAAATGTTGTAGATTACGTGTTGAGGTGGTGATGACGTGGCGTCGGCGTGGTGCTGAGTTGGCGCCTCACGGCGTCGACTGACGGCCAACTGACGGTTCCGTAAAAAAAGGGCCACTATCGTCGCAAAATGAAAGATGCGTGGCCATCTCGTTACAATTATCAATTTAAGGGTCGCCATCGCATTTTGCCCAAATATAAAGGGCCATACGGGGTTTCACCCTATTTTGGTCTTCTCCAACCAGTTTCTGTGAAACATATGAAATTCGTAAGAGTAACAAAACAAAGAGTATCACGACGGGTTATTTGACAACATAAAGTGACTAAAAAGGGAAACAATCACTGCATATTGGTGGGTCCTGGTGTGTTATTAAATTAATGCGAAAGTAAAGGAACCACAATCACCGCAAGTGTACGGTTGTCCAAGTAATATTCGATAAATCGAGTTCGTTCGCAGGGACGGATTAGGCACAACTCAGGTATTAATCAAAAAGTAAGAGTAATTTATAAATTAAGATGCAAGAAAATAAATTATGGAATTAAAAGAAAGCAAATAAAAGAGACTTGAAACTTCAGATGAGAAAGAGTACTTGATCCTCGCAAGGGTTTCACCTAATCTATCTAATTCATGCTTCTGTTTAAGGGCTAAACTGGTATTATTGTGCTAGTCGGGCCTCTAATATCTCCTAGCCCCCGTCAGGGTGGACCTAAGAGCTATCCTACAGTATTACAAACCCCGTCAGGGTGGATATAAGCTACTTTCAGATGAATAATAATTTACCTCATTGGCTGCATGGTTAGTTAAGCCTGTCAATGTCAATAACGGATACTATGTGTCTATTATCTAAGTCTGTAATTAAACCCCCCGTCAAGGTGATCCATACGCCACTATATGGAATAGCCTAATTACTATGAGCTAAGTTTGATTCATGACTTCAAAATTAGTGATTAAAACAAAATAATAGTCAACACAAAATACCTAATCTAATTTAAACTATTAAATCCCAAATTCAGAAAACATAAATTAAATAGAATTAAGTTCAACCCATATAGCGATTCTCAAGTACTAAAGAAATTAGTTCATAACGGAATGGAAAACTAAAATTAAAATAAAGGAATTCATAGTTTCGAATTACAGAAAGAAAATAAAGAACCTAAAGGTTAAGATGACTGATGATGGAAGAACAGGACTCCTCCAGCACTAGCTTCTCCTTGCATTCTTACCCTGACTTGAAAACATTAAGCCTCTTATGTAATTCTCTGAAGTGTGTGAAAGTAGGAGGTTAAGGGGTTTATTTATAGGTGTTGGAGGACCCTAGGTTGAATTTGCTTGGAGTGGAAGACAAGTCAAGGACTCTCAAATTCGTAGCTCTAAATTCTAGGAAAGGTAAGATTTTGCTTCTGATTTGATTTGGTCATATCTTTTTCAATACTTATCCGTTTGAGAAGTTCCAATATATGAAACTACTTGTCTTGGAAAGAGCTTTATATTGGTGCAGACCACTCGTCCAGAATCCTATCCAATCTTTAGTTATGATTTAATCTTTAAAATGTGGCTGGATTTTCAGATTTCAAAAGGCAGCTTTATCTTTTCCTCCTTTGAATAAATCTTTCCTAAATCTTCTTATTTCCATGTAAATCTTCTTTCCTTTCATCTCTATCTTGACTTGGTCTCTAAGTAATTACCATTTATCTTTTAAAGCTTCACATTAAATAAATAATTAAACCGCATATGCTTAAAAAGAATAAATCAATAAATCAAGAAATAGAAATAGGCAAGTGTACTCTAAAAGTAGAAACTCGACTAAAAATCATTTCCTAACACTCTAAAATACACTAAGACTTTATTCTCACTTACTCTCCTTGGATTGGTCTTTCATGAGATTCAAGAACCAATTAACTTTGCATTAAAAATAGTCAAATTTACGCACAAAAGCTCAGATTCTGCAAATATTTAATTTCCAAGGGGAGAAAGTGCAATATGATCAAATAAGCCTAAAAGTATATCAAATAAGTCATTTATTCACCTAAAAGGATGTCTCCAAGGGGCTAATAATTAGAACAAATAGGGAGACATCACATATATATGAACTACTAAACATCAAGTAATAACTAAAAACTTGTTAACATTCATAGATCTTCAAAAGATCAAAACCAACCTCTTCTAGATAGGCATTTTCCCAGCGTGGTGCATATGGTTCATATATAATACCAGGATATAGTATAGAAAACTGTATAGCCATATACTCCATATTTTGATTTCTAGTAAGTTCGATGCCATTTTTTTTCATTTTATATTTCTAAATACCCCTTACATTTTATTCATTTCTTGGCATCTTTTACTCAATTGTGTTTTCCTCATGTTTTTGCTCCACCTATTCTATGCTGTATTCTTTACTAAATTTGGGATGAATGCTTGTTTAAGACTGGCAAGATGTAGAAGCTGCAATTTAATTTGTATGGTATAGTAAAACTTGTATAAGACTTGTAAGGAAAATAACAAATTGGAGATTAAATTTATTTGAGTGTAACACTAGGCCTCCCAATATAGTAAAAAATATGATTAAATAATTTTTATTTACGAGGATTGCACTTGTTCAAAGGTTATTGATTTCGAGGTTATGATTGGTGACATTGAATTTTTTTCTCAACATATGCAGGTGAAGTATTATGATTCGTCCATTACCTCTCCAACGAGAACAAAGGGTGAATTGTTTAATGGTGCATGTTTTATTTCAACTAGTGTTGTAGAGGCAACGAAAATTTTGAGTTTGACAAATATTTTACCTACTGATTCTGATAATAAAAAGAGAAAAATATCTTTAGCTTTTCCTTCTTTGGATTTAACAATGGTGTTTCTTTAGATAAGGAGAAAAATGACTAGTATGATGGAGTATATCATTTTTTTTGTTCCAGTACTACATAAATTTGATTATTGTGTAATCGTGAAACACATAAAATCACAGAGAAAAAGAAAAAAGGACTAATATGATAGGGTATGTGATTTTATATAATTATGTAACTCATATAATCACAGAAAAGAAGAAAATTGACTAATATGATGAATTTTTTATTTTGTGTATTACAGGTTTACACAAGCTGAATTTTGTGTATTAGTGGAATAGACGAAACCAAATACAGGGCATGAATAAAAATAATGGTAAAAAGTAAATAGAAGAAACAACTAAAATTATGTTTATGATAGTAAAAAAGGTAAAAAGTGTCTGATATAAATTAATTATGAGTTCGGGACTGATTTTTACATTTTGTGTAATATGGAAACACTAAACTAGTAGTTTTGTGTGTTCCTATAAGAGGGGCGGATCCAGAAGCTAAATTGAGGGGGGGGGGGCTTGAAATATATAGAAGTCCGGGGATCAATCCATCCTGAAATTTTTTAAAGTTAAAAGAAGATACATAAACACATAACGAGAAAGGTCAAAATGCAAATATAAGAATCTAACACCATTACGCTCATCGTCTCTTTATTTGATGAGTTTATCCGTTCCTAATTACCCAAAAAATATGTAAACCAACACCATTATATACACTAAATTTATATAGTATCATTAGTATTATATTAATATACCATATGTTATTTTAAGATTCTAATTTATAAATATGAGAGATAAATCATTTATAAAAATTAAACATTATAAATTCATTAGATTGATGTAAATAATAAATTACTAAGTAATACTATAATCAAATTCAAAATTTATTTTGGAAATAATTTTCTATTATATGTATATTTGGCAAAAAATAAAGTAAATGCTATGATTCGAACCCCTAACTTCTATATCATGTTCTAATATGTTAAAATACTAAACCACTATGACACAATCACTTAAATGTTCTTTAGTGCATTTACTTTTTATATAACGATTAAGAGGGGGCTAATTATTTTCCGAGACAAAATTGCATTAACGTATGATAATATACGGGTTCAGGGGGCTTGAGCCCCCTCTGGGCCTTACATAGATCCGCCCATGCCTATAACATACAATATCACAGAAAACAGAGAAAAATGACTAATATGATGGGGTCTGTGATTATGTGTGTTAGGATTAGGAATACACAAGACTCAATTTTGTGTATTACTGAAACAAACACAAAAACAGAGAAGAAAAAAAAAAGATTAATATGATGGGATCTGTCATTTTAGTGGTGGACACCCTAAACACTAAAAACACTAAAACCTAAACCTTAAAAACTAAAACCTAAGTCGTATACCCTAATTATCTTAAACATTAAATCTTAGACAAGGAAAAACTCTATCTCCATTCATCTTCGTACTTTATTTGAATTATCTATCACAGCTTATTCGAAAAACTACGCCTAAAGTGTTCGTTCAAATTCCACCCAAAGTCGAAGCATTAAAGATCACACACTTGTCCTTTTTAGATGATCTCATGTTATTCTCACGGTATGACTCGACCTCACTTTTCATACCTATGGGATGCTTCATTTTTTTTGAAAAAAAATCTGGTATTCGGCTCAACGTGGCTAAGTCGAATATCTATTTTGTAGGGATCAAACAGTGGGAGCTCAAAATAATTAAAGAGACTACACGATTTTGTTAGGTTAGTATGCCTTTTAAATACCTCGGTATCCCCCTCACGTCTCAAATATTAAGGAATATCAATTACGATCCCTTGACGAGGAAACTTACCAAGTGTGTTAAGTCGTAAAAAGCTCCTATTCTCTCTTATGCCGGAAGATTGGATATGATTTGGTCGGTTTTATAAAGGGTTTGTTGTTTTTGTTTTTCATTTTTCTTGTTTCGATTGGCATGATCAAGAGCATTACTCATATCTCTCGCACTTTATTTTGGAACTCAAAGCTGGCTAAGTTTGAATGGAAAGAGATTTGCATGCTAAATAATAAATGAGGACTTGGCTTAAAGGGTTAAGTCCTCAGAACGATACTTTACCCTCAAAATTTCTTTGGTGGATTAACGAGAATAAGGAATATCTTTGGATAATATGGGTCCATAACGAGTACTTGAGCAATTGAAATATGTGTGACTAGTTCGATAAAACTATTTATCACTATTCAAAGAACCATATCGTTTTATGCCCATAGATGTGACTTATCGAGAGTGAATTTTGAAAATTGTTCTGTTACATCATAAAAACGGGTTCCCGATTACAAACACAACCGGGTACCTAGTTTTAGTACCGAATTGAACAAAATTGGCATGTGAAATCTTCCGCCTTAAAGCCACCTAAAGACCTTGGGAACATGTTATTTAGACCTCGCGCAACACCCTAAAACACATAATTATTGTTTGGGTCGCCCTACATGGGAAAATCAACACCAAGTATTATATAACTTTCATAGTACCCGACTCGAAATGTGTGTTACACAAGGAGGAATACGTATCAGAAAAGAACTTATTTTGTGAGTGCAAGATCACCAATGAGATCCCTTCATAGCTATAATCCAAAGCGATAGGTTATCTTTTATCCTATTTATTTGTTTATCTAATAGATAATCATATTACTTTTATTAAGGTTGCATATGTACCCCTCCGATGGGGCATATTTGCTAGTTCGTAAGAACATTTGGTATATCGGCTACTTTTCGGAACACATGGGCATAATGCTATTCTGATAAAACAGGGGTGAATGGTGCAATGTATTCTATAGTAAGTCTCCAAAAAGCTTTAGCTATTAAGTAGTTTGTAAAGAATAATTTATTAAGTAATAAGTAGAGAATTGGTGTGTGTTTTCACTTCTGATTAGGGATCTGAATTGGTATTTCAACGTTGTGTAAGATTCAAAGATTAATTTTAATGACAGTGAGAATGTGAAAATGTCTACTTTCAGATAATCGTTTACTATATCTTAGTGATTGTGTTTATTTAGTAGTTTGTTAAATTGAATGTACTAGTTTCTCTAATTGCACAACTAATGTAGAGTATGTAAATCATCTTATTTTTTATTCTCCAGTCTTTCACATTTTGCTGTAAATGGATTCTATTCACATTTTGCTTCTTTGTTCTCTTGATATTTCTAGTCCTTTTTATTGCAGTGTATTTCCACTTGTTGAACGTGAAATTGTTCAAGCATGCTTAATATCACATATTCCTTGAATCTCAGACAAAAATTCTACTTGAACTGAGATATTACTTTTACAGTTTTTGTCAATTCAATCTATTATAATTTCTACCGTCTATTCTTGATGAAGTATTCTGTTAATATTTTCGTTGTTGATTGTAATCTATCCAGGGGGCGGAGCCAGGATTAATTATTAGGGAGGGCCATGGGGGTTAGGGGTAACGCTCCCGGAAAAAAAAAATTTGAAGTGTTTGCAATATAAGTCCATATATTATGCAAAAATTGTAATATAAGTTCTTATATTATGTAAAACGGTAAAATAAGTCCTTATATTTTACAAAATTGCACTATAAGTCCTATGTTAAGTAAAAATTGCACCATAAGTCTTAATATTTATTTTTTTTAAATTAATTATTCTATAAATGAAATAATTATAAGGTTAATGAAATAAATTTTAAAATTTAGAGGGGGCCAAAAGATGATTTTAAAAAATTTTGGGGTGAAAAATTACTATAATTAATTAATATTTTTTTATAAGTAGTATATTTTATATTTTTGAAAATTCCGGGGGGGCCATAGACCCCCCCTAGGGTAAGGCTAGCTCCGCCCCTGAATCTATGAGGTAAAAAATCAAAATGAATTTTCTTCTCTTTTTTAAGCTTTGTTGCATTTTTTGGATTACGAAATTACAATTGGACAATTTTTTTTATTGTGGTTTGTCGAAGAAAAATGTTAATTGGTTTTCTTTGTTGAAATTTGAATTATAGAGATAGTTCATTTTGATTTCAAACATTTGATTAGTGATGTTCATAGTTATTTGGCTTATTTATATTCATCTAATTTGGAATTGTCTATTTTTAGTGAAATTTATAGTAAGGTATATATCTCTTTTGCTTTCGAGTATTTTATTTATTTATTTGTATATCGTGTACATTGAAATTTTTTTGGATATTTGTTTGTATTTTAAATTTTGTAGTTATGCAATTATAACATTGTAATTACACAAGTATAATATTGTACAACAAATACAATATTTAAGTTGTAGTTTTGGTACATCTATTCGTTTATGTTGGAAAGTTTTGAAAATTTTAAAAACCAAAAAAAATTTAAAAAAATCATAATGATGTATTTTTATCTAGAAATTTTAAAAAGCGAAAAAAAAACTAGCCGGAGTTGACCGACATTTACTGCCGGCCGTCGTAGTAGTTGACTGATGCTCTTCCTAAAAAATTAAAAAAAAAATACTCGTCGGAATTGACTATTGGCTGACTGCCGAAGTTGACGGGCCAGTGGTGGTGATGATAAAATAAATAATTAATATATATTTATAGAGTAATGCTGGATATCACTAGGATGGCAACAGATCGGATATCCTCGAAAAATTGTAACCACATCCATTAAAAAAAACGATAACCAAATCTGCATCCATTAACCATCGGATTTTAGAATTATTTACCAAATCCGCATCCGCGACGGATGTGGTTTATCCGCGATTAATGTCCACGTCGTTTAAAATAATTTAGATAAAATAAATTATCAAATATTTATAAAATTCTAAAATTAGCTACAAAATTATTAATAGACCATAAAATGGTTGGAAAATATTTTCATCCAATATTGGATGGTCCAATACCAATCGTATTATGAACATAGTCCATGTTTATGTTATGCAAAAAGTAATTGTAATGATTATCTAGTTAATCTAATGACATGTGTTTTATCAATATAATTATTGGTTATGTTATTTTGGACCATCCAATATAGGATGAATTCTTACCCAAAATGATATTAGGCAAAATAATAATAAAATAGATAATAATTAATTAGTTAATTTATGTATAGAATAATTATATTTGATCGATATTATGTATGAAATTTGCATATATAGAATATCTTTATATATGGTATATATGGTATATATGTTTAATGTTTTATTTTTTAATTTTTATTCAGATTTCAGATTATCCATCAGATTATTGTAAAAGACCAAATCCTAACTGATAATCCACCCGTTACCTTTTGTGAGAACCAAACCCTCATGGATGCACCATCGGTTCCACTAACAGATTTTTTATCTGATCGGATATCCATCAGTTACGGTTAATATTTGAACCATTGCCATCGCTAGATATCACCCCAAATCACATCATATTTTTATCACTTTTTTGTTGGATTTTAAATAGACCAATCATATTATTTCTCTTTCTTTATTTGTTATTTTCTCTTTCTTTTATGATTGGTTCACATAAAGGGTAGTAAAAAAAATGATGTGATTTGAAGTGACATCCAACATTATTCATATTTATAATATATTAATTATAATAAAATTAAATAAATGAATATTCTAGTAAAGAAAATAAGTATGGATCTAAATTTAGGAGAAAAATATTAAATGACACCTATAATCCTAAGAATTGCGATAATCTTTGATTTAATTTTAGAATGAAAATTGATATTTAACTCTATTATTAGAATTATTCCATTAAAAAATATCCACTCTTATACCAATTAAATTTAAATTTAGACACAGTATAATTTAATCATTCAAAAAATTTCTTTTTAGCATGCTCCCATTTTAATCGAAGAGGAAAACTTTCAAGTTTATAATGCATCAAGGACTGATTAGAAGACAAATGATACCAAGATTTTGGTATGATGGCACAGATTCGGTAAGATACTTGATGACCTATTTAACCTATTCAGAATCTAATTTATTTTCTCTGGATCTTCCAGGAACATTCTTTTCATCATGGCCTATATATGTCCAGTCCAGTCTAAAAAACGGAAGGATGGAAAGCAAAATTATTATCAGAAGGAGGAAAAGAAGTCATAATCAAAGCGGTGTTACAAGCGTTACCAGTTTATACAATGTCAATCTTCTCATACCCTATTACTTTCTGCAAACGCCTCATTTCAGCAAGTGCAAACTTTTGGTGGAGCTCAGGAGAGAGAAACCGGATACATTGGTTGGCATGGGAAAAACTCACTATCGGGAAGCTCTTAGGCGGGATAGGATTCAAAGACCTCAAGAGAATGAATACGGCATTGCTAGGAGCGCAAGCATGGAGGATACTAAATAACCCAAATTCATTAGCGGCTCGGCTTCTAAAAGGTATCTACTACCCTAACTCTGATTTTATGCATATCAATCTTAAACATAACAGAACTTGGAGTTGGGCGAGCATCATGGAAGGCAGAGACTTTATAAAGCAACATCTAATTCACCAGATAGGGGATGGGCAAACAACAAATATATGGTTAGAAAAATGGATTGACTCAAACCTGAAACTTGAAAAACCAGAAAACTGCCCATATCAAAGAGTGTGCGACCTATGGAAACAGGATATTGAGGAATGGAATGATGAGGTACTAGATGAAATATTTCCAGGACCGGTGATACCGGAAATAACCAGAATCAGACTCATAAATACGGATCAACATGACAATATTATCTGGCCACATTCAAAAGATGGCAATTACACGACGAAGACAGGATATAAAGTTTTAACGGACAAAGAAACCTTTGAAGAACCACAATCAACAACCAAATCGGAGAATATCAATCATATACTTTGGAAAACAATTTGGAATGGAAATACACATAAAAAAATTCGATTATTCAGCTGGAAGGCATGTAACAACGCGATCCCAACTGCAAGAAAACTTTATGACAGAAACTGCTCAGACTCACCACAATGCCCTTGGTGCCAGACTCACATCGAAACAACTGAACATTTGCTCCTGCAGTGTAATATCAACAAATCAATATGGGCAGCATCATCCTTACAAATTAACATCCAACAAGAAGAAACCAAAAGTATAGGAGACTGGATGCTGGGAGTCATTGACACATACAACAAAGGCGGATGGGACAGGAAAATAGTCACTGACTACATTGTTATCAACCTCTGGAACATATGGAAGGCCAAAATGAAGGCCGTTCACGAAAATACGAATATTCAAGTGGATCAAATCATCAGAACCACAAACAAGCTGATGGGCGAACTACATGGTAACGAATGGGCAAAACAAGAGTTGGTCGTAAGACCATCAGCTCAGTCAAATAGCGAAATGGACACGTCAATACACGATATTATCTGCTTTTGTGATGCCTCGTTTACTACAAGATACGAACCGACGGGATTAGGAGTACAAATAACAAATCGAAAGACAGGATTCGATTCCAATAAAAGTTGGGCTGTCAGGAGCAATACAGTTCTGGAAGGCGAAGCGCTGGCTGTTTTGGAAGCAGTGAAGATGTGCAAAGATAATACAGAGGACTCGAAGCTTGTGTGTTCAGACAACCTTGATTTAATACAAGGTATCCGGCGGGTGTCAGTGGCACGATGGACAATTCAGCCGATTATCCGCCAGAATCGGCGGAAAGCGGAAGAAGCAGGACCGATATCCTTTTGTTTCATCCCCAGGAGGATCAACGGTCAGGCAGACCATCTTGCGAAACAAGCTAGACACGGAGCCAAAAAAATTCAAGATGATACGATACGGTTGACGGAACAACTGGAAAGGATGGGAATCGGGTAAAGATCTTAGGGTTTTTTTTCCGATCTCTTTACTGTCTTACGTTGACAAAAAAAAAAGGATGAGTTCATCCTTTTTGACCTAGTTTTTGAAGGGTAGTAAGTCGTTCAAACAATGAAGGATTTTGGTTTATTGACAAAAAAAAAAAGGATTGTGGAAATAATATAATTCACATAAATGACATCGGGACAATGTTTATCGGATTGTTTGTGGTCAACCGTGCATGAATAAATCATTTCCTTGGGCTGGGTTTGGATAATTTACTTTTGATTTATCTCATAAATATAAATTAAAATATTCAATTTTTTTTGTCGAACTATTCTAGATTAAGGAAATTATAAATAAATGTCTAAAAATCAAATTTATTATTGATAATGTCCTAGTTAATAAAAATTCTATAAAATGCCTATTTTTAATTTTTTTTTTGCTTAGTTTTTTATCTTTATACTCTTATACATTTTTATCGGTTGATATATACCAATTTTTTTTTTTTGGTATATGCCAATATTTTCTGTTTTGATACGTATTGATTTTTTCTGTTTGTTACGTATCAATTTCTCTCATGTTTGTTTTACGATTGTAATTCATTCAATTTTTTTGTAATTGGATGATAGGTCCCTAATAGAGTTTTTCTAAAATTAAATGGGTTTTGTCCATTTCTAAGGTTTATGCCTGTACTTATTTTGATACCAAATCAAAGCTACCGTGTCAAATTTCAAGCATTGGTACGTGCCAAACAAAGTTTTTTTCGTAAAAACAATTTAAAAATCTATTCACGATAACCTTTTCACGATAAAAACGTAATTGGTATGTACCAAACAAATTTGTTTACGTACCAAACAGATCTAAATCTAAACAAAAAACAACTAGAAATCTATTCACACTCTCTGAAACAAAAAACAAAGAGAAATGACTTCATACTCGACATTGGAACTAAAAGAAAAAAGAAAAAAAACTTTTTAAACAGAAATTTACAAAAATCAAAAAACAAAACCCGGTCTCTTCATACTCGGCATTAGAACAAAATAAAAAAAATTAAAAACCAATCTCTTCACACTCGACAACAAAATAAATAAAAAAACAATCTCTGCACACTTGGCATTGGAACCAAAAAGAAAACGAAAAAAACTTCCACCGTTGGAACAAAAAGAAATCTATTCACGTTCGCAGAAATTTTAAAAGAAAAAATCTATTCACGTTCACTACTGATGGTGGAGACCGGTCCACGAAAGCGGCAGTTTCATAGGCAGGTGAGAGGCAGAGGCAAGAGTGGCTGAAGATGAAGAATGGTTCACGAACAGCGACCTGTTTCTTGTGGTAGAGTGGAACGACTTTTTTTGGTTGAAGGTGGAGAATGGTCCACGAATGTCCTTATGTTTCCTTGTGCTGGAGAGCTTGCAATGGTGGAGCGACTTTCTTTGGCAGGTGAGGTAGCGGCGCTCAGGAGCCTGAGAATGGCAATTTTCTCGTGGAAAAATAGGAAGGTGAGATTTTGGAGAGAGAAGATAGCGAGAGAGGAATCTAAAACTCTAATAAGGTTTTTTTTATAAAAACTTTTTCACCGTGTTGGGTTTAGATAAAGAAAGAAAAAAGTGTTTAGAAGTATCTTTCAATGTTGTTGAGGTTCTTAATAAATGTCTCTTCCAGATATAGGTAAGTTGGTTCAAAATATCCCCATTTTAAAATAATTATGTCCTACACTTCTCAAACTCAATAAAACTTCAATTGACTTGGTAAATCTTTTATGATGCTACCTTTCTGATTTGATCCCGTCAATCGACTATTAGGACAAAAATTTGTCATTTTTGTATGGGTGAATTATTAAATGCAGCCCCAACAACATTGGACTTCCTTTAAAAAGTCCTCCCAAGTAACTACTAGTTACATATCAACTAAAGCCCAACCAATACCCAAAAAGACCTCCTAGTAGTTCTGTAACAATGAAAACCCAAAACCCATTTTCCCAACCCATATATGTTATGGGAAACCAATCCACCCATTCAGTTCTCCCACCCCATTCTCTCCCCTCCTTAATCCTTTCCTCTCTCTCCACGCCGCCCCATCCTCACTCCCCTCCCCCATCTTTCTCTCTCATCGCGTCACTGTAAACCCTCACCGCCACACCACTGCTGCACAATAAAACCACCACCACCACTGCTTTGCACCCACCACAGAGCCACCTTCCCACTACCGAACAACCTTCCCACCACCGAACCACCTGCCACCAACACTGCTGCACAAGATAGCCAACACCACTACTGCTTCGGATCTGAGCACCCACCACATAGCCAACTTCCCAGCGCTGCTTCGCATCAACTCGACCCGGATCTGAGCACCACCACCAACGCGCAAAGCCACCACGCCGCCAGACAGTTCGACAGCGGATCCGAGATCCAGGCCACCGTTAAACCAACCACCAGTATACACCAGCAAACACAGCAGCAGCACACCACGACACAAGCAAAAACGGAGAACTGCATCACCACCACGCCAGATCTGTTGCAAAACAACACCGACACCAGCGCACCGCCACCAGCGCACCACCATTAGCGAACCACCGACACCAGCCACCACCACTGCAACACCTCAATTTCTCACCATCTTCATCAGCCTGGATCTGGAGAGAGAAGCGTTTCTTAGCCCACGAATGTGGCTCAGGCTTCCTGGTGGCTCCGGCTTGATCTAACACGGCAAGACGTCGACGAACCCCACCCATCCCATGGCATCTCGTAGTTCTAACTCTTCGTCAGAGACCTGTAAATCTAGATCGGGGTCAACTGCTCGTTTTTTGGTTGCAGGTTCAGTCAAACTCAAGTGCTGTTGCAGGTGGGTGCATACCCAATGGGTACAGCCCCACATCCGCCGCCCTGCCGAGGTCACAGTGGTGGTTTTGAATACCAGAGCTGTGTACAGGACCAAATGGGTGCAGGCCTAAATGGGTGAGTCAAAATGTTTTCTATTTGTTTTCTTTCTGTGTTTTTTAATTTAATCAACTAGTTTGTTATCTTTTTGCATATGAACCCCTCGAACCCCCCACTGGGCACATGCCCTTTACCATCCAAAATTCGTATTTGACCACAACAGGACTGCATATGACTTTGGACCATTTGATACAGACCAAATGGGTATAGACCCAAATGGGTACAACCCCATAAGTAAAAAGATTGTAACCCAGAACTGGAAAATGATTTGGAAAATATTTTTAGCATAGTTGATTCTATTGTAAATGGGGATGTATTGGAAAATAGTAAAAAAGAACATGAAAACATTTGTGACAAATGGATTGAATCATATGCACTGTTTGTTTTGAATCAAACCATATCCGGGCCAACGACTGTACCCATTTACATATATTACGAATCTGAAAACTCATGAAAAATAATGAAATAACTTAATTTATTAAATGGTAAGGGTAAAAACGTAACCATTCTAACTAGATTGGTAACTAAGGACTTTAAAAAGAAATATCAAGGAACCAGGCTTTAATATATAATGTTTGTGTTATGTAGGCTTGAAATTGTAATTTCCTCTTTTTGTATTTGTTGACGTAGGAATTCTTTTTTGGTCACAATTTTTTATTAATAACAAACAAAGTACATATATATATATATATATATATATATATCATGTAGGAATTGAAAACCATTTCCAATCATGTTCAATAGTTGTTAAAGTATTATTAATAGAGGAAATTAGTTTTAGAAGTCCAAAAATTAGAATATCTTCTCACAAAGTTTTAATTAAAAAATTATTTTAATAAAAGTCTAAATTTGATTTTTCCCCTTATATCTTTACTTAGTTTGTCATCGATGTAGACCAATATTTATTTGTTTGGAAAGTACCAAATTTACGGATCTTGGTACGTATCAAATGTTATTTATGTTCGTTTTACGTTTTTATTACACGGTCATTTTTTCTAATTGCATGATATATTCTTTAATAATATTTTTCTAGACTTTTGGAGGGTTCTTGCTTATGTCCAAGGTTAATGTCTGGGCTTCTTTAAAAACCCGATCAAAGATATCGTGTCGAGATCCACCCATTGGTACTCGCCAAACAAATTTTTTTCCGTAAAAACAATACACAAATCTATTTCACGATGATATAAACGAATTGGTATATTCCAAGTACATCTTTTTACAATACATAATACAATTAAAAAAAGGAAATATTGAACTAAACAAGAATTAAAAAAACACCGGCTATAAAAATTGTTGGGCCTGGATCTGTTTCACTGCTCGTTGAAAAAATGGTGGAGAATGGGCCTGGTGGAGGAGCGCCAGATCGGAGGGCCACGAGGGACTTGAAGGCACGCCAGGTCGGAGGTGAAGAGGAGCGCCAGATCGGAGGTGAAGGCATGGCTGCTTCGAGAAGCTGCTTGGTGGTGATTCATGGTGGTGAGGCTTGCAATGAAGAAGAGACCGTGTCGGCAATGATGATGGTGTCGCCGAGATTTGAGGATTCGTGTGTTGTCGCCGACATCTGGAGCAGGAGAGCGACGCTCAGAAAACGATGATGGTGGAGTCTGGACCTGGATCATGGCTTGTCGGTGGAGAAGAGAGGCATCGATGATTGCTGCACAGATGGCCATGACCAATATTGGATCTGTTTTCTTTTACGAGAAGGGATGTGATTCTCTTGCCCGGTGCAGATGAGTGACGCCGGCGGTGTTCGTGTGTTGGTGGAAATGGGGGAAGGTGAGCGGCGCTCGAGATGGGCGGAGAAGCTGAGAGGAGAGAGGGAGAGGATAGGAAGGTGAGGGTAGGGATGGCAATGGTTATGGTTTAAAACCGAAACCGATAAAATCCAAACCGATTAAAAACCGATTATGCAAACATGGATGAAATCGTTAGGTTATGGTTTTAGAAAATGTAACCGATGGTTAAATCCGTTCGGTTATGGTTTTAAGATAAAAATAAAACCGAATAACCAAAAACCCATTTATTGTCATATATTTTTGTATATTTTATAGTAATATAGATAGAAAAGTATTTTCATATGTCAAAACTAAAATCTAAATATTAGATTTAACAAAAAAAAATAACAAAAATGTTATTTAATTAAAGATCAACATAATAGTTTATATATTGGATATTTTTCTTGTATTTGTGATCTTGTTTCAATATTTTCAATATATTTATAAAGTTATAGTTTGGTTATGGTTAAAATCCGAAAATCCGTTTAAAAAACCGCATCTGAATTCTTCGGATATGGTTTTGAAAAGTAAGTCATATGGTTAAATCTGTTAGGGTTTAGTTTTTGATAAATTAAATGGATATGGACATGGTTTTGGATATTTTTGCAATAATCTGATCCGTTTCCATTCCTAGGTGAGGGCGGCACTGGTGAGGTTGTTGGAAATGGTGAGGGCGGCGCTGGAAATGGTGGGAAGGGAGGGCGGCGCTGGAAATGGTGGGAATGTGAGAACGGCGCTGGTGACTAGTGGGAGGCTGAGAGGTGACCAGTAAGAGACTGAGAGGTGACCAATGGGACAGCGACGTGGGTCTTTAGATCGATGGGGAATGTGAGAGGGAGAGAGAGGCTGAGAGGAGAGAGAACAGAGATAAGAAGTGGGTTGAGTTTTTGATTCAAAACCTAATAGGAATTTTGTTTTGGTATTTTTTTTACTGTAGGTATAAGAAAGGCTAGGGGCTTTTTAGGTTTTTTTTTGTTTTTAATTGGATTATAATGGTTTAGTTAATAGAGGAATTTGTAAAAATTGGCCATGTTACTTAGGCCTTTAAAAATAATTGTCCCTTATTAATAAGAAAGTTACATTTTGTGATTTAATCATTTAAAGGGGTGCTTTTGCTATTTTTTCAACTATTTACCTAACGAGCAAAGACAGATCTAGGAAAAAATTTTGGGGATGAAAAAGTTATAGAATTTGGGATGGTAAATTTTTTTGTTAATAATTAACATTTCAGGAAAGATTTAAGGAAGGCGAATTTAGGCTGGGTTGAATTTTGAACTCAGGGCAAAAAGACAGAAATCCATTTTCCTTAAGGAATTTTTCGCTAAAACGTTTTGGACATTTTTTCAATGTCTCAGAACCTGGGGAGTCCCGTATCCCTCCCCACCCACCCAACCCACGACGGGTGATGAAACATTATGAAATGTGTAAATGTCATTTACACAAATAACTTTAAATATATCCGGATATTTGAAAATAACAAGTTATAAATGACCTGTAAAATTTATTTGTTCAAAATTCACAAGATAGAATTCAGTAAATTAATCATACTTGATCATATTTCAAGAAAATTGAACATAGTTTATTGATTGTCTAATTAAAAAATATATATGTATGATATAATAAATATACAGTAATAATCCTTTCAATACTTTTCTTTCCCGTCGATTGATCAAAGCTCCCGCCAATCTTTTACTTATTACACCCTTCTGGTTTAGTCTATTTAACTACTTCATTCTTCCACGATATGACAATACCTCATGCGTAATCTTTCACTCATATTAATTATCTCATATTGAAAGAATCATGTGTAATGAAATCCCCATATTATTCAGAATTACTAGTATTTCGATGGGTGGAAAACCGGGAAGTAGTTGGATTATGTGTGGAGACGGATTCGCAGGATTTTCATGCGCTAGTGATAGGTGGCGGTAGTTCTAGGAATCCTTTATCTCCTATTGAAAGAGAATGTGTGGAAAATATTCGCTAAAATCAAGGTTTTGAGATAAATCATATCTATCGTGAAACGAATAAGTGTACGGATCTGATGGAAAAGGAGGCAGTGGTAATGAATATGGGGCCACTGGAGTATAGAGATCTCCCAAGATAACTTTTTCCCATTTTATTAATGTGTCCTAAGGTGTTAGGCGAAAATTTAGTGGATTTGAGACGGTCGTCTAAAAAAATTGGAATAATTTAAAATTTAGAGAGGACGTACGAACTTTTGGATTGGAAGAATAAATTTTAGACTCGGTGAATGAAAGACAACTTTTATTATAGAAAATACCTAAAAAAAACGTTCGTTCATTATATCATTGTAGGGGGATTGAAATGAAAGAGAGGCGGAGGAATGAATTGAAAAATATGAGAAAAAGAATGTAGCGGATTCACTGGGAGGGATACAAATATCCAGTTACCAAACAATGTGTTAATAAGCTTCTGTTTGGCAACCTAGTTGGCTGCCTCGTTTCTAGTCATAGGGATAAGAGTAAAAGAATGATGTGATAGTTCAGCAAAAAAATAAATATTACAAAAAATATTCTTAATAGAATGACCCGAGATATGGAGTCTAGAAGAAAGAGGTTTCATGATCTTCTCGACATCATTCTCAATAATTACGCTCCTAAAAGGATAGTCTTAATCCATCCCAGTAGCTTTTAAGACACCCGTGGCCTCTGCTTCCAACACCAAATCTGTTTCAATTAACCAAATTTTACCTGAAACAAATTCGCCATTATAATTCCTTACTAAACATGTGATTGCTGCTTCTTTATCTGAAAAAAGTTGCATCACAATTAATTTTGAATTTATTTGGAAGTGGTTTTTTCCATTTATCTTTAAATTTGATTTAATTATTTAGGATGGTGTTATTATGTAATATTGACTTATTATTAAGTCCTCCAATTACATTTGTTTCATTAATCCTAATCTCTTTATCCAAGAAGGTTAGGTTATTAGGGTTTAATGTTTTATAGTATTTTTTCCAAGCTTCTTTTTCTTTTTTGTTAGTTATCATATGTTCACACTTTTTACTGTTATAAACAAAATTATTTCTATCCCCCCATATTTTCCAAGTAAGTGTACAAATTAGTTCAAGTATTATATCTTCTTTTGTAAAGGACTTAACCATTTGTTGTACCTGTTCTAGTATCCATTGATCTAATCTCGCGGAAGAATCATTGTCAGATTTGATATTAAGAGGACTAGCAAACCATACACTTTTCCCCAAAGGCATCTAAACGCATCTGATCAACTGTTTTAACATTATTATTAAAGATTTTGCAAATATTACTAGTACTGCATTTACGGTTAACCAAGTTTCTCAGTGGGTAGTAAGTTCATAACTGTTCTCTACATAAAATTTCTAATTTTTGGGGGAGTTCCCATTTTCCATATTAATTTCTAGAGATGATTATCCCTAGTAGTTGATATATTTGGTAGGTGTTGGTTTTTAATAATTTGATTATTGATTTCCTCATTTTTTAGCGTATAATATGTTTCTTTGACTGTGTAAGTTCTGTTCTTATAGAAGTCAATACATTTTGATTATTACAATTAAATCTAGGTATTATTATTTTTACTACTTTATCTTTATTATCATAAGGGTATTGATTATTTAATAATTCAATATTCCAAGTCTTGTCTTCTTGGATAAGTTGATTAACCAAAACAATATTAGTTGTAGTAGGTTTAATATTGTGGATGTAATTAGATATCCATTTATGATTATGGATTATTATATCATTTCCATTAAAAAAATTCAAATAATATTTTTATCAAAAGGTTAAAGATACTTTTCCATCCCCAAGAAGAGGAGCTTCCTAATTTATCTACCAAGAAACTAGTGTTATGGAAATATTTTCCTTTAAGAAAATTGTATAATAGAGATTCTTTTTATTTGCTATATTCCAAGTAGGGATGGAAACTGATCAGATATCCTCGAAAAATAGCATAACCATATTCATAAAACGATAACCAAATCCCCATACATTATCCATCGAATTTTAGAATTATTACCAAATCCGCATCCACGACTTAAAACAAAAAAATCTTATAAAATATTGTAAATATTATAAAATAAGCTACTCAATTATTGGGTGACCATAAATAGGTATCAGACAATATATTAATAAACTAGATAAAATTAACTAGGTGTCTTATTTGTTTAATAAGTTTATTTGATCGATATTATGTATAATTTTTGTAAACATAAAATATCTCTATATATAGTTATAAATTTTTTTATTTTTTATTTTTTATACTTTATTTAGATTTTGGATTATCCATCTAATTATTGTAAAAAACCAAATCCTAACGGATTATCCACCGGTTACCTTTTGTGAGAACCAAACCCTCATGGATGCACCATCGGTTCCACTAACGGATTTTTTATCGGATCAGATACCCATCGGTTACGGTTAATATTCTAAAATTTTCCATCCTTAATTCCAAGCCTATTAATCTAGCATATCTATTTTCATTAGGTGGAGGTCTCTAAATCCCAGACCCTCTTCATATTTTGATATAGTAAATAGGTCTCATTTTGAACAGTGGGTCTTTTTTTTTCCTTTATCACCTCACCAAAACCTAGAAATGATGGAGTGTATTTATTAATAATTGAGTATAAAATTAGATATTATATAGGTAGGTAATCTTTGTAATATTTCTTTAATGAGGACTTCTTTTCCATCTTCTGAAATGTAAAGTTTTTTCCAATTCTAAATTTTTTTGTAAGATCCTATCAATTAAGAATTGTAGGTCTTTAGACTTTGTTCTTCCCCATTCAGTAGTAAGTCCCAGGTAGTCACCCAGGTTATTTTTTTTCTTCATATTTAATCTTTTAGCCATTACATTTTGAAAAAATGTTGGTGTGTTAGGGCTAAAAATTACCCCACACTTATTAAGGTTTAGACACAATCCTGTGGCACTTTTATATTTGTTCATGATGTCATTAAAGGCTTGGATAACATTATTATCAGCTTTTAGGAAAAATAGACTGTCATCAGCAAAGAGGAGGTGAGTGATTTTTGGATACTTATTTCTTATTTTTATGCCTTGTAAAATTTGTTTTTCTTTTTTATCTTTAATTAAATCATTCATAGTTTGAGAAATTAGACATAATATTAGAGGGGAGAGCGGGTTCTCCTTGTCTAATTCCCCTAGTAGGTTTTTGGATTTGGTGTGTTTCCCCATTTATCATAATTGAATAAGTAACAGAGGTTATGCAAACCATAAGTTTCCTAACCCAGTCTGTTTTAAACCCCATTTTAATCAAGATCTTGTAAATAATCTCAATCTTTATATTCATAATAAACATTTTTTGTGTCAGCTTGATAACCATCATATATTTTTTGGTATTTTTTCTTCTTTTAATGTGTGTTATAAGTTCATGTTCTATCATAGTATTTTCTTATATCAATCTATTTGGTATAAGTGCACTTTGATTTTCACCCACATACGAGTTCATGAAAGGTTGTAATCTATTAAGCAGTATTCTTGCTATAATTTTATGAATAAAATTAGAACAGCTAATAGGTCTACAGTGTTCAATATTGGAAGGTTTATTAATTTTAGGGATCAGAGTGATATGGGTTAGGTTAATATCACTAAGATCCCCTTTGTTGTTGCAGAAGTTATTAATGACTCTCATAAGGTCAAGTTTAATGATATCTCAATAGGTCTTGAAGAAGTTTCTATTATAACCATCTGGTCCATGAGCCTTATTAGGTCCTAGTTCCCAAGTAGCTCATCAATGGGGTTATTGGGATTATTAGCCGAATGAGTATCAATTTTGCTAGAAACTAATTCAAGTGAGTTTATATGATCTCTTTTTCCTACAGATGTAAAAATATTATTAAAGTAATTAATAATTTCATTATTGATATTTTCTTTATTCACTAGCCAAATACCATTATCATTTTTGATACTGATAATTTTATTTTTACTTCTTCTTTCTTTGGTACAGGCATGATAATATGTAGAATTTTTATCTCCTTTGTTAAACCAGAGATTTCTGGATCTATCTTTCCAAAAAAATCTCTTCTCTTTTCCAAGTGTCTTCAAGGTTTTTATGGTGTTATTATATTCATCCCAATTAAAGTTAGGGGTGCTTGTATTAGAGATGATCTCTAATTTTTTTTAATAAGATTGTCAATATGAAGTTTATTGTTTCTAAACTTTTGCTTATTCTAATTTCTTAAGGCAAGACTACATTCCTTTATTTTATGGTTGATTACAACATTAGGGTTTCTCCTTAGTGTTTTGTTATCATACCAAACTTTTTTAATAATATTTAGACAACAAATTTCAGTTGTCCAAAAAGATTCAAAGTAGAATATTCTTTTTTTCTTATTATCATTTTTATCATGTTGTAGGATCAATGGACAGTGGTCAAATCCAATGGCAGGATTCACTGCTATCCAAGCATTGGGAAATAGGCTATCACAATTAGGGTTCTGTAGAGTTTTGTCAAGAACAACCTTTATAAGTTTATTACCCCCTCTTTTATTAGTCCAGGTAAACCTACAACCATATAGGGTTTTTTCCTATAGATTATTGAGGTTTATAAATTTATTGAAATTTTTTTATAGATATTTTGTGACAAATAATACCCCCTAGTTTTTCCTTAAGAAATCTAATACAGTTAAAGTCACCAATAATAGACCAAGGTAAATTATGGGGTTTGAGTGCATTTAAAAAGTTTAGGGATATTTCTTTATTAACTTCATAGGGACTTAAATAAACAAATGTGTAAAAGAAATTGTGTATTATTTTCCCCTTTTATCACCGCTTGGATAATTATACATACTACTTTTAAAAAAAATTAATTTTCAAATATTTCTTTCCAAAAAGGGCCAGCCCACCTTTAATATCATTGGGCTCTACCGTATGAAAACCAGCCAAATCTAACATTCTAGCAACATTATCAATTTTTTCAGTAAATATTCTTAGTCTCGGAAAGAAAAAATACATCTGGCTGGTGTTTGGTGCAGAGGTCTCTTGCCGCCTGGATTGTTAGAGGGTTGCTAATACCCTAACAGTTCCAGGCAATATGGATCATCGATGGAGATGGGGTTGATCCGTCTCAACCCCTGAAGGCCCTTCATCTTCGACTATTGTAATCACGCTCTCGTTCGCTCCTATCTCCTTAATCTGCTCCTCGTCGCTTCCCATCAAATCAGGTAAACTTTCTTTATTTTCTTTAAATTGCTTGAATAAATCCCTACTCGATTTAGAGATTTCTTCGATTCTATTTTTTTCTTTCTTATCTGAAACCCTTTCTTCAGATTTCTTCTTCTTTTGTCTCGAATTCCTTCTTTTCTCCCACAAAATCTTGTATCTCATTTTATCAGAAAGAATTACTTGATCCTCAAACTTAAATTTTAAATTTTCTTGTGATTGACTTTTGGATTTTGCATCCTTGGCCATTTAATCTTCGGCCCCTTGAAGATTGCCCCAATAAATTGTAATTCTCATTGTTGAAATAGAAAATTTCAGCAACTTTTGCATTCAATTTACAGTTAATAGGGTATTTAGTGATCTCAATTGGTAATCCAATTGTGAGATTCTGACTTTGGTGTTCGACTTGCAAGTTGGGGGCTGGTGTACAGGTTCTGCTGGTATGGGCGATTTGGCTAGCCAAATGTATCCAACTATATAAAGGATCGGTACTTAAAAATTCGGCTCATGAGGTTAGAGACTTATTTTTCATAATTCAGCGTCCAATTTTAAAGGTTTGTTTGGATTGGGGGATTAGAGGGGATGGTATTATATTAAAGGATAATAACAATCCCCTCCCTTGTTTGGATTAGATATAATACTAGGGGAAATATTATTAAAGGATTGTTTAGATCCCTTACTATAATATATATTCAATCCCTCCAATTTGGTGTCATTAGAAGGGAAAAATTCTTTTATTATGTCATAATGTCAAAATTATCCTAATTCTTTATATATAAGATATATAATTAAGGGTATAAAAGTCATTTAGCTATAAAAAGAACCCCTTCCTTTCATTATCTTCTAATACAAACACCAAATATATGTAATCTTTTAATAAAATTATTCCCTCTATTTTTATCTAATCCAAACAAGATTTAATACTCTCCTTTCCAATTTTTTACAAAACTTCCCTTTTCTATCATTTACTATATTATCTCTCTTTAATCCAAACAAACCCTAAGTCTAGAAACTATTGCTTTTAATAAGTTAATTTATTTTTAACTGGGTAAGTTAATTTATTTTTATCTGGATAAGTTTTGTTATTTTTTATATAATTACAAATACGTAAGTTAGATAAACAAATTTGGCATATAACTTAAATATGATTTATTTAAAAATATATTTTTAATGAATTAGTTGGGATGCTTGTTTTTTTTTTTGTCGAGAAAGAAAAACAACAGATCTACCCGTTACCTCTCTTATTTCCTAACCTAGACAATCTATCAAAGAAATCAACAACTGACCCACAAGGACACCCCGAGGTGTCAATATTAAGTCTAACGATCTTAGCAAATGAATCTGCAACTCCGTTAAACTCTTTTGATGTGCATTACTTTCCAGTCAGGGAACCGATTCATCCACCTCCAGGCCTCATTGACCATTGGGCGGATTCTCCAGTTTATTCCCTTTTTCCCACAAATACCTTTAACAACTTCAAGGTTGTCCGTGTAGAAAGAACTACTCTTAAGGTTGGGATCTGCTGCAGATCTCATGGCCAGAAGAATGACCCATATTTCCCCTTCAATAGCCAAATTAATTTTGCTGCGTTTAGCTATCTTATGCTTAATTTCACCTTGACTGTTGATGGCTAACGACACCATACTGGCTGGCTCCCATGATTTAGTATACGAGGCATTGTTGAGCCAAGTAAACTTTGCCTCACCGTTAAGAATCGTATTATTGTCCACTTGATTTTTATGCCTATACTCCTCCTGACTTTGATTCATACCTTCAGTAGTAGTTATCTCATTGAAGAGATATTTCATGAGATTTTTTGTCCTATTATTTATCTCCCAAATATTCCATTCACATTTCTCGTGAAAGGCTTTCATTCTAGCTTTCGATATGTTCCATAAAGTAGCGAAAATAATGGATGTTACCTTTCTTTCATCCCATCCGTTTATTGAATAACTCACAATAACCTCTTGTATCCATTCGTGAATTTCTTTTTCCATATTATCCTCGATTTTGCATTGTTGTTGACTGTTGGCCCATACACCCTTACTAAGAGGACATTTAATAAAAAGATGTTCAAATGATTTGGCCTCCATCTTGCACCATTCGCAGGTGTCTGAAATCAAGCATTTCCTCTTTTTTAGGGTTAACCTTGGTGGGGATAGCATTGTTACAAATCTTCCAGATGAAGTTCCTTATTTTTGTCGGAACATTAAATTTCCAAATCATGTCTTCGATTTTATTTTTATTTATCTTGACCTCCGCTGACGATTGACATGTTTTTTCAATTTCCTTTTGAACTAATCTGTGATAACCAGATTTCGTCTTATATGTCTTCTTTATTTTCTGGCCATATGATCATGTCATCTTTATCCAATTGCATAATAGGGATCCTCCTGATATCTACAATATCTCGGCTTGTACAAAAATTCTGAAACGTATCGAAATTCCAATTCGTCATATTATTGTTAAAACATTCCGCCACTTTAGATAATATACAACTTTCTGGCTTCTCTAGCTTATAACCCTTATGATCCAAATATCATCCCAAATCTTAACCTTTATTCCATTCCCAATTTGCCAAATACACTCTTCCTTTAAAAAAGTAAGGCCTTTGAAAATGATACCCCAACTCCAAGAGTGTTTATTTTTGAGTTTTTCATTCCAGATATCCGAATTCGGATAATAAATAACTTTAAGAACTTTATCCATTAACGAGTTCGGGTTATGTAAGATTCTCCATGCTTGATTCCCTAACATCACAAGGTTCATTTTTCGAAAATCTCTGAATCCGATCCCTCCCATTTTTTCCGCTTTTGCAATCTTGTTCCATGCCACCCAATGAATTATTTTTTTATTCCCGGAATTCCACCAGAAATTCGAAACAAGGCTACTAAGCTTCTTACACAAGGTAATGGGGAACTCAAAAATTGACATTGCATAATTTGGAATCGCCTGTAACACTGCTTTGATTAGAATTTTTTTCCCGTCCTCCGAAAGGAGCTTAGAAATCCAACTCGCTAACTTGTTTATCAACTTATCCTTAATATATGATAGATTTTCCAATTTCGATCTCTTTAATGTTAAAGGTATACCAAGATACTTCCCCATTGATTTCGTGCTCACAATGTTGAGCCTTGATGAAATTTATTCTACTTTCTCATTAGGTAAACCATTGCTAAATATGATTGCTGATTTCTGAAAATTAACTTTTTGCCCCGAAGCCCTACAATATCTTGCAATTGCATCACAAAAAGCGTCAATTTCCTTATCACTAACCTCAAAAAAAAAGAGAGCATCATCAGAAAATAACAAGTGAGTAAGTTTAGGTGCAACCCTTGCCAGTGAATTTCCTTTAATGTTCCCTTCACGGCATTCGTAATTTAAGATTCCGATAAGACCTTCCATGACCATAGAAAAAAGTAAAGGAGACAGCGGGAGTCCTTGCTTGAGTCCTTGCCCTGGTTTAAACTTTTTCAATCTTTTCCCATTCACTTTAATCTGGTACAAAACGGTCGAAATGCAGTTAAAAATAAGATCTCTCCATTTGCTGCTAAAGCCAAGGTTTCGTAAAATTTTCATAAGGAATTTCCTGTTTACTTGATCGTATGCTTTCGCCATACCAATCTTTGTCGTTGTGTAATGCTTACTTGACCTTCTTTTATTTTTAAGGAAAAAAGAAACTTCTTGAGCTATTAGGATCTTATCCTGTATGCTTCTACCTTTAATAAAAGCTGACTGAGTAGGTGAAATAATATTGTTCATGATCGGCTGCAATCTTGTCGCTAATATTTTAGCAATAATGTTATAACTGAAATTAATACACGATATCGGCTTGTAGTCGGCTATTGATTCCTGGGAAATACCTTTAGGGATTAAGGTGACTAGCGTATCATTAATTCTATCAAGTGGCGTATTAAATTTAAAGAAATCGGTCACTATATTAAAGATGTCATTTTTAATGATCTCCCAGAATTCATGATAGAAGATCCCAGGAAGACCGTCAGGTCCTGGCGCTTTAGATCCCGACATCGAGAATACGACATCTCTAATTTCTTCCATATCCGGTATTTTAATCAACGCTTCTTTTGTCTCGTCATCAATTCTGTGTGGGGTAAGCGTAGCGACTTCCTCCATTCCCGACGTTTCATTTTCCATAAACAGCTTACGAAAGTGTTGTCTGATTAGTTTTTGATTTTGCACGGTTTATCACACCATTCTCTGTTTACATCTTTCAAATCTGTAATACGATTAACGTTTCTTCTTATAGAGGTCCGTGCAAAAAATATTTCGTATTTTTATCCCCTTTTTTAATCCAAGTGTCACAGGCGTTATCGTCCCAAAACGCATCTTCTTGTCTCCAAAGATACTCAATTTCTTCTTTTATTTTTATATATGTTGCGTGATTTGCTTCGTTTCCTTCTTGATCTTGGATTTTTTCCAACTCTTTTTGGTACTTATTCAGGAGTCTTCTACTATTGCAAAACGTATTTCGACTCCATCCTGTCAACGCAAGACAAGTAGCCTCTTTTTTAATAATGAAATTCTGAATGTGGTCCACATTTCTATTTTCATTCCATGCTGACTCGACTACATCCCTACATCGAAGATTCTCTAACCACCGAGATTCAAACATGAAGTATTTCATGTTGCTTTTGGTATTAATAAATCTTTGAATGATAAGCGGCGAGTGATCCGACCCAATCGGCGGCGGTACTTTAATTATCGTATCGGGAAATAGACTATACCAAGAATCTGACGCTAGACCACGATCGAGTCTTTCTTTCACGTTTTCTTCTCCTTTACGTTTATTGGTCCAAGTGAAGTGACACCCCTTAGTCGGTATGTCGATAAAAGTATTCTTGTTTATGAACTCATTGAAGCGTAGCATTCTTTCTAAGTTCGGAGCAATTTTACCTTGTTTTCCGAAGACTTTGTAATGTCGTTAAAATCTCCGACCACAAGGATAGGGCCACCCTTATTTTCTCTCCATTTGGATATAGCCTTGAAAGGTTTCTCTCTTTCTTTATGGTCGTTAGGAGCGTGAATAACGATAAGAAACCAAGAAGTAGAATTTGATTCGGAAATATTATAAATAACATAACGAGAACAAGAAACGATAATGTTGACATTAAACGAGTCTTTCCATGCTAACAAGATGCCCCCAGACCTAGAGGCTCTTCCTCCGGGATCCATCACGAAGTTCTTATCAAAATGACTTAAAAAACTACAAGAGCGAATATTATTTTTCTTGACTCTAGCCTCCAACAAACATAAGAACAATACATTAAATTTTGATAGAAGGGACTTTAACATATTTCTTGTCACGGCTGCCCTTGCTCCCTGACAATTCCAAATCATCATATTATCCATCATCTCCGGCCGCTTTTACCCCGGGCTGGCTGCTACCCTTATTGTTGAAATGGACAATCCTTTTGTTCACGGGCTCCGCCCGGGTACTCACATCATCCTCTGTATCATCTCCCGATTCCACATCACCTCTTAGATGGACCACATAAACAGGGACCACTAAGGGAAGCCCTATGTAGACGATATGTAGACGAAGTGGGTACTTAATATCTTTGTGAATGTAATCCAAATGGATAGATACAATAGATACATTTTTAAATTCCAAACTCACACGAAGTATATAAGATTTCATAGAAAGTGCAATAGTAGAAAAAAATCCACAGGCCTAACACAGATCGTTGGTCCAAACCAACAAATTAGAGACGAGATTAAGGATTATCCCAAACAAGAGGCCCAAAATAAGACCTACTATAACCAACGTACTAAAATAAAGATTAATAGGAGCAAGAAAGTCAGGTACCTTCCAAACAAGAAGGATAAAGAGCGAATTAATAATTTCATAAAAGAAACATAGCTTCTTAAATCCGAACCCTCTTTTCTTATTAGAATAAGAAAAGGCTAATTACTTTGAAGATGGAAGATGAGAACATAATTCCAATTCCAGAAAGAGAGTATCTGATATATGCATACATGCTTAACAACTGATGTATATGCTTATAATATCGATAAACAGACACATTCAAGGAAATAGAAATACGTAACCCTCTGAAAAAACTCAAAATCATAACCAAAACCCATTGCATGTGAATAAAATTGTGAAGAATAGATAAGTATTTGCTTTCAATGATGGGACCTTTATTACATATACAGGATCTCTAATCGAAGGTCCCCTCATCATAAGATATACCTTCATCCAATTGTGTTTCGTAACTAAGATAATAATCGTAGACATTATCTTGATAATTCCTCGCAACAAAGTACACCAGATTCGTATGGTAAGGAAAGTATCAGAACCTTCCTTACATCAGAATAGCAGCCCCGTCCCCAAAGAGAGAGACATGACAAGGACCACTGAAGGGGAACAAACCAAACCACTAAAACCCGCCACCAAAATCAGCAGCCAAGCTATAATCCAAGTGATGAACCACTGCATGTTTGCAGTATTGGAAACCCAGCAACACGGCGAAAGTCACAGCTTCCCGACCCAAACACCCAAACCACAACAGCAAGAAGATTATCCACCTAGGCAAAGCAACAAAGAAAGAAAAACAAAAACAAAGCAAACGGGCAAAGGACAAGAAGAAGAACTCCTAGGAATCCATATCTTTCAATAGCATGATGAGGTGGAACCAATCTTTTGCAGAAAACTTTTTCTAAGCCATCAATCTATTTTAGAGAGAGAAGTATAAACTAGCTGAGAATGAGATATTGGACTTGGATTGGACTAGGCAACACGAATTAGACAGCTCAAGGGAAAGAAAAGGCAAACAAAGCCATTCGAGGAAGGAAAAACAGCAAAAATAAGGATTAGGAAAATGAAGAAAAAAGGTATTCGACTTTCTAGAGAGCATTTAATAACCTTTCAAACGTCCAAGCTATTCTTTGACCCAGTTGAGATGCTTGTAAACTATTCTCAATCACTACATAAAATAAAATAAAAACCATTACTTGACAAAAAAAAAGTCTAAAACCCATTGCAAAAGGTTAAAAACTACTCTCGTTGTTCCATTGAAATTGTCCACTTACCAAAAATAATGTTCCAAATATATTGTCCACTTAGGAGTTCAAGACACTTTTTTTCCTACTTTTTCCACTATTACCCTTATTAAAATATTTAATTTATATTTTCAATACACATTTAACATATCAAGATACTTTATTAGGGGTATTTTTGTAATGGTGAATGCATTTATTATGTTTCTTAATATATGTGAAAAGCTAAGTGGACAAATTTAGTGGAACGGAGGGAGTATGATCTTAGCTCATCAAACCAGCTCATCAAACCATGATCGCGTGTATAGATTCTGCTTGCCTCATCAACCCATATTTTAACCGAGCTATAAGGTAGTACATCTCAATTTCAGATCGATATTCAGAGTGACATCAGAATCAACCTTAATTTCGAATTCTTCCACCCACGTATACCCATTATGTTTTTGTTAAAAGGTATCATAGAATAAATTTAACTTATACTAACATATTAATAGCTAGCTTTAGATACGAAAATTTATCAAATATCTAAACAAAATAAATATTACGAAACACTGAAATATATAAAAAATAAATCTAATAACACGGATTTATCTGTTATCATAATTTCATAAAGTACTCAGACAGTATTTACATATATTAGACAAGAAAATATTCAAGGAAATTGAAACCATTCATTCATAAAAATATAAATATAATATATATTTAACATAAATAACTAGATATTTTTTCCAACTAGTCTTTATTAATCCAATCCCTACATATAGCCTTCTTAAAATTCTTTATCAATTGAATAACTTCTTTGAACCAGCATCGGGTTCGGAGGTAGAAGCTTGACCCTGATCATCTGATGATCTTGGATTCTGTCCAGAAGCAGCAACATCATTGGCTATTTTTTCTTTCCTCAGACGTTCATTCTCCTGCTTAAGCAACTCGGCCCTTCTCCTAAGCTTCTCGTTCTCTTGCATTATGTAACAGTTTCGGAGGAACAAATTTGCATTCTCCCTCTCCATCTTTTGCGATAGAACACTACGACCCTAAATATAAAATCAACAAATTAATTATACAATAGATAACATGCATATTTATAGGTAAATAATATGATATTGAACAACAAAAAAAATAGAAAAACGAGAGAGAGTTGACTAAACTTGGGACCACTATATGAGTTTAAACTTCGACTCAAATTGGAAAAATGTTCTTACTACACCCATGTGGAGTGCAAAGTGTTCTTAATTCATAGTGGTCCCAAGTTTAATCAACTCTCTCTTGTTTATCATATTATTTACCTATAAATATGCATGTTATCTATTGTATAGTTAATTTGTTGATTTTATATTTAGGGTCGTAGTGTTCTATCGCAAAAGATGGAGAGGGAGAATGCAAATTTGTTCCTCCGAAACTGTTACATAATGCAAGAGAACGAGAAGTTTAGGAGAAGGGCCGAGTTGCTTAAGCAGGAGAATGAACGTCTGAGGAAAGAAAAAATAGCCAATGCTGTTGCTGCTTCTGGACAGAATCCAAGATCATCAGATGATCAGGGTCAAACTTCTACCTCCGAACCCGATGCTGGTTCAAAGAAGTTATTCAATTGATAAAGAATTTGAAGAAGGCTATATGTAGGGATTGGATTAATAAAGACTAGTTGGAAAAAATATCTAGTTATTTATGTTAATTATATATTATATTTATATTTTTGTGAATGAATGGTTTCAATTTCCTTGAATATTTTCTTGTCTAATATATTTAAATACTGTATGAGTACTCTATGAAATTATGATGACAGATATAAAATCCGTGTTATTAGATTATTTTTTATCAATTTCAGGTTTTCGTAATATTTATTTTGTTTAGATATTTGATAAATTTTCGTATCAAAAGCTAGCTATTAATATGTTAGTATAAGTTAAATTTATTCTGTGATACCTTTTAACAAAAACGTAATGGGCATACATGGATGGAAGAATTCGAAGTTGAGATGTACTACCTTATAGCTCGGTTAAAATTGAGATGTCACTCTGAATATCGATCTGAAATTGAGATGTACTACCTTATAGCTCGGTTAAAATATGGGTTGATGAGTCAAGAAGAATCTATACACGCGATCATGGTTTGATGAGCTGGTTTGATGAGCTAAGATCATAGTTTTTAACCTTTTGCAATGGGTTTCAGACTTTTTTTTGTCAAGTAATGGTTTTTCTTTTATTTTATGTAGTGATTGAGAATAGTTTACAAGCATCTCAACGGGGTCAAAGAATAGCTTGGACGTTCTACTCTAGAAAGTCAAATACCCTTTTTTTCTTCATCTTCCTAATCCTTATTCTTGCTGATTTTACTTCCTCGCATGGTTTTGTTTGCCTTTTCTTTCCCTTTAGCTGTCTAATTCGTGTTGCCTAGTCCAATCCAAGTCCAATATCTCATTCTCAGCTAGTTTATACTTTTCTCTCTAAAATAGATCGATGGCCTAGAAAATGTTTTCTGCAAAAAATTTGTTCTACCAAAAAATAAAAACATTTTTATTTTTTCAGTCATCTTATCTTATCTCTTTCCTCCTTTCGCCGTAACCAATCAATTTATACCAGTTATTCACATTCAAATACATTCACTAAGTAGTTTATCATTCAAATACTATGTTCAATCAAATACTATGTTCAAGCTATTGCTGTTTAAAGTCATTACTCAGTGTTTTTATCTGTTGTTGATGCTTGAAGGCATCAAGCTCCAACTTGTTTTCTGCTGTTGCTGAATTTTGTATCAACCGACTTATTCACAGATAGGCGGGTTCAAGCTCCGACGAGGAGATGCGGGTGGTGATTCAAAGCTATGAAGTAGTCCCCATGGAAGCTTCCAGTTTCTGCCATGGAAGCTAAATTTCGAGTAGATTCGTCCTTCCACCATCCTGTGCCGCTAGGGATTGCTTTAGACCATAGAGTTGTAGTTGTTTTTCGATAAAATAATCAGAGAAGACGATGAGATGTCAACAGCGACGTCACCGTCGGCGTCAGCAGTTACGTCAGCTCGGCGCAATTTTTTTAATGATCAACAGTTTTTCCCGACAAGATTTCGGTTGTCCATGGCTACATCAAGCTAGAGAAGACCACCACCACTAGCGTCTGAGCTAGATAAGACTACCACCACCACCGCAAAACATTACCACCACCATTGTGTGCTCGGTTTTCGCTGTGAGCTCAAAGCTACGAGGAAGAAGACTTAGGAGAGGGTGGTGCAGCAATGGCGGCGAAGACTAGGATGCAGGTGAGCTTCGCGAGAACGCGATCGACTTCTTCATACTGCCATGGTGAAGGCTTGGTGCCGGCGATATCTGGCGAGAACGAGATCGGCTTCTTCATACATCAACATATCTCAGCCTCTTCTTCACCTCAACAATGGAGGTGAACCAGGCTCCAATATGCATGCGGTGGTGTGGCAGTACGGCGGTTTGGTGAGTCGGTGGCGAACCAGGATCCAAAACAGCAACACATCTTCGCCTCTTCATCACCTCAACGATAGAGGCGAACTTCGACGGTGAGTGGTTAAGGAAGAGAGACCAGAAGTCGCGGCAACCATGCTTTGTCGAATACCTTCAAACCAGATTTATTTATTTTTCATATTTGGTCAAAACAGACCTGGTCAAACAAGATCGACGCACTTTCTTTTCTTTTTTTCTTTTTTGGTTTGTCTAATTTGACAGAATAAGTATTTAGTTTTTAATTTTTTTCTGATGTAATAATTTTAAATTATAATAATATATAAAGTTTTTCTAATAATACTCATTAATTCTTATGTAAACTCATCAATTTATATGAAGTACTCATCAATTTTCATAGAGTAATCATAAGTTTGTATAGAATACTCATCAATTTTTACAGAGTACTCATGAACTTTTACAGAGTACTCCTCAAATTTTACAGAGTACTCATCAATTTTCCGGTGCTCAGAGAGCGGTGGTTGGTGGTTGGTGGTTGGTGGTCGAAGGTCGGTGGTCGGGGGTCGGAGGCCGGAGGTAGGTGCGCAGTGGAGAGAGATGAACGGTGACATCATTTTTTGTGTCTTTTAGTGTTAGTAAGGGTATTTAGTATTTGGTCATTCTTGAGGTCCCTTGGAATAATTAAGATTTATTTTATTTCTTATAAAGCAAAAAATCAATCTCCAAGACCCTATGTCTCATTCACCCTAGTTTTATTGTACATAGCCTTTAAATAATTTATTTTAATTTTTTTAGATAGTGTTTTTTCCTTAAATAAATGTGCATTATTTTTTTTATAATAGGAATAAATTTCATGCATTGTTTTTGGTACTCAATGTTTTTTAGGAATATACAGTATTTTTTAGGAATACTTAATGGTTTTGCTTAGCCTACTCAGTAATTGCACACTCAATGTTTTTTCCTAACACTTAGTGATTTGTTCTCTGATACTCAGTGATTTCTTAAATTCATAGAATTGTTTCCCGTCACACGGAGAACATTTTCGATACTTAGTAAATTTTTCTAATACTGATAATATTTTTTTAGATACTCAGAAAATTTCTGGTTGCGGCATCGGCAGTTGTCGGTAGTGATACTCGGAGATATATATTGATACTCATTAATTCGGTAGTCCACTTACTCTTTTATCTTTGTATAATTTTTTTCATTTATTTTTGTTTTTTAATAATTTTTGTTTTATTTGAAAATATTTAGTATTTTAGTTTTTTATATTCTCTTTTAAAAAAAATCTAATAACAAGGATATCCTCCTAAGTCCATCAGCCTATTTTTTATTATAAATAAGATCAAATTTATTTGTCATGTAAAAATTAGAATTAAATTTGCTAATTTTACATAAACAGGACTAATAGTGCAATTACTATAGTGTAAAAATAATTTTTTAATACTGTCGCAGGTGAAAATGGTGTAAATGAAATTATTACTTTAATTTCTTGAGTTATTCCCCCACAAAACTGAATCAAATCTCGATCACTAATAAATTAAAAACAATAGTATAATTGAGTTTTTAAATTGAGTAGGTTATCAAGAGTTACATTAGCCCATGTCCCAAATAACTGTAGTAGGACTCGGCCGTTCACAGATTGTAATGATGGAATGGTTTGGATTGGTTCGAAAAATGCAGTTCATCATGATCACCTTCAAATTTAGTTAAAACATATAATGATTTATTCAGTCTCTTGTTTGGTTTTGTCTTTTACTGTTAGATTAGTAATCCAAGTTTCTTTTATGTTAGTGAACTGTTTTCTATTTTCTTTTTTACCTTTTACTTGGAGTGGTCCGATTTAGTTTGCACACATCACAATTATTTAGCTTTGTTTTATTTATGGTGATATAGATGTTAGTACATTTTTTTTAAGAAAGACAAGAACGTTTCCGACAATGGCAGAGTATGTATTTACTCAAAATTATATGTTTTAATCTGATATTAGCTTCTTACTTATATATTTGTTTATGCGTTTTGATTTATTGTATGTCTTCCTTGCGGTGCGCAACGTATAGGATACCTTAATAGTAGTTAGATGATCACCTTAGCTGGGTGTCTAATTATTGAAACACCACATAACGTCTAGTGTCAATATTGATCTTGACAACACTAATTCTAGCTAGCTAGTCATTGGGGTATATTTTAACCACTATCACTATGTTTGGAATTGATTGCTTAGGAACCTAGTAGCGCAGGATAACCCTATTTAAACCAGCCTTGTGTTGTGTCCGTAGCCCCCTTAGTCGCTCTACAGGTCTAAGGTATGGGAATTTAGAATCCTGACTAAGTATCTAAGAGCTAATTATCTCCCTTATTAACTAGAATTTGATAGTAAGAATTAGAAAGATTAGTGCATACTAGCAAAACCTAAGCTATACTTCTCATCTCATATTTCTTATCTTTTATTTATTTGTCTTTAATTTTCAGTAGTTTAATTATTTATCTCTTAATCGTTCCTATTTATTTTCTGTCTTTTAATTAATTACTTTCTACTCGTTATTATTGCTCATTCGTATAACACACTAAGTCCCTGAGAACGAATCTAACTTATCATTAAAACTTGTATACGTCTGATGTCTCCCTAAATGGTCTAATTTTATGCCCTTGGGAGACATCATTTTTTGTGTTTATTTGATTAATTTGATAGACTTTTGGTCTAAATATGCAATAATCCGAATTTCCTCTTTTATTTCTAGTATTTTTTATTTATTAAACTTTTGCGCGTAATCTTGTGTATTTTAGTGAAAAGTTTGTAGGTTTTGAATATTAGCTAGGAGAGGAACACGAGAATAAAGTCAAAGATCGTGATATGGAGTCAAAGCTTGAAGATAAATCCCGAAAAGAATTATATTTTGAAGCTGCAAATCTGGAAAATAGGCCAAAGATTTCTGATTTTGAGGCATTTACGAGTTTATTTAGCCGCTGACCTTTCAAGAGATTATGTTCCTTATCGAGTTACGGAACTTTAGCAAGTGATTTCAGGTCAATCGGAGTTATAACGAAGCGGCTAGAGCCGTTTTAGTGAAAGTGGTGCAGAAGTTTCGGGATTTGAGCTTGATTAGTGGACTTGGACTTTTTATTATTCACTAAATCCTTATTTAAAAGCCCATTCCGAATTTGAGCTTATAAAAGGAGCTTTTGACCTCATTATTTCTCACCTCTCATATTTTTCTTCAATTTACAAATCCTTAGAGAGAGAGAGTCAAAGACCTCTCATTTTATTAGAAAAAATACAAAATCATAAAATCATAAGTATATAACCTCGAACTGGTCGTTTTCTTTTTTAATATATCATAATACAATATTCTCAAGCTAATAAACAAGAAACTACAATTTTTGGTTCTGTAAAAAAATCTGGCAAAATGCGTGAGGGTTAACCCACAAAATGGTGTGTTTTATAAAAAATACAAATTTATAAAATCATAAGTATATAACCTCGAACTGACCGATTTCTTTTTTTAATATATCATAATACAATATTCTAAAGCTAATAAACAAGAAACTTTAATTTTTGGTTATGTAAAAAATCTGGCAAAATACGTGAGTGTTAACCCACAAAATTGCTCGTTTAAGAAAAATTACAAAATCATAAAATCATAAGTATATAACCTCGAACTGGCCGTTTTCTTTTTTGATATATTATAATACAATATTCTCAAGCTAATAAACAAGAAACTTCAATTTTTGGTTCTGTAAAAAAATCTGGAAAAATGCGTGAGGGTTAAACCACAAAATGGAGCGTTTTATAAAAAATACAAATTTATAAAATCATAAGTATATAACCTCGAACTGGCCGATTTCTTTTTTGATATATCATAATTCAATATTCTAAAGCTAATAAACAAGAAACGTCAATTTTTGGTTATGTAAAAAATATGGCAAAATACGTGAGTGTTAACCCACAAAATTGCTCGTTTTAGAAAAAATACAAAATCATAAAATCATAAGTATATAACCTCGAACTAGTCGTTTTCTTTTTTGATATATCATAATACAATATTCTCAAGCTAATAAACAAGAAACTTCAATTTTTGGTTCTGTAAAAAAATCTAGCAAAATGCGTGAGTGTTAACCCACTAATTTGCTCGTTTTAGAAATAATACAAAATCATAAGTATATAACCTCGAACTGGACGATTTCTTTTTTGATATATCATAATACAATATTCTAAAGCTAATAAACAAGAAACGTCAATTTTTGGTTCTGTAAAAAAATCTGGCAAAATGCGTGAGTGTTAACCAACAATATGGTGCATTTTAGAAAAAATACAAAATCATAAACTCATAAGTATATAACCTCGAACTGGCCGATTTCTTTTTTTATATATCATTATACAATATTCTAAAGCTAATAAACAAGAAACATAAATTTTTGATTCTGTAAAAAAATCTGGCAAAATGCGTGAGTGTTGTTAACCCACAAAATTGCTCGTTTTAGAAAAAATATAAAATCATAATATCTTAAGTATATAACCTCGAACTGGCCGATTTCTTTTTTAATATATCATAATACAATATTCTAAAGCTAATAAACAAGAAACTTCAATTTTTTGTTATGTAAAAAAATCTAGCAAATTACGTGAGTGTTAACCCACAAAATTGCTCGTTTTAGAAAAAATACAAAATCATAAAATCATAAGTATATAACCTCGAACTGGCCGTTTTCTTTTTTAATATATAATAATACAATATTCTCAAGCTAATAAACAAGAAACGTCAATTTTTGGTTCTGTAAAAAATCTGGCAAAATACGTGAGTATTAACCCACAAGATTGCTCGTTTTAGAAAAAATACAAAATCATAAAATCATAAGTATATAACCTCGAACTAGTCGTTTTCTTTTTTGATATATCATAATACAATATTCTCAAGCTAATAAACAAGAAACTTCAATTTTTGGTTCTGTAAAAAAATCTAGCAAAATGCGTGAGTGTTAACCCACTAATTTGCTCGTTTTAGAAATAATACAAAATCATAAGTATATAACCTCGAACTGGACGATTTCTTTTTTGATATATCATAATACAATATTCTAAAGCTAATAAACAAGAAACGTCAATTTTTGGTTCTGTAAAAAAATCTGGCAAAATGCGTGAGTGTTAACCAACAATATGGTGCATTTTAGAAAAAATACAAAATCATAAAATCATAAGTATATAACCTCGAACTGGCCGATTTCTTTTTTTATATATCATTATACAATATTCTAAAGCTAATAAACAAGAAACATAAATTTTTGATTCTGTAAAAAAATCTGGCAAAATGCGTGAGTGTTGTTAACCCACAAAATTGCTCGTTTTAGAAAAAATATAAAATCATAATATCTTAAGTATATAACCTCGAACTGGCCGATTTCTTTTTTGATATATCATAATACAATATTCTAAAGCTAATAAACAAGAAACTTCAATTTTTTGTTATGTAAAAAAATCTAGCAAATTACGTGAGTGTTAACCCACAAAATTGCTCGTTTTAGAAAAAATACAAAATCATAAAATCATAAGTATATAACCTCGAACTGGCCTTTTTCTTTTTTAATATATCATAATACAATATTCTCAAGCTAATAAACAAGAAACGTCAATTTTTGGTTCTGTAAAAAAATCTGGCAAAATGCGTGAGTGTTAACCCACAAAATGGTGTGTTTTATAAAAAATACAAATTTATAAAATCATAAGTATATAACCTCGAACTGGCCGATTTCTTTTTATATATATCACAATACAATATTCTAAAGCTAATAAACAAGAAACGTCAATTTTTTATTCTGTAAAAAAATCTAGCAAAATGCGTGAGTGTGTTAACCCACAAAATTGCTCGTTTTAGAAAAAATATAAAATCATAAAATCATAAGTATATAACCTTGAACTGGCCGTTTTCTTTTTTGATATATCATAATAAAATATTCTTAAGCTAATAAACAAGAAACATCAATTTTTGGTTCTGTAAAAAAATCTGGCAAAATTCGTGAGTCTTAACCCACTAAATTGCTCGCTTTATAAATAATAAAAAATCATAAGTATATAACCTTGAAATGGACGATTTCTTTTTATATATATCATAATACAATATTCTAAAGCTAATAAACAAGAAACGTCAATTTTTGATTTTGTAAAAAAATCAGGCAAAATGCGTGAGTGTTAACCCACAAAATTGCTCGTTTTAGAAAAAATATAAAATCATAAAATCATAAGTATATAACCATGAACTGGCCGTTTTCTTTTTTGATATATCATAATAAAATATTCTTAAGCTAATAAACAAGAAACGTCAATTTTTGGTTCTGTAAAAAAATCTGGCAAAATGCGTGAGTGTTAACCCACTAAATTACTCGTTTTAGAAAAAATACAAAATAATAAAATCATAAGCATATAACCTCGAACTGGACGTTTTCTTTTTTGATATATCATAATACAATATTCATAAGCTAATAAACAAGAAACATCAATTTTTGGTTCTTTAAAAAAATCTGGCAAAATGCGTGAGTGTTAACCCACTAATTTGCTCGTTTTAGAAATAATACAAAATCATAAGTATATAACCTCGAACTGACTGATTTCTTTTTTGATATATCATAATACAATATTCTAAAGCTAATAATCAAGAAACGTCAATTTTTGGTTCTGTAAAAAAATTTGGCAAAATGCGTGAGTGTTAACCCACAAAATGGTGTGTTTTAGAAAAAATACAAAATCATAAGTATATAACCTCGAACTGGCCAATTTCTTTTTTGATATATCATAATACAAAATACTAAAGCAAATATACAAAAAACGTCAATATTTGGTTCTGTAAAAAAATCTGGCAAAATGTGTGAGTGTTAACCCACAAAATTGTTCGTTTTAGAAAAAAATAAAATCATAAAATCATAAGTATATAACCACGAACTAGTTGATTTATTTTTTGATATATCATAACACAATATTCTAAAGCTAATAAACAAAAAACGTCAATTTTTTATTCTGTAAAAAAATCTGGCAAAATGCGTGAGTGTTAACCCACAAAATTGCTCGTTTTAGAAAAAATATAAAATCATAAAATCATAAGTATATAACCTTGACTTGGCCGTTTTCTTTTTTGATATATCATAATAAAATATTCTTAAGCTAATAAACAAGAAACATCAATTTTTGGTTCTGTAAAAAAATCTGGCAAAACGCGTGAGTGTTAACCCACTAAATTACTCGTTTTAGAAAAAATACAAAATAATAAAATCATAAGTATATAACCTCGAACTGGACGTTTTCTTTTTTGATATATCATAATACAATATTCTTAAGCTAATAAACAAGAAACATCAATTTTTGGTTCTGTAAAAAAATCTGCCAATATGCGTGAGTGTTAACCCACTAATTTGCTCGTTTTAGAAAAAATACAAAATAATAAAATCATAAGTATATAACCTCGAACTGGACGTTTTCTTTTTTGATATATCATAATACAATATTCTAAAGCTAATAAACAAGAAACTTCAATTTTTGGTTATGTAAAAAATCTGGCAAAATGCGTGAGGGTTAACCCACAAAATGGTGCATTTTACAAAAAATACAAATTTAGAAAATCATAAGTATATTACCTCGAACTGGCCGATTTCTTTTTTGATATATCATAATACAATATTCTAAAGCTAATAAACATGAAACGTCAATTTTTGTTTATGTAAAAAATCTGGCAAAACGCGTGAGTGTTAACCCACTAAATTACTCGTTTTAGAAAAAATACAAAATCATAAGTATATAACCTCGAACTGGCCGATTTCTTTTTTGATATATCATAATACAATATTCTAAAGCTAATAAACAAGAAACGTCAATTTTTTGGTTCTGTAAAAAAATCTGGCAAAATGCGTGAGTGTAACCCACTAAATTACTCGTTTTAGAAATAATATAAAATCATAAGTATATAACCTCGAACTGGCCGATTTCTTTTTTGATATATCATAATACAATATTCTAAAGCTAATAAACAAGAAACGTTAATTTTTAGTTCTGTAAAAAAAATTGGCAAAATGCGTGAGTGTTAACCTACAAAATGGTGTGTTTTAGAAAAAATACAAAATCATAAGTATATAACCTCGAACTGGCCAATTTCTTTTTTGATATATCATAATACAAAATACTAAAGCTAATATACAAAAAAACGTCAATATTTGGTTCTGTAAAAAAATCTGGCAAAATGTGTGAGTGTTAACCCACAAAATTGCTCGTTTTAGAAAAAAAAATCATAAAATCATAAGTATATAACCACGAACTGGTTGATTTATTTTTTGATATATCAAAACACAATATTCTAAAGTTAATAAACAAGAAACGTCAATTTTTTATTCTGTAAAAAAATCTGGCAAAATGCGTGAGTGTTAACCTACAAAATTGCTCGTTTTAGAAAAAACATAAAATCATAAAATCATAAAATACTAAGTATATAACCTTGAACTAACCGTTTTCTTTTTTGATATATCATAATAAAATATTCTTAAGCTAATAAACAAGAAACATCAATTTTTGGTTCTGTAAAAAAATCTAGCAAAACGCGTGAGTGTTAACCCACTAAATTACTCGTTTTAGAAAAAATACAAAATAATAAAATCATAAGTATATAACCTCGAACTGGACGTTTTCTTTTTTGATATATCATAATACAATATTCTTAAGCTAATAAACAAGAAACATCAATTTTTGGTTCTGTAAAAAAATCTGGCAAAATGCGTGAGTGTTAACCCACTAATTTGCTCGTTTTAGAAATAATACAAAATCATAAGTATATAACCTCGAACTGGCCGATTTCTTTTTTGATATATCATAATACAATATTCTAAAGCTAATAAACAAGAAACGTCAATTTTTTGGTTCTGTAAAAAAATCTGGCAAAATGCGTGAGTGTAACCCACTAAATTGATCGTTTTAGATTAAATACAAAATCATAAGTATATAACCTCGAACTGGCCGATTTCTTTTTTGATATATCATAATACAATATTCTAAAGCTAATAAACAAGAAACGTCAATTTTTAGTTCTGTAAAAATATTGGCAAAATGCGTGAGTGTTAACCCACAAAATGGTGTGTTTTAGAAAAAATACAAAATCATAAGTATATAACCTCGAACTGGCCAATTTGTTTTTTGATATATCATAATACAAAATACTAAAGCTAATATACAAAAAAACGTCAATATTTGGTTCTGTAAAAAAATCTGGCAAAATGTGTGAGTGTTAACCCACAAAATTGCTCGTTTTAGAAAAAAAATAAAATCATAAAATCATAAGTATATAACCACGAACTGGTTGATTTATTTTTTGATATATCATAACACAATATTCTAAAGTTAATAAACAAGAAACGTCAATTTTTTATTCTGTAAAAAAATCTGGCAAAATGCGTGAGTGTTAACCCACAAAATTGCTCGTTTTAGAAAAAACATAAAATCATAAAATCATAAAATACTAAGTATATAACCTTGAACTAACCGTTTTCTTTTTTGATATATCATAATAAAATATTCTTAAGCTAATAAATAAGAAACATCAATTTTTGGTTCTGTAAAAAAATCTGGCAAAACGCGTGAGTGTTAACCCACTAAATTACTCGTTTTAGAAAAAATACAAAATAATAAAATCATAAGTATATAACCTCGAACTGGACGTTTTCTTTTTTGATATATCATAATACAATATTCTTAAGCTAATAAACAAGAAACATCAATTTTTGGTTCTGTAAAAAAATCTGGCAAAATGCGTGAGTGTTAACCCACTAATTTGCTCGTTTAAGAAATAATACAAAATCATAAGTATATAACCTCGAACTGGCCGATTTCTTTTTTGATATAACATAATACAATATTCTAAAGCTAATAAACAAGAAACGTCAATTTTTTGGTTCTGTAAAAAAATCTGGCAAAATGCGTGAGTGTAACCCACTAAATTGCTCGTTTTAGATTAAATACAAAATCATAAGTATATAACCTCGAACTGGCCGATTTCTTTTTTGATATATCATAATACAATATTCTAAAGCTAATAAACAAGAAACGTCAATTTTTAGTTCTGTAAAAAAATTTGGCAAAATGCGTGAGTGTTAACCCACAAAATGGTGTGTTTTTGAAAAAATATAAAATCATAAGTATATAACCTCAAACTAGTCGTTTTCTTTTTTGATATATCATAATACAATATTCTCAAGCTAATAAAAAAGAAACTTCAATTTTTGGTTCTGTAAAAAAATCTGGCAAAATGCGTGAGGGTTAACCCACAAAATGGTGTGTTTTATAAAAAATACAAATTTATAAAATCATAAGTATATACCTCGAACTGGCCGATTTCTTTTTTGATATATCATAATAAAATACTCTAAAGCTAATAAACAAGAAACTTCAATTTTTGGTTATGTAAAAAATCTGGCAAAGTACGTGAGTCTTAATCCACAAAATTGTTCGTTTTAGAAAAATTACAAAATCATAAAATCATAAGTATATAACCTCGAACTGGCTGTTTTCTTTTAATATATATCGTAATACAATATTCTCAAGTTAATAAACAAGAAACGTCAATTTTTGGTAATGTAAAAAATCTAGCAAAATACGTGAGTGTTAACCCACAAAATTGCTCGTTTTAGAAAAAATACAAAATCATAAAATCATAAGTATATAACCTCGAACTAGTCGTTTTATTTTTTGATATATCATAATACAATATTCTCAAGCTAATAAACAAGAAACTTCAATATTTGGTTCTGTAAAAAAATCTGGCAAAATGCGTGAGTGTTAACCCACAAAATGGTGCATTTTAGAAAAAAAACAAAATCATAAAATTATAAGTATATAACCTCGAACTGGCCGATTTCTTTTTTTATATATCATAATACAATATTCTAAAGCTAATTAACAAGAAACATCAATTTTTGGTTATGTAAAAAAATATGGCAAAATGTGTGACTGTTAACCCACAAAATTGCTCGTTTTAGAAAAATTATAAAATCATAATATCTTAAGTATATAACCTTTAACTGGCCGATTTCTTTTTTGATATATCATAATACAATATTCTAAAGCTAATAAACAAGAAACATCAATTTTTGGTTATGTAAAAAATCTGGCAAAATGCGTGAGTGTTAATCCACTAATTTGCTCGTTTTAGAAATAATACAAAATCATAAGTATATAACCTCGAACTGGACGTTTTATTTTTTGATATATCATAATACAATATTCTTAAGCTAATAAACAAGAAACATCAATTTTTGGTTCTGTAAAAAAATCTGGCAAAATGCGTGAGTGTTAACCCACTAATTTGCTCGTTTTAGAAATAATACAAAATCATAAGTATATAACCTCGAACTGGCCGATTTCTTTTTTGATATATCATAATACAATATTCTAAAGCTAATAAACAAGAAACGTCAATTTTTTGGTTCTGTAAAAAAATCTGGCAAAATGCGTGAGTGTAACCCACTAAATTACTCGTTTTAGAAATAATATAAAATCATAAGTATATAACCTCGAACTGGCCGATTTCTTTTTTGATATATCATAATACAATATTCTAAAGCTAATAAACAAGAAACGTTAATTTTTAGTTCTGTAAAAAAAATTGGCAAAATGCGTGAGTGTTAACCCACAAAATGGTGTGTTTTAGAAAAAATACAAAATCATAAGTATATAACCTCGAACTGGCCAATTTCTTTTTTGATATATCATAATACAAAATACTAAAGCTAATATACAAAAAAAACGTCAATATTTGGTTCTGTAAAAAAATCTGGCAAAATGTGTGAGTGTTAACCCACAAAATTGCTCGTTTTAGAAAAAAAATAAAATCATAAAATCATAAGTATATAACCACGAACTGGTTGATTTATTTTTTGATATATCAAAACACAATATTCTAAAGTTAATAAACAAGAAACGTCAATTTTTTATTCTGTAAAAAAATCTGGCAAAATGCGTGAGTGTTAACCTACAAAATTGCTCGTTTTAGAAAAAACATAAAATCATAAAATCATAAAATACTAAGTATATAACCTTGAACTAACCGTTTTCTTTTTTGATATATCATAATAAAATATTCTTAAGCTAATAAACAAGAAACATCAATTTTTGGTTCTGTAAAAAAATCTAGCAAAACGCGTGAGTGTTAACCCACTAAATTACTCGTTTTAGAAAAAATACAAAATAATAAAATCATAAGTATATAACCTCGAACTGGACGTTTTCTTTTTTGATATATCATAATACAATATTCTTAAGCTAATAAACAAGAAACATCAATTTTTGGTTCTGTAAAAAAATCTGGCAAAATGCGTGAGTGTTAACCCACTAATTTGCTCGTTTTAGAAATAATACAAAATCATAAGTATATAACCTCGAACTGGCCGATTTCTTTTTTGATATATCATAATACAATATTCTAAAGCTAATAAACAAGAAACGTCAATTTTTTGGTTCTGTAAAAAAATCTGGCAAAATGCGTGAGTGTAACCCACTAAATTGCTCGTTTTAGATTAAATACAAAATCATAAGTATATAACCTCGAACTGGCCGATTTCTTTTTTGATATATCATAATACAATATTCTAAAGCTAATAAACAAGAAACGTCAATTTTTAGTTCTGTAAAAAAATTGGCAAAATGCGTGAGTGTTAACCCACAAAATGGTGTGTTTTAGAAAAAATACAAAATCATAAGTATATAACCTCGAACTGGCCAATTTCTTTTTTGATATATCATAATACAAAATACTAAAGCTAATATACAAAAAAACGTCAATATTTGGTTCTGTAAAAAAATCTGGCAAAATGTGTGAGTGTTAACCCACAAAATTGCTCGTTTTAGAAAAAAAATAAAATCATAAAATCATAAGTATATAACCACGAACTGGTTGATTTATTTTTTGATATATCATAACACAATATTCTAAAGTTAATAAACAAGAAACGTCAATTTTTTATTCTGTAAAAAAATCTGGCAAAATGCGTGAGTGTTAACCCACAAAATTGCTCGTTTTAGAAAAAACATAAAATCATAAAATCATAAAATACTAAGTATATAACCTTGAACTAACCGTTTTCTTTTTTGATATATCATAATAAAATATTCTTAAGCTAATAAACAAGAAACATCAATTTTTGGTTCTGTAAAAAAATCTGGCAAAACGCATGAGTGTTAACCCACTAAATTACTCGTTTTAGAAAAAATACAAAATAATAAAATCATAAGTATATAACCTCGAACTGGACGTTTTCTTTTTTGATATATCATAATACAATATTCTTAAGCTAATAAACAAGAAACATCAATTTTTGGTTCTGTAAAAAAATCTGGCAAAATGCGTGAGTGTTAACCCACTAATTTGCTCGTTTTAGAAATAATACAAAATCATAAGTATATAACCTCGAACTGGCCGATTTCTTTTTTGATATAACATAATACAATATTCTAAAGCTAATAAACAAGAAACGTCAATTTTTTGGTTCTGTAAAAAAATCTGGCAAAATGCGTGAGTGTAACCCACTAAATTGCTCGTTTTAGATTAAATACAAAATCATAAGTATATAACCTCGAACTGGCCGATTTCTTTTTTGATATATCATAATACAATATTCTAAAGCTAATAAACAAGAAACGTCAATTTTTAGTTCTGTAAAAAAATTTGGCAAAATGCGTGAGTGTTAACCCACAAAATGGTGTGTTTTTGAAAAAATATAAAATCATAAGTATATAACCTCAAACTAGTCGTTTTCTTTTTTGATATATCATAATACAATATTCTCAAGCTAATAAACAAGAAACTTCAATTTTTGGTTCTGTAAAAAAATCTGGCAAAATGCGTGAGGGTTAACCCACAAAATGGTGTGTTTTATAAAAAATACAAATTTATAAAATCATAAGTATATACCTCGAACTGGCCGATTTCTTTTTTGATATATCATAATAAAATACTCTAAAGCTAATAAACAAGAAACTTCAATTTTTTGTTATGTAAAAAATCTGGCAAAATACGTGAGTCTTAACCCACAAAATTGTTCGTTTTAGAAAAATTACAAAATCATAAAATCATAAGTATATAACCTCGAACTGGCTGTTTTCTTTTAATATATATCGTAATACAATATTCTCAAGTTAATAAACAAGAAACGTCAATTTTTGGTAATGTAAAAAATCTGGCAAAATACGTGAGTGTTAACCCACAAAATTGCTCGTTTTAGAAAAAATACAAAATCATAAAATCATAAGTATATAACCTCGAACTAGTCGTTTTATTTTTTGATATATCATAATACAATATTCTCAAGCTAATAAACAAGAAACTTCAATATTTGGTTCTGTAAAAAAATCTGGCAAAATGCGTGAGTGTTAACCCACAAAATGGTGCATTTTAGAAAAAAAACAAAATCATAAAATTATAAGTATATAACCTCGAACTGGCCGATTTCTTTTTTTATATATCATGATACAATATTCTAAAGCTAATTAACAAGAAACATCAATTTTTGGTTATGTAAAAAAATATGGCAAAATGTGTGACTGTTAACCCACAAAATTGCTCGTTTTAGAAAAATTATAAAATCATAATATCTTAAGTATATAACCTTTAACTGGCCGATTTCTTTTTTGATATATCATAATACAATATTCTAAAGCTAATAAACAAGAAACGTCAATTTTTGGTTATGTAAAAAATCTGGCAAAATACGTGAGTGTTAACCCAGAAAATTGCTCGTTTTAGAAAAATTACAAAATCATAAAATCATAAGTATATAACCTCGAACTGGTCGTTTTCTTTTTTGATATATCATAATACAATATTCTCAAGCTAATAAACAATAAACTTCAATTTTTAGTTCTGTAAAAAAATCTGGCAAAATACGTGAGTGTTAACCCACAAAATGGTGCGTTTTATAAAAAATACAAATTTATAAAATCATACGTATATGACCTCGAACTGGCCGATTTCTTTTTTATATATATCATAATACAATATTCTAAAGCTAATAAACAAGAAACGTCAATTTTTGATTCTGTACAAAAATCTAGCAAAATGCGTGAGTGTTAACCCACAAAATTGCTCGTTTTAGAAAAAATATAAAATCATAAAATCATAAGTATATAACCTTGAACTGGCCGTTTTCTTTTTTGATATATCATAATAAAATATTCTTAAGCTAATAAACAAGAAACATCAATTTTTGGTTCTGTAAAAAAATCTGGCAAAATGTGTGAGTGTTAACCCACTAAATTGCTCGCTTTATAAATAATAAAAAATCATAAGTATATAACCTTGAAATGGCCGATTTATTTTTATATATATCATAATACAATATTCTAAAGCTAATAAACAAGAAACATCAATTTTTTATTTTGTAAAAAAATCTGGCAAAATGCGTGAGTGTTAACCCACAAAATTGCTCGTTTTAGAAAAAATATAAAATCATAAAATCATAAGTATATAACCTTGAACTGGCCGTTTTCTTTTTTTATATATCATAATAAAATATTCTTATGCTAATAAACAAGAAACATCAATTTTTGGTTCTGTAAAAAAATATGGCAAAATGCGTGAGTGTTAACCCACTAAATTACTCGTTTTAGAAAAAATACAAAATCATAAAATCATAAGTATATAACCTCGAACTGGACGTTTTCTTTTTTGATATATCATAATACAATATTCTTAAGCTAATAAATAAGAAACATCAATTTTTGGTTTTGTAAAAAAATCTGGCAAAATGCGTGAGTGTTAATCCACTAATTTGCTCGTTTTTGAAATAATACAAAATCATAAGTATATAACCTCGAACTGGCCGTTTTCTTTTTTGATATATCATAATAAAATATTCTTAAGCTAATAAACAAGAAACATCAATTTTTGGTTCTGTAAAAAAATCTAGCAAAACGCGTGAGTGTTAACCCACTAAATTACTCGTTTTAGAAAAAATACAAAATAATAAAATCATAAGTATATAACCTCGAACTGGACGTTTTCTTTTATATATCATAATACAATATTCTTAAGCTAATAAACAAGAAACATCAATTTTTGGTTCTGTAAAAAAATCTGGAAAAATGCGTGAGTGTTAACCCACTAATTTACTCGTTTTAGAAATAATAAAAAATCATAAGTATATAACCTCGAACTGGCCGATTTCTTTTTTGATATATAATAATAATATATTCTAAAGCTAATAAACAAGAAACGTAAATTTTTTGGTTCTGTAAAAAAATATAGCAAAATGCGTGAGTGTTAACCCACAAAATGGTGTGTTTTAGAAAAAATACAAAATCATAACTATATAACCTCGAACTGGCCAATTTCTTTTTTGATATATCATAATACAAAATACTAAAACAAATAAACAAAAAAACGTCAATTTTTGGTTCTGTAAAAAAATCTGGCAAAATGTGTGAGTGTTAACCAACAAAATTGCTCGTTCTAGAAAAAAAAATCATAAAATCATAAGTATATAACCACGAACTGGTTGATTTATTTTTTGATATATCATAATACAATATTCTAAAGCTAATAAACAAGAAACGTAAATTTTTGGTTATATAAAAAAATCTGGCAAAATGCTTGAGTGTTAACCCACAAAAATGCTCGTTTTAGAAAAAATACAAAATCATAAAATCATAAGTATATAACCTCGAACTGGCCGTTTTCTTTTTTGATATATCATAATACACTATTATTAAACTAATAAACAAGAAACGTCAATTTATGGTTATGTAAAAAATGGTAAAATACGTGAGTGTTAACCCACAAAATTGCTCGTTTTAGAAAAATTACAAAATCATAAAATCATAAGTATATAACCTCAAACATGCCGATTTCTTTTTTGATATATCATAATACAATATTCTAAAGCTAATAAATAAGAAACGTCAATTTTTTATTCTGTAAAAAAATCTGGCAAAATGCGTGAGTGTTAACCCACAAAATTGCTCGTCTTAGAAAAAATATAAAATCATAAAATCATAAGTATATAACCTTGAACTGGTCGTTTTCTTTTTTGATATATCATAATAAAATATTCTTAAGCTAATAAACAAGAAACATCAATTTTTGGTTCTGTAAAAAAATCTGGCAAAATGCATGAGTGTTAACCCACTAAATTGCTCACTTTAGAAATAATAAAAAATCATAAGTATATAACCTCGAACTGGACGATTTCTTTTTTGATATATCATAATACAATATTTTAAAGCTAATAAACAAGAAACGTCAATTTTTAGTTCTGTAAAAAAAATTTGACAAAATGCGTGAGTGTTGTTAACCCACAAAATTGCTCGTTTTAGAGAAAATATAAAAATCATAATATCTTAAGTATATAACCTCGAACTTGCCGATTTCTTTTTTGATATATCATAATACAATATTCTAAAGCTAATAAACAAGAAACTTCAGTTTTTTGATATGTAAAAAAATCTAGCAAAATACGTGAGTTTTAACCCACAAAATGGTGCGTTTTAGAAAAAATAAAAAATCATAAAATCATAAGTATATAACCTCGAATTGGCCAATTTCTTTTTTGATATATCATAATACAATATACTAAAGCAAATAAACAAGAAACGTCAATTTTTGGTTCTGTAAAAAAATCTGGCAAAATGCGTGAGTGTTGTTAACCCACAAAATTGCTCGTCTTAGAAAAAATATAAAATCATAAAATCATAAGTATATAACCACGAACTGGACGATTAATTTTTTTATATATCATAATACAATATTCTAAAGCTAAGAAACATCAATTTTTGATTATGTAAACAAATCTGGCAAAATGCTTGAGTGTTAACCCACAAAATTGCTCGTTTTATAAAAAATAAAAAATCATAAAATCATAGGTATATAACCTTGAAGTGGTCGTTTTCTTTTTTGATATATCATAATAAAATATTCTTAAGCTAATAAACAAGAAACATCAATTTTTGGTTCTGTAAAAAAATCTGGCAAAATGCATGAGTGTTAACCCACTAAATTGCTCACTTTAGAAATAATAAAAAATCATAAGTATATAACCTCGAACTGGACGATTTCTTTTTTGATATATCATAATACAATATTTTAAAGCTAATAAACAAGAAACGTCAATTTTTGGTTCTGTAAAAAAAATTTGACAAAATGCGTGAGTGTTGTTAACCCACAAAATTGCTCGTTTTAGAAAAAATATAAAAATCATAATATCTTAAGTATATAACCTCGAACTTGCCGATTTCTTTTTTGATATATCATAATACAATATTCTAAAGCTAATAAACAAGAAACTTCAGTTTTTTGATATGTAAAAAAATCTAGCAAAATACGTGAGTTTTAACCCACAAAATGGTGCGTTTTAGAAAAAATAAAAAATCATAAAATCATAAGTATATAACCTCGAATTGGCCAATTTCTTTTTTGATATATCATAATACAATATACTAAAGCAAATAAACAAGAAACGTCAATTTTTGGTTCTGTAAAAAAATCTGGCAAAATGCGTGAGTGTTGTTAACCCACAAAATTGCTCGTCTTAGAAAAAATATAAAATCATAAAATCATAAGTATATAACCACGAACTGGACGATTAATTTTTTTATATATCATAATACAATATTCTAAAGCTAAGAAACATCAATTTTTGATTATGTAAACAAATCTGGCAAAATGCTTGAGTGTTAACCCACAAAATTGCTCGTTTTATAAAAAATAAAAAATCATAAAATCATAGGTATATAACCTTGAAGTGGTCGTTTTCTTTTTTGATATATCATAATAAAATATTCTTAAGCTAATAAACAAGAAACATCAATTTTTGGTTCTGTAAAAAAATCTGGCAAAATGCATGAGTGTTAACCCACTAAATTGCTCGTTTTAGAAATAATAAAAAATCATAAGTATATAACCTCGAACTGGCCGATTTCTTTTTTGATATATCATAATACAATATTCTAAATCTAATAAACATAAAACGTCAATTTTTGGTTCAGTAAAAAAATCTGGCAAAATGCGTGAGTGTTAACCCACAAAATGGTGCGTTTTAGAAAAAATACAAAATCATAAAATCATAAGTATATAACCTCGAACTGGACAATTTCTTTTTTGATATATCATAATACAATATACTAAAGCAAATAAACAAAAAACATCAATTTTTGGTTTAGTAAAAAAATCTGGCAAAATGCGTGAGTGTTAACCCACAAAATTGCTCGTTTTAGAAAAAATATAAAATCATTAAATCATAAGTATATAACCTCGAACCGGCCAATTTCTTTTTATATATATCATAATACAATATTCTAAAGCTAAAAACAAGAAACTTCAATTTTTGGTTATGTAAAAAAAACTGGCAAAATGCGTGAGTGTTAACCCACAAAATTGCTCGTTTTAGAAAAAATTCAAAAAACCATAAAATCATAAGTATATAACCTCGAACTAGTCGACTTCTTTTTTTATATATCATAATACAATATTTTAAAGCTAATAAACCAGAAACGTCAATTTTTTATTCTGTAAAAAAATCTGGCAAAATGCGTGAGTGTTAACCCACAAAATGGTGCATTTTAGAAGAAATACAAAATCATAAGTATATTACCTTGAACTAGCCTATTTTTTTTATATATATCGTAATACAATATTCTAAAGCTAATAAACAAAACACGTCAATTACCACTAAATAACGCGTTTCAGAAAAAATACAAAATCATAAGTGTATTACCACGAATTGACCTGTTTCTGTTCTGATATATCATAATACGATATCCTCAAGCTAATAAACTAGAAACGTTAATTTTTGGTTCTGTAAAAAAATCTGGCAATATGCGTGAGTGTTAACCCACAAAATGGCGTGTTTTAGAAAAAATACAAAATCATAAGTATATAACAACGAATTGACCCGTTTTTTTTCTGATATATCATAATACGATATCCTCAAGCTAATAAACAATAAACGTCAATTTTTTGTTATGTAAAAATATCTAGCAAAATGCGTGAGTGTTAACCCACAAAATGGCGCGTTTTAGAAAAAATACAAAATCATAAGTATATAACCACGAATTGACCCGTTTTTGTTTTGATATATCATAATACGATATCCTCAAGCTAATAAACAATAAACGTCAATTTTTGGTTCTGTAAAAAAATCTGGCAAAATGCGTGAGTGTAAACCCACAAAATGGCGCGTTTTAGAAAAAATACAAAATCATAACTATATAACCACGAATTGACCCGTTTCCATTCTGATATATCATAATACGATATCCTCAAGCTAATAAACAAGAAATGTCAATTTTTGGTTCTGTAAAAAAATCTGGCAAAATGTGTGAGTGTTGACACACAAAAAGGCGCGTTTTAGAAAAAATAAAAAATCATAACTATATAACCACGAATTGACCCGTTTCTTTTTTGATATATCAGCATACGATATCCTCGAGCTAATAAACTAGACACGTCAATTTTTGGTTCTGTAAAAAAAGTCTGACAAAATTCGTGAGTGTAAACCCACAAAATGGCGCTTTTTAAAAAAATACACAATCATAACTATATAACCACGAATTGACCCGTTTCTGTTATGATATATCATAATACGATATTTTCAAACTAAAAAACTAGAAACGTCAATTTTGGGTTTTGTAAAAAAATCTGGCAAAATGCGTAAGTGTTAACCCACAAACTGGCGTGTTTTTGAAAATTTACAACATCATATGTATATAACCACGAATTGACCTGTTTCTGTTCTGATATATCATAATACGATATCCTCAAACTAATAAACTAGTAACGACAATTTTTGGTTCTATAAAAAAATCTGGCAAAATACGTGAGTATTAACCCACAAAATGACGCGTTTTAGAAAAAATACAAATATCATAGTTATATAACCATGAATTGACCCGTTTCTGTTCTGATATATCATAATACGATATCCTCAAGCTAATAAACAATAAACGTCAATTTTTTGTTTTGTAAAAAAAACTGGCAAAATGTGTGAGTGTTAACCAACAAAATGGCGCGTTTTAGAAAAAATACAAAATCATAAGTATATTACCACGAATTGACCTGTTTTATTTGTGATATATCATAATACGATATCCTCAAGCTAATAAACAATAAACGTCAATTTTTGGTTTTGTAAAAAAATCTGGCAAAATGCGTGAGTGTAAACCAACAAAATGACGCGTTTTTGAAAAAATACATAATCATAACTATATAACCACGAATTGACCCGATCTGTTCTGATATATCATAATACGATATCCTCAAGCTAATAAACAAGAAACTTCAATTATTGGTTCTGTAAAAAAATCTGACAAAATGCGTGAGTGTTAACCCACAAAAAGACGCGTTTTAGAAAAAATACAAAATCCTAAGTATATAGCCACGTTTTGGCCCATTTTTTCTGATATATCATAAGAAAATATCCTCAAACTAATAAACAAGAAACATCAATTTTTGGTTCTGTAAAAAAAATCTGACAAAATGTGTTAATGTTAACCCACAAAATAACGCATTTTAGAAAAATTACAAAATCCTAAGTATATAACCACGATTTGACCCGTTTCTTTTTTGATATATAACAATACAATAATCTCAAGCTAATGAACTAGAAACATCAATTTTTGGTTCTGCAAAAAAATATGGCAAAATGTGTGCGTGTTAACCCATAAAATGGCGCGTTTTAGAAAATATACAAAATCCTAAGTATATAACCACGATTTGACCCGTTTCTTCTCTGATATATAATAAGACAATATTATTAAGCTAATAAATAAGAAACGTCAATTTTTGGTTCTGGAAAAAAATCTGGCAAAATGTGTGAGTGTTGTTAACCCACGAAATGGCGCATTTTAGAAAAAATACAAAATTATAAATATATAACCACGAATTGACCTGTTTCTTTTGCGATATATCATAATATAATATCCTCAAGCTCATTAACAAGAAACGTCAACTTTTTAGTCTGTGAATAATCTGGCAAATTGTGTGAATTATAACCCACAAAATGGCGCGTTTTAGAAAAAATATAAAATCATAAATATATATAACATTGAATTGACCCGTTTCATTTCCGATATATCATAATACAATATTCTCAAGGTAATAAACAAGACACGTCTATTTTTGGTTCTATAAAAAAATCTAGCAAAATGCGTGAGTGTTAACCCACAAAATTGCTCGTTTTAGAAAAAATATAAAATCATAAGTATATAACCTTGAACTGGCCGTTTTCTTTTTTGATATATCATAATAAAATATTTTTAAGCTAATAAACAAGAAACATCAATTTTTGGTTCTGTAAAAAAATCTGGCAAAATGCGTGAGTGTTAACCCACTAAATTGCTCGCTTTATAAATAATAAAAAATCATAAGTATATAACCTTGAAATGGCCGATTTATTTTTATATATATCATAATACAGTATTCTAAAGCTAATAAACAAGAAACGTCAATTTTTGATTTTGTAAAAAAATCTGGCAAAATGCGTGAGTGTTAACCCACAAAATTGCTCGTTTTAGAAAAAATATAAAATCATAAAATCATAAGTATATAACCTTGAACTGGCCGTTTTCTTTTTTGATATATCATAATAAAAAATTCTTAAGCTAATAAACAAGAAACATCAATTTTTGGTTCTGTAAAAAAATCTGACAAAACGCGTGAGTGTTAACCCACTAAATTACTCGTTTTAGAAAAATACAAAATAATAAAATCATAAGTATATAACCTCGAACTGGACGTTTTCTTTTTTGATATATCATAATACAATATTCTTAAGCTAATAAACGAGAAACATCAATTTTTGGTTTTGTAAAAAAATCTGGCAAAATGCGTGAGTATTAACCCACAAAATGGTGTGTTTTAGAAAAAATACAAAATCATAAGTATATAACCTCGAACTGGCCAATTTCTTTTTTGATATATCATAATACAAAATACTAAAGCAAATATACAAAAAAACGTCAATATTTGGTTCTGTAAAAAAATCTGGCAAAATGTGTGAGTGGTAACCCACAAAATTGCTCGTTTTAGAAAAAAAAAATCATAAAATCATAAGTATATAACCACGAACTGGTTGATTTATTTTTTGATATATCATAATACAATATTCTAAATCTAATAAACAAGAAACGTCAATTTTTGATTCTGTAAAAAAATCTGGCAAAATGCGTGAGTGTTAACCCACAAAATTGCTCGTTTTAGAAAAAATATAAAATCATAAAATCATAAAATCATAAGTATATAACCTTGAACTGGCCGTTTTCTTTTTTAATATATCATAATAAAATATTCTTAAGCTAATAAACAAGAAGCATCAATTTTTGGTTCTGTAAAAAAATCTGGCAAAACGCGTGAGTGTTAACCCACTAAATTACTCGTTTTAGAAAAAATACAAAATAATAAAATCATAAGTATATAACCTCGAACTGGACGTTTTCTTTTTTGATATATCATAATACAATATTCTTAAGCTAATAAACAAGAAACATCAATTTTTGGTTCTGTAAAAAAATCTGGCAAAATGCGTGAGTGTAACCCACTAATTTGCTCGTTTTAGAAATAATACAAAATCATAAGTATATAACCTCGAACTGGCCGATTTCTTTTTTGATATATCATAATACAATATTCTAAAGCTAATAAACAAGAAACGTCAATTTTTTGGTTCTGTAAAAAAATCTGGCAAAATGCGTGAGTGATAACCCACAAAATGGTGTGTTTTAGAAAAAATACAAAATCATAAGTATATAACCTCGAACTGGCCAATTTCTTTTTTGATATATCATAATACAAAATACTAAAGCAAATAAATAAAAAAACGTCAATTTTTGGTTCTGTAAAAAAATCTGGCAAAATGTGTGAGTGTTAACCCACAAAATTGCTCGTTATAGAAAAAAAATAAAATCATAAAATCATAAGTATATAACCACGAACTGGTTGATTTATTTTTTGATATATCATAATACAATATTCTAAAGCTAATAAACAAGAAACGTCAGTTTTTGGTTATGTAAAAAAATCTTGCAAAATGCTTGAGTGTTAACCCACAAAATTGCTCGTTTTAGAAAAAATACAAAATCATAAAATCATAAGTATATAACCTTGAACTGGCCGTTTTCTTTTTTGATATATCATAATACGCTATTATTAAACTAATAAACAAGAAACGTCAATTTATGGTTATGTAAAAAATATGGTAAAATACGTGAGTGTTAACCCACAAAATTGCTCGTTTTAGAAAAATTACAAAATCATAAAATCATAAGTATATAACCTCGAACTGGTCGTTTTCTTTTTTGATATATCATAATACAATATTCTCAAGCTAATAAACAAGAAACTTCAATTTTTGGTTCTGTAAAAAAATATGGCAAAATGCGTGAGTGTTAACCAACAATATGGTGCATTTTATAAAAAATACAAAATCATTAAATCATAAGTATATTACCTCGAACTGGCCGATTTCTTTTTTTATATATCATAATACAATATTCTAAAGCTAATAAACAAGAAACATCAATTTTTGGTTCTGTAAAAAAATCTGGCAAAATGCGTGAGTGTTGTTAACCCACAAAATTGCGCGTTTTAGAAAAAATATAAAATCATAATATCTTAAGTATATAACCTCGAACTGGCCGATTTATTTTTTTATATATCATAATACAATATTCTAAAGCTAATAAACAAGAAACTTCAATTATTTGTTATGTAAAAAACTCTAGCAAAATACGTGAGTGTTAACCCAAAAAATTGCTCGTTTTAGAAAAAATACGAAATCATAAAATCATAAGTATATAACCTTGAACTGGCCGTTTTCTTTTTTAATATATCATAATACAATATTCTCAAGCTGAAAAACAAGAAACGTCAATTTTTTGTTCTGTAAAGAAATCTGGCAAAATGCGTGAGTGGTTAACCCACAAAATGGTGTGTTTTATAAAAAAATACAAATTTATAAAATCCTAAGTATATAACCTTGAACTGGCCGATTTCTTTTTATATATATCATAATACAATATTCTAAAGCTAATAAATAAGAAACGTCAATTTTTTATTCTGTAAAAAAATCTGGCAAAATGCGTGAGTGTTAACCCACAAAATTGCTCGTCTTAGAAAAAATATAAAATCATAAAATCATAAGTATATAACCTTGAACTGGCCGTTTTCTTTTTTGATATATCATAATAAAATATTTTTAAGCTAATAAACAAGAAACATCAATTTTTGGTTTTGTAAAAAAAATCTGGCAAAATGCGTGAGTGTTAACCCACTAAATTGCTCGCTTTAGAAATAATAAAAAATCATAAGTATATAACCTCGAACTGGCCGATTTCTTTTTTGATATATCATAATACAATATTTTAAAGCTAATAAACAAGAAACGTCAATTTTGGTTCTGTAAAAAAAATTGACAAAATGCGTGAGTGTTGTTAACCCACAAAATTGCTCGTTTTAGAAAAAATATAAAAATCATATTATCTTAAGTATATAACCTCGAACTGGCCGATTTCTTTTTTGATATATCATAATACAATATTCTAAAGCTAATAAACAAGAAACTTCAGTTTTTTGTTATGTAAAAAAATCTAGCAAAATACGTGAGTTTTAACCCACAAAATGGTGTGTTTTAGAAAAAATACAAAATCATAAAATCATAAGTATATAACCTCGAACTGGCCAATTTCTTTTTTGATATATCATAATACAATATACTAAACCAAATAAACAAAAAACGTCAATTTTTGGTTCTGTAAAAAAATCTGGCAAAATGCGTGAGTGTTGTTAACCCACAAAATTGCTCGTCTTAGAAAAAATATAGAATCATAAAATCATAAGTATATAACCACGAACTGGACGATTAATTTTTTTTATATCATAATACAATATTCTAAAGCTAAGAAACGTCAATTTTTGGTTATGTAAACAAATCTGGCAAAATGCGTGAGTGTGAACCCACTAAATTGCTCGTTTTAGAAATAATAAAAAATCATAAGTATATAACCTCGAACTGGCCGATTTCTTTTTTGATATATCATAATACAATATTCTAAATCTAATAAACATAAAACGTCAATTTTTGGTTCAGTAAAAAAATCTGGCAAAATGCGTGAGTGTTAACCCACAAAATGGTGCGTTTTAGAAAAAATACAAAATCATAAAATCATAAGTATATAACCTCGAGCTGGACAATTTCTTTTTTGATATATCATAATACAATATACTAAAGCAAATAAACAAAAAACATCAATTTTTGGTTTAGTAAAAAAATCTGGCAAAATGCGTGAGTGTTAACCCACAAAATTGCTCGTTTTAGAAAAAATATAAAATCATAAAATCATAAGTATATAACCTCGAACCGGACAATTTCTTTTTTGATATATCATAATACAATATTCTAAAGCTAAAAAACAAGAAACTTCAATTTTTGGTTATGTAAAAAAACTGGCAAAATGCGTGAGTGTTAACCCACAAAATTGCTCGATTTAGAAAAAATACAAAATCATAAAATCATAAGTATATAACCTCGAACTAGTCGATTTCATTTTTCATATATCATAATACAATATTTTAAAGCTAATAAACCAGAAACGTCAATTTTTGATTCTGTAAAAAAATCTGGCAAAATGCGTGAGTGTTAACCCACAAAATGGTGCGTTTTAGATTAAATACAAAATCATAAGTATATTACCTCGAACTAGCCTATTTATTTTTTTATATATATCGTAATACAATATTCTAAAGCTAATAAACAAAACACGTCAATTACCACTAAATAACGCGTTTCAGAAAAAATACAAAATCATAAGTGTATTACCACGAATTGACCTGTTTCTGTTCTGATATATCATAATACGATATCCTCAAGCTATGAAGAAAAATATAGAAGGCTTTGAAAAAGTGGATGAAGCATTTTCCCTTGCTCTTAAAACTTTAGAAAATCATCCATATTTAAATGTCACTCCATTTGATGAAAATGATCTTTTTAAAGAAAAACTATTTTTGAGTGAAAATTTGATTTTACACAATAATGAGAAAAATTCGTGTTCGAAACCTTCTCGTGATATTTCTATTCGAAAAAGAAGTACTTGTAATTATTGTGGTAAACCCGGTCATCGTGTTTCTACATGTCATTACCACAAACAACTTGAATACGGGTCCTTAATACCCTCGTGGGAAAAACCGACATGGATCGTGAAAAGTACTAATCGTGTTCCCGGATCCACTCCACCTCGGATACCATAGTAATATTCATTGTAGGTGTTGAGCGTCAAGAAAATGGAATAATATTCAAAAAGATGCTCAAATCTCGTAAAAGAAAAATCCGGTGAAATCTTTCCTTCCTTTCTTTTTTAGTTTGTGTTTTATTATGTGTTTATGTGCTTTATCCTATATGCTCTATTATCTTTTAGGCCTTACCCCTTTATCATGCTTGAAATTGTTTAGTTTTTGTTTTGGGTCTTTTTGTTCTTTTTAGAAAGTATAGGGGTTGTTATGCAATTAACTGTTTTCATATTTTTCGTGTTTTTCACTTCATATCTTTTCATAACAAAAATTAGTTTGGAAGTTTTATAACATTTCTAAACTATTGGGGAACTTTCGGGTAACTTTCGAGCATTTTTCAAAAACGTAAAAATCTGAAATTTTTTGTTTTCGTCGAGGGCTTGACCGGGTTACCGGTCCCTGACCGGGTTACCGGTGAAGGAGTTTTTTTGTTTCTGCTTCCTGACCGGCTTACCGGTAAAATGACCGGTATACCGGTGGTTGAATCTGACGCGTTTTTAAACACAGCGTTTTACTCCTTCTCTTCTCATTATCATCAAACCCTTTTCGTTTTTATCTTCCTTCCTCTTCAAAATCCGAAAAACTTACTCCTCTCCTTCAAAAACCCTTCATAAACCTTCAAATATCTACATCATAATCCATATAATCGAAGCTTTCATCTTCTCCATATGAAAACACCTCTCAAACCCATTTAAATCCTTCACTTTGTCTTCATTATGCCTCCAAGAAAAGAAGCTTCAACATCAAAAGGGAAGAAAAGAGCTAGCTCCTCAAGGGCTCAAGAGGAAGATCCACCAATCACTTCTCATGGTACAAAACCCTTCGAAATCAAACCCGGGAGGTTAATCAATCAATCGGCCTTTCCTTCTAGTCCAAGTTTCTATGATCTTCTCTCCACTCAAGGTTTAATAGTTTTTCTCTCTATTGAAATTTCCATTGCTATTAGCTTTTGTGTTGAATTTTATACCAATTTTGAGTATGATTGTGACAAAAATGCTATTAACTCACAAGTTCATGGAAAAACTTTTACCCTAAATCAAAGAACCTTAGCTCGTTTTTTCAATCTTCGTGATTCCGGTATTGATTATTTTTGGGGTGTTGGTTGGGGTCCACTTGATGATGAAACAACTAATCGAGTTTCTACTTTTATGGAATCTCATATGATTCCTCCTATTTCTCCCGTTTGGAAAACTAATAATTTTTCACCCGATTTTCAAGTGGCTTATAAACTCGTTTTACAAGGGCTTTTTTGTAAATCAAAACATGATGCTATATTTCCCCCTATGAAGCTTGCCTTATGTATCTCATTTATAACTCCGAACCCATAAATTTTCTAGCAATAATGATAAAATTAATGAATCATGCCCGAAACAATACCGTAAATGTTCCTTACGGTTTAGCCTTATCATCGTTTTTTGAAAACCATCTCAAACTTGATCCAAAACTTTATCAAATTAGAAATTTCAATACAAATTGGGTATTTGGTTACAAAGCTATCCGTCAAATGAAACTTGTGATTTATAACAATAAATATATCCCGGATAAAAATCTTGATCACTTGGGAGATAGTACACTCATCTCTAGTATCAAAGACTCCTCCGAACCTTCCACGGGAATTCCTATTCCGGATTCTCCTATTCGAAATGAGCCTACACAAAACCATCCTACTAATGAGGATCCTCCTAATCTCTCCCGTATTAAAAGCACAATAAACCGTTTTATGGATTATATGGGAAGAAAATTTGAGGTTTTGGAAGAGAAATTGGAAAGAAAATTTGGTGTTTTGGAAGAAAAATTGGGAAATCTTGCTAATGAGATGACTTGTGTGAAAAACGATGTTTCGTGCATTAAGGATGATGTGTCACATTCCCGCCACCGTTCTAGAAGCCGCTCTCCTCGGGATAATCGTTAATTACTTTTATTGGGTGTTTTTAATTTTCATTTTATCCTATTTAGCTTCGTTTCTAGTTGATTATGTTTTCATCTAGCTTGGTTTTAAGTTTGAACTATCATTTGTTATCCTTTAGTTTATGTAATTGTTGGATATTAGAATATTTGGATATCTTTCACTATGTTTTGGATATTTGAAGTTTTAGTTATTTGGATGTTTCTTAAAGTGTTGGTTGTTTTGGATTATTAGTTGGTTTGGATATCTTTATTTTGGTTATTTGGTGATTATGGATATTATCTTATTTGAGTTAAAGGTGCTAACGTTTGTTTTGTTGATATAGGTGTTACTATTCTTCAAATCGTTACATATTGCATCGTCATCCTTTTCTTTCATACAAATTGCATTTAGGTCCCTAGAGTTTTGAAAATTTTGTTTTTAAGACCCTAAAATCCTTCAAAAAAAATGCATTTAGGTCCCTACTATTTAAACTATTGCATTTATGTCCCTACTATTTGAACTATTGCATTTAGGTCCCTATAATTCTAAAATTGATTTTTGAACCCTATAGTTTGGAAAAAATACATCTTAGCCCCTTTACTTTTCAAAATTAGCAGTTAAACCTTGTATTTTTAAAACTCAAATGCTTAGGTTGAAGGTGGATCTTTGATTAAAAATGTGTTCTTTATATCTTAGTAACTTTCATTTGCTATTCCCGTAAGTTATGCTACTTATTACTCGTCACTAATCTTGCTTACCTTTTATAGGAAACTTCGCTAAATTTATCCTCCTTGTTGGATAAATGCTCCTCCATATTATGTCTTGGATATTGTATTGTGATATTTATAGTGCTAACATTTTCTTTGTGTTGTAGGTGCTAATTGTTTAAATAATTGCTTTTTATAGTTCCTACATTTTTGAAAAATGGCACAATGGTCCCTTGGTGATATTTAATTTGACCTCACATTTCCTTTAAAAAATGATGGTCAAAATTCCTTTCTTTAAAATTTGAAAAATGGTACTTATGTCTCTCAACATATAAACTTTTACAACTAAGTCCCTCAAATTTTGAAAAATTACGCTTTCACCCCTAAGAGACTTTTCTTCTAAATTATTCACTAATTCTTTTTGTTGTTGACAAAGGGGGAGAAAGATCAAAGATACAAACTTAAATGTTTTATAAACCATAAAGCATCTTTGAACACAATTTTTGCATTGTTATTATGCCTTATGTAAGGGGGAGTTTTTTAAATGAATTGTTTTACGTAACATTTTTATAAAAATACCTTATGCATAGAGTAAGGGGGAGTTACTCCATTTACCGATCGATAACTCATTTAAAGGTTTTCATTGTTAAAAACTCTTTATTGGCAAACTTGTGTTCTCGATTTGTCAAACATCAAAAAGGGGGAGATTGTTGGCCTAACGTCCTTTTAATCTTGTTTTAATATTTTCCAAATCTCGTTTTTATATCCCCGTAAAAGTGCTTGCCTTGCTACATGGTTTATACATTTAACTAATTGTCTTTATTCCATTTATAAACCTTTGTTTAGCCTTCTTCATGAAACCGGACCGGATTACCGGTCATACGGCCGGCTTACCGGCGGAAGAGAGCCGTTGCCCAACGGTCAAATGCCACGTCAAGCCAACCGTTGGACTAAATGACAAACCGCACCGGTATACCGGTGAGATCACCGGCTAGCCGGTCAGAAGGCAGAATGTGCTTATAAAAAGGAGTTTTATCACATTCAAGAGACCACCTCTTACCAATCCAATTCTAATCATTCTTACACATCAATTAGAGGTCTCAAGCCAACATAGAATCAATCCAAGCTTGATCAATCAACTTGTCATATCTACTCATTCAAGGAGTAAATCAAAGGAGTTTCAAAGTTCAATCAACTCAAGAGAAGTTTTAAGCTTAGAGTTATATCATCTCTTTAGGAGTTTATTAGCAAAGTTGTTTCACCCTCCAAACACTTACATTTATCCTCTTAAGTCTAGTTCTTGTAATAGATAGATTAAGAGAGAATTAGAGTATCGGGAGTATACTCGGTGTCCTTGTGTTGCGATAGCACAAGTGTTTGTCCTTCGTGCTATCGAAGAGGTTGTAAGGGTTATTGTGTTCTCGACCCGTTTAAGAGAGACACGGGAGCTTAGTAAAAAGCTTGAAATCCTAAGGAGGCTTCCTTAGGTAGTGGATGTAGGGATAACGGAACCACTATACATCATTGTGTACTTTCTATCCCTACTCTATTTACTTTCCGCACTTTATATGTTTGATTATATGCTAGTATAATTATCATAATAATCTTTACCTAGTTAATCAAACCTATTGTCATTTAGAGTAGTAAGAGAATAGAAATTCGATTTACTTGTTTAACTTATATATCGAACCTCTCGCATGATCCCGTAAGAGTTTGATATATTAGTTGACTTAGAAGTTTCTCTTTAAAACTTATAATTGTCCAAAATATTATTAATTAGGCATTAATCTTATTAGTAATCCTATTCACCCCCCCCTCTAGGGCTATCAATAAGATAGAACAGGATGCAAAACCAAACTACCAAAAAACTCTAAGAGACAATATTTCAAATACTTATCATGCAATAAAGATAGTAAAAGCTAAATGACTATGTAGCAATATAGTAAACACACAAAGCATGCATGAAAGTAAGGAGTAAGGAAAGAAGACAAACACACGATCTAGGGTGGTTCGACTTCGATAGGCTTAGTCCACCACCTAAGGTCTAGACATCCTTATAGTTTCAAACTCTTCCACTATAACTCACATGTCTCTTAAAGATGAGCACATAAAACTTACAACCTCTTCGAAATAACCATTTAAAGGAACCCTTTGTGTTATCTTCAAGACAATTAAACCAAGTGGAAATCTCCACTCAAGATCTCTTTTCCTCGCTATCACTAGGAAAACCTAATCCTCTTCTAGAGTTAAAAAGCAACCAACAACTAGGGTTTGTATATTACATTCGAACTTACTAAATATAAAATCCTAAATAAACAGATATGAAGGTGTCTGAACTATAAAAAGCACCATCTAGATAAGTACTATGCAAGTTGGTTGCTAGTGAACTCTCTCTCTCTCTCTCTCTCTCTAAGGATTTGTTATTTGGGATGCCCTTGATAGCTTTTACAAATGAAAATTATAGGAGTTATATATTCCCAAGAGAGTAGTCTTGTATTTATAGGACAAGAAGGCTCAAGTCTCACTTTCCTTGGGTCTTGAATCTGAAAGCTGGATATGGATGTTGAATATTTGTTAACATGGGTCGGATGTCCGAAATGTGTATGAATATCTCCAACAAATAGATAATGACGATCAATGGATCTATTTTTAACTTTTTGAATATCTAGAGTTTCCCTGTATGTTTGGTGAATTCTAAGTTCGGAAAGTTCTAGACAATTGACTTCATATTACTGGACTTGATTGTTAGGTGGTCCGACATTAACTTTTGCTTTCCCTTCTTCTGTCATTCTTCATATGACTTTAAGCACTTTGTTTTTTCCCTGACTCGGAGGTTTGTCGCTCTTTCTTCTTTCTCCATCTTCAGCTTGTCTTCTTATACAATATGCTCTTTGTAGCTTAGGGGGGTTGTTACCTAGTTCTTCTGATGATATTCTGGTAGTCTTCGGTTGTCTGCTGATCTTTGGATAAGACGTTCATATAGTTCTTTCTTCATTTTGACTTCTTACATATCAACCAAACAAAACACTTGGGCTAACAAAATGGGTTAGCAAGGGTGTACGTGGTGGAACCGATTATCAGGGTTGTGTGCTCTTCATGCCGGCCTTTACATGGAGGAACAAAGATATTCTATTTCGTGTAATGAGACAGATCTACTAAAGTTGTAGGCACTATTGAAAGACAACACAGACTTTAGGGATCAATGCAATGACATGTTACATAACTTTAAGGTCATCTTGTGCAAGAATTGGAGTGTTGAGGTATGTCATATCTAGCGAGAAGCTACTATTTGTGCAAAATGATTGAATAATTGGGGAGTGAAATTGTTAATTAAACCACTACCAGCCTATTTCAATCCCACCTATAAGAGATTAATGTACCTTTCCTACTAGATTTGAACTCAATATATAAAGACTAAAAAATTACAATCTAAATATCAAAAATTATAATGTCCAAAAAGAAAAATATTAAAAATTATAATAATAAATACTTATATAATTCCAATCTAATATAAAAAATTAGAGTGGTACATTTCCAAGGACTATATTTTATAATTAAACTGAAATAATAATACTAAAACACATCATATGACTCACTACTTGCACTCCCCATTATTACTCTACACACTCTTTTCTAAACTTGTCTAATGGAATCTTCTCAGCTATAACGTGAACATAGGGTGCTTGTTTCGGCATCTACACCCATTAATACAAAGGTTCATTTGATCTTCTCATTTCATACCAAATTCTTTAAGGGGTATTCATTCAATTTCATTTCGGCGCAGTTACTATATAATTGTCATTCTTTTTCTAATTTTATGTGTTATAATTACTTGTTGAGTTGTTTATTGATAATGCGTAGGTAATTGAAGTATGATTACTGATTATAATCTTCAGATTTGCTTTCTTTTTTGTGTATGTGTCATTTTAAGCAATTAAAGTAAAGTTGGCTCCTGTTTCTTATCTAATGATGTAATTAAAGTACAAGAACATTTGATTTACTTTACTTGTATGTATGATTCTGGTTATATCTAATTGTGTTAAGATCTCGATTGAGCTGATTTAAGATCTGCTTTTTTAATTTTTTTTTTAATTTGATCAGGAACAAGGATGTCTAGTAACAACAACACACATTGGTGTTATAATTGCAGACAACCTGTAATAATTCCAAGTCAAAACGAAGCTATTTGCCCTAACTGTTCTGGTGGATTTATTCAAGAACTCGAAGATATACAAAACACATCAACTGAACAAAATGATAATAGACCAAGGTTTTTAGAATCCATCTCGAATTTTTTAAGGCAACAAGTAGCATTAAGAACAAACGTATCTCATATCAGAACAAGATCAGGTAGTAATTCATGGAATCCTTTACTAATATTTAGCGGTGATACACCTGTTAATGTACCCGGTCATGAATTTCTCAACGAAGCTCTTGGATTTAGACGAGAACACGGCGGAGATTACTTTATCGGCCCTGGAGCTGAAGAGTTTTTAGAGCATCTCACAACTGAAAACCATCAACGTGCTCCTATAGGAACATCTAGAGCTTTAATCGATGCTTTGCCTATGATCAAGATTACGAAAAAGTATATCCGATTAGATTCTCATTGTCCGGTTTGTAAAGAGAAATTTGAGTTAGGTACTCAAGCGAGAAAATTACCGTGTAAACATATTTATCACTCGGATTGTATTGTACCGTGGCTAGAACGGTCCAGTTCATGTCCGGTTTGTCGTGAACAAGTGTCTTCTGATCATCAAACAAGTGAGCGTGATCATGATCATCGTAATAATCGAGTGAGTAGAAGTATTAGTTGGAGATTTGGTCGAAGGGAAAATAGAAACAATGATCAAGTAAGACCGAATATAGAAAGGAGGAGACCATGGTCTTTTATATGGCCGTTTGGGTCGTCACGTTCTCGCTCAAGTTCAAGGCAAAGTAGGTCTGAAACTAGCTCAGTTACTAATCATCAAGAGAATCATTATACAGATTACTCTAATTGGCCTTATGAGTAAAGATTTAAATTCGTTTTGGTTCTGTTTTATATTCTTTACAGTTATAGTCTCTCCTTGTTTTTAGTTGTTGAACAAGATCGAATTTCTCGTAATAAACTGTTTTAAGATATAGTTTAAGTGAATTGTTAAGTAAAACCTTTAATGAAGGTGAGTGTTTTTCTCTTGTTTTGTTTGGTATTTTGCTTTTGAGGTTAATTGCACTATGTGAAAGTAGGTAATATGACCGTGTTATATATTAAAAGAAACAATATAAATACCTTTGTGTGTTGACCGGAAAGAAGAAATATATATTTCTTTGAATTTTAACGACATTGCGTAAATCTCGCAAAGTTAGTCAATTAAATTACATTTTTAGTGTAATTATTATCATTTTTATTGTGATGGCTGCTTGCTTGGGCGTAAGAACTGGAGTATTTTTGGAAACTTGTGCTCTCGTAATGATATTATAACTGGTCAAATTGTTACTCAAAAAACACATATTGAAGTTCTACTTATGAGAGAGCCATGTTATTGCACCACAATTGTGTGTGGCGTTTTAACAGGTCCTTGCTGAAAAGGAGATTGATGAAAAAGTGGTGCAATGGACTATCTTGTATGTTGTTGGAGCAAAGGGAGAATGAAGGTATTCTGGCTTGGTATGAAAATATTTCTGGTCAAGTTTGAAGAAAAAATTGACAAGTTTCTTTCTCTGGCAGCTAAGACTCGTTTTAATTAGTGGGTGACACTCACCAATGAAGAAATAGAAATAGAAAGTCGATATTCCCTTGCAAAAAATAGATCTTTGTACAACTTCTATCTAGGTACAAACATCTCCATTGCCTTTTTAGAAACTCTCTTATGACATGTTTTTCTTGCTTGAGAGTTGAGACTCAAAGAGGAAGTCAACTATCATGTTCTTGGAGTCAAAAGTTTTTTGATATCAATGGAAGAAGTCAACTATCCTGATCTTGGAGTCAAAACTTTGGTTCGAGTCTTCAAATTAAGGGTAAGATTGAGTGTTAAGATTTAGGCTAATCTATTTTGGGTTGGTTTAAGGCATTCCTTATGGGTCAACCCATACCCATAACCCATATAATATTGGAGGTGATAGGTCCGACCACGTCACGTCAAAATGACGATAGGCTCAACGGTTTCTTGTCGAGTATAAGAGTCGCCTTGGTCCTCGTATAGGCTAATGATCCGGATATTCTGAGATAGCTGAGTCCATAGACTTTGGACCAAAGAGCCTCGTTCTTCAGTTATATACGCTCGATGACCCAACCTTCCGAGCATAGAACAAGACAAAATCCTAATTAAGTATAGTGGCCTTTTCTTATTTATAAATACTCATGTCATGAGTTCAATAAGGTATCATTTATCTTCTTACATTGTTCATAGTACAATTGGACATACTACAGTTGGACATTGTACAGTTGGATATAGTCCATAATATTCTTCTAGGTCCTTGGTCCTAATATTGACTTGACCGTAGGAGTGCTATCGGGAGGCACACCTCCCTGTGATTTTGACTTTTGTCGACTTTCAAGTTACCAGGCTTGACAAAAGATGGACTCAACTCGACCAACGTTCAAGAGAAGTACCAGAGTATCACTGTTCATGAGTTTGTATTGGTCGATCTTCTTCGCTCTATTAATTGACTACGTTTGTGTGAACGAAAGTTCCAAACCCCTTGAAATACCACTGATAAAAAACAGATGCAGGCTAGATTAACCAAGGCAAACCAAAATGGAAACACCTCTGTTAGTCATTCCAAATGTTGAGATGGAGCCACTATCAGTAGAGGAGAATGGAGTTCCCTAAGAGAGACAAATTTGAACCTCTCGTCAGTTCCGAGCAACCACCGACTCCCCCGAGAGAGTCACTGGTATCCACCGATCACTAGATAGCCAAAGAAGAACCAGTATCTCCAGGAGTAACCCAACATTTCCAACGACTGATACAACAAGATTTAGGACAACTACGCCGAAAATAGGAACCTCCGCCTAAAAATCCCCTTGTCATTGATATCCATGACGACTCCACCCAATAAAGAAAAACGCCTACACCAAAGCGTGTCAGAGAGATGATAGCCCTACATATGAGAATAGACGAAGGGAAAGGTGCAGGTGGCGAGAGGAGCACTAGTAAAGGAGTCTACATAAACATGAGGAAATATTGCAAGTCGATTATGTGTCCATCATAAACAAAATAATCCATTTATCCTAGGCAATACGTTATGCCGTTATAAACTAAAATCTCAAACCGTAGACTATCCTTATATTTGAAGGCTCAACGAATCCAGTCAAATACATCCACACTTTCTGATTGTACATGGAGTTCAAAACTGGGCCAATGGTTGTGTATTGGAGGGATTTCCCTTCAACATTATCTGTCAACACTCAAATATGGTATTCTAGTTAGAGTTGCACTCCATAGAAACCCTCACCCAGTTTTCTGAGAAGTTGCGCACACGATTCCCGAACAAATAAAGTGGTAGGACGAATTATTTCTTACTCGACCTCGTTTAAGGAAAGTGGAGAAGATTGTAATATTTCATGTGGATCAATTATCCTAGGTTTCTTACAATGTGGAGAAGTCATATCAATCCATAATTATCACACAGTTACTTGAAGGTTGGACAACTACAAGTTTCAGATCTAGTTGGCTTCCATGCCCAAACGTAGCCTCTCAAACATATTATTGCCTCGAAGGTCTATGTAAAGGCCAAAATATTTGCTAAAAAGTGATAGAAGGAACTCATGAGAGAGAATTCCTTACCCGAGAACACATAAGACAAAATAAATACGACAAGGATGATCGATATAGAGGAAGTCAAGGCTGTTTTGAGTAAACTGATAGAGGACTCGACTGACGGAATCGAGACCCTCTCTCGACCACGTTCACTCTACATATAATATCTTATACCAAAATCTAGAAAAATCAAAATGTCTGGTGGCCACCATGGATGCTCTACCACGCTCGAACAAGTAATTCATCAAAGTACTATCACTTCAAAAAGATCACAGTCACACCACTAACGACTATGATCAGCTGAAATCGGAAATAAAAAGATTAAAAGTAACATAAATACTGAAACTACACAAGAAAGTGTAAAACGTCAAATAATGGGAAAAATACTTAATTAAGTCCTAAATACCCCTAAAATTATGTCTAGTGACTAAATTAAGCTATCACATAAGTTGTGACATCAATACAGAAGAGCAATATTGGCAACAAAGACCTTGAATAAATTGGGTCCAAAAGGGTGATAAAAATGCATCTGATTATCATGATGTTACACAATCCAAAAGGAAAACAAAATAAAATCACCACCATGATGGACAATAATGGCACCATGCATGATAAATAAGCTATTATTGAAAATATCATTAGAACACATTGTAATAATATCTTCAATTTCGTTGGAAATAGAGATTATTCCTCTGTCATTTATAAAATTAATAAAGTTGTTACAAAAGATATGAATACCCTTCTTGAAAAACCTATCATTATACATGAAATCAAAAAGGTAGTCTGGTCCTTAGGTAGCAACAAAGCTCAAGGACCAGATGGTTACTTTGATCATTTTTCTAAAAAAACATTAGAATGTTAACAAAACCGATCTTATGAGAGTCATTTTAGACCTTCTATTGAATAAAAGTAGCCTTGCACCAAATTAACAAATCTTACATCACTTTCATTTCAAAAATTGAAGGACCTTCTACTATTGGTCACTATAGGCCAATTAGTTGTCCAAATTTCATTTATAAAATCATAGCTGGGATTCTAGTTGATTGATTAAAACTCATCATGAATAACACCATCTCTCTCCTTTGTACATGGTATAATAATCCATGACAACGTCATGATAGCTCATGAAGCTATGACTTATCTAAAAAAGAAAAGATACTCTAAAAACTATACACTAATTATAAAGGATGATATCTCTAATGACCATGAAAATGTTAAATATGATTTTTTTGGACATGATGACAAACTGGGATTTTTTCAAACTTGTCTAAGTTGGACTATCAATGCATTTCTATTGCTACTTATTATTTTATCCTTAATGGTCAACTTGTACACTTAAACACCCTTAGAGAATTAAGGCAGTGGGGTCCTGATGTCTCATATTTTGTGATAAATTTATAGTGTCACAAAACATAATTTTGGGGGTTTATTGGACTTAATTTAGGGATTATTCCAAATTATTTGATATTTCACGAATTCTTGTCTAGTTTTAGATATTTTGTTACGTTTAGAGATTTTGTGTGTTAGTTTTGTGCTAAGTGTGAAGTTCTTTGGTATAAAAATGATACGATACCCTGAGATGACTCTAAGAAGGCAAGAAGTCAAGGTTAACCCCAAGTCACGACATCAAAGGACTCAAATACCACTTTTGGAAAACAAAAACTTTTACCGACAAGACTTGGAAATTGACTTAAGAGAGTCACCACGTGCAATCAGATAATATTTGGAGCGAGCCCTTTGGTTTCATGATATCAATTAAATTCAAGAGTGCATGAGATTTGATGGTTTATGATTTAGAGTTAATATGGGAGAGTTACTAAATTTGTCTGCTGCCTTAGTTCAAACTAGTCCATATTTCTTTAAGACGTTTTTGGGTTGACTTGGACCACTTAAATGGAGCTCACAACTCTAATAATGTTTTGGAAACCCTATATATCATATTTTCCAGATAAAAAAAGGAGTTACACAATTATTCAAGAAGAACACGCCCGGAGAAGAGAAGAAGTAAGGGTTTCAACCATTCTACACCATTCCACCTCAATCCTTCAACGAACTTTCACAATTTTTAGGGTAATTAGTATTAGTTTCTTGTCCTAAACATGATTCTTGTACTTTTATCCTTTAATTTTATTGTTTCATTATGAACTAAAACCCCCATAGATTGAGGATCACTATTATGTATGAACCTTAGTTGATAACTTGATAATTTTAATGTTATTTGAAATTATTTACAATTAATTAAGTTGGGGTTTAAATTTTTTTGTGTATGAATTGATTATTAATTTCATGCCTATATCTTGATCAAATATAAGGTAGTGTTAGTGTCCTTGGCTACTGTCTGGAAAGGGGGTCGAGATTTGATGATTCTAGACCTTATAAGGTCGAGATTTGTTGATTCTAGACCTTATTACTACAATCATCAAATCGCCACTATGAGGGATTACTATCAAGACTCAATCTCTCTTCTCAACTATATCTTTTTCCGTTAATTGTAATTTACTCATTTATCTTAATTATAATTAATATTTTATTTTATTGCACTTTAATCCTTAATCTTATAGTCCCCGTGGAGAACGATAAAGTTATACTTACTATTACTTGCAAAAAACTCATACACTTGCGGAGAGTTCTCCCCCGGGTGTCTATTTATTCGTCACACCTTGGGAGACGACATGTTCCTATCCCCCTTCCTCTTTTGCAGTACTACACATGTTTTAGTGATCTTATAAAGGATAGGGCTAAGAAAAAGTCTTATTGAAAGGATAAAACTTGCTAGAAATTGCCCTAGCTTGACCCATAACATGTTTGTTGATGATAACATTTTCTTCATAAAAGCTAATACTGAATAATTTTAAAATTTCAAGGATGTTTGTAATATATATACCACTACTAATGGTCAAAACCAAATTAAAAAAATGGGGTTATGTTTAGTAGGAACACACATCCTAATGAAGTCTCTAGATTAATTAACATCCTAAGAATGAACCACCTTTAAACTTTTGGTAAATATCTTGGCCTTCCCTCTAATCTGGGGTCTATGTTATAGATCTCCCCGCCTAGGCGCGCATAGGAGCCACCTAGGCGCCAACTCCCTTCAGCCGCTTACGCCTAGTTAAAATTCTAGGCGTTTATTCCTAGCGCCTTAGTCGCCGTGGAACAGGTGCCTAGCCCGTCTAGGTGCCGATTAATGGAAAAAAATGGTCGTCTAGGCGCCGATTAATGGCAAAACATGTCCGCATAGGCCTTCTTGTTATTTTTCTTATTCTCAAGAATTTTTTTAATTGATACTATAACTCTTATTTTAGTATTTTTAAATTTACTATAGTGTTGTTCGATGAATTTTATGACTTAAATAGTTAAAATTTCTATAATTACTACATATATATTACTCAATACATAAAATTACACAACAGGATTCAAAACCGTATAATTCCGCCTAGACCCCGTGTAATCTCGCCTAGGCGTTAGGCCCCGGTCGATCGCCTAGGCTGCAAAACCGAGATCTACAGCATAGTCTGGGGTAGATCAAAAGTAAAATTCCTAGATTGGATAATTGAGAGATTATTGCAAAACTTAATAGCTGGAATACAAAACTCTTATATGAAGAAGGAAAATTAACTTCGATTAAAGTTCTTATCTAATCCATCTATGTTTATATGATGCCTTTCTTTCTTATACCAGTAACCACTTGTAATATTATCAGTAGCCTTGTTGCTTCATTTTGGTAAGGTAACAAGGACATCAAAGTAATATACTGGAAATCTATGAAACTTCTAAAATTTGAAGGTGGAATGGGATATAAAAAAAATTTGCACCATAAATATGGCTCTGCTTGCTTCTACTGCTTTGAAATTTGATCAAAATAAAATCTCCTTGATTCATAGAACAGTAGAAGGAATTCATTTTCCTACTAGAGATTTCAAAGATGAAAAAATTGGCATCAATTGCTCTGGGGGTTGGAGATAACTGGTTAAAGGAAGAGTTATTTATTTAAAGGATACAAAATTAGAAAATAGGAAATGGTAAGAATGTGAATGTCTTTACAGACTCATTGATCACTAAATATCCAATCTCAAACCCAATATCTCTGTTATCACTAAAGTTTTTGAACTTTTTATTGAAAATAAAAATTCTTGGAATAACAACATTATCTTGGAGACTCTTCATCTTGATATTGCACAAGATATCTATAACATTAATAATCCTCTTAATAACACTGTGCATGTTATTTGTTGGAAACCTCCCAATGATGGTAACTTATTCGTAAAAAGATGTTACAAATATTTCTTGAAAACTAAGATACGAAAGTATAAAAATCTCATATTTCAGCCATATATACCATCTAAGTATGATACTAGTTTTTGGAAACTTACTTGGAATTGAAGCTACCTCCAAAGATTTTTTTTTTTAATTTGGAAGACAACTTCTAATGTGTTACCTACACAACAAAATATGTTCAAGAAAAAATATAATTTAAATAACGTTTGTAAAATTTGCAATGACATTGTTGAAACCATTGAACATATTCTCTTTATATGTCTTTTTTCAAGAGCTACTTGGTTTGCAAATTGCAACAACATATAATCTTCTATCAAATTCCTCTCTTACATAAAAATTTGATATGTGGTTTCAATTCTTACTGAATTTAGAACACTCGTGTGATGAATCTAATAAAAGTTCAACTGAGATGACAACTTGGATTTGTTGGTACATTTGGAAAAGGAGAAACAACAACTTTGCTGAGAATACTACTATTTGTGCTAAAAATGATTATATAGTCCATGTTTAGTATATTAAATACAACTATAATGTTGATAAATTTGAGGCTATGAATATGAATATTGATATCGAAAAAGGTTTCTCTATAATCACCAAGACTCCCTTTTATACAAATGACTTAGATAGTAATCTTCTTTCTATTCATGTGGATGTTTCTTACTTTAAACCTACTAAAATTGTTGTTCCTGCATGTATATTCAATATCTCACAAGATCGAATTTTAGATGAACAATCTTGAAAATTTGTTGCCAATAAACCAGAAGTAGTAAGAATAAGAAATTTGGTAGCTAAAGCAGAAGTTTTGCAAGTAGAAACCTTATTTTGAAGAATACCTGCAATAACCTCGTAAAATCATACCTTAATATTATCTTCAATCTTTTCACTAGGAGAGACAATACTACCACTTGCCGTTGATTGACTTGTTAGCCAAAAAAATCTCAACACTTTACAAGGTTTTGGCTAAACTACAAGGGTAGTGATATATGTTACCTCTTTTCGCTTTATCCTTATATCATTTTTTATGTGAAAGTTTTAAATATTAATTAAATCGTTTCTCTTTCTTAATTATTAATTTAATTTTTTTCTTTCTTTGTTTAATACCATATTCGATGACACATAAAAAATAATACAAGAGTGGATAAATAGAACGTAGCTCAAACTAAAATATCTAAAGTTGTACTTGTGTCCTTCCGTAAAAAATAATTTTAACATATAGATTATACAAACCGATCCACGAATAAATAAATTGGCACATCTGGGCCAAGGTAGCATTAGGCTATAAAATATGGCTAGGACCGATTAATAATTTTTGAGGAATATACCTTTTTAGGCCTAAAATTTAAAAATGAGAATTTTAAGGGCCTAGTTACTTTTTATGTTTTTTAAGGGCCTAACTAAAAATTTTCTGGTTAGGTTCACGTTTCTAGGGGGTACAGACCCACTATTTTAATTTTTTGGGGGTACACGCCCACCGTTTTTTTTTAATTAAGTCCATATTTGTTTAGCGTTCAGTTAAGTCCATATTGGTCAGTCCTTGTTCAGGTTAGTCCTTGTTCCAATCAGTCCATTTACCCACTAAAATAACATGTTTACCCCCTAAAATAACATGTTTACCCCCTACAATAACAAGCTTTTCCCCTAATTACCCCCAAAAATACCTAATTACCCCCTAAAATACCTAATTACCCCCTAAAATAACAAAACAGGGGGTTCGTACCCCCTAATTTTCCAGAACTGAAAAATAAAAACCCACCAACTCGCGCCACCTGCACAACCTCGTGCCACCACCAGCACCACCTCGCGCCACCACCAGCACCACCTCGCGCCACCAATACTTGCAGCAACAAAAATCGTCTGCAAATCGACGAGATCTTAAGGGATGGAAGAAGAAGAACCCTAAAATAACAAAACAGGGGGTTCGTACCCTCTAATTTTCCAGATCTGAAAATAAAAACCCACCAACTCGCGCCACCTACACAACCTCGCGCCACCAATACTTGCAGCAACAAAAATCGTCTGCAAATCGACGAGATCTTAACGGATGGAGGAAGAAGAAGAAGGAAAACCAGCAGATCGGAGATGGGATGCATCTTCGAGTTGTGATGCAGATCGGAGTTGGGATGCAGATCTGCTGGACTGCTGTGTTGCAGCCATGGTGTTGATTTGCAGTGTTGCAGCAGTGTTGGTGGTGGAGATCTGGTTCGTGGCAGTGTGGATGGTGGCAAGAGATCTGGTTCGTCGTGGTGGTGGTGGCTCGGAGAGAAGAGAAACAGGGCTTCATTTATGGGACGAAGCTGTGGTGGTGGCTCGGTGAGATTTGCTGCAGAAGGTGGGAAGCGGCGGGGAAGAGAGCTGCTGCAGAAGGTGGGAAGCGGCGGGTTTTCTGCATTTGGGTCAAGAGAGAAAAGGGAATGGGGGTGGGTTTTATATGTATTTTTTAGTTGGATTCCAACTAATAGTAACTAAGGCACTAAAACAGAAACCAACATATTATATAGGCCCTTATTCCTTTTTTACCCATAATTTTTTGTGTGGGCCTAATCATCACTAGTTTGGACTTATATTTAGACCCCCTCTGTGGTAATTAACTCTTTTTTTTAAGTCGAAAGAAGCATATATTAAAAACTTCAAGGTACAAAACGTATAAGCTCAAACTCATCTTCTTCACACTCGCATACTCTACGCGGTAGCTGTCTTACCCCGCGCATCCATAATCACCGCCACACGGAGACCATTCTCCGAATTCATTGAGATGCAATAAGAATAGCGTTTCAGAATTGGGTTTTGCCAACTCGGTTTGATGCATGAGGCTGTGATGATTAATTTTGTTGTTCTGAGCGATTTTTAGGCAAATAAGAAGATCCGACTCGTATCTTGGCGGGGCAACTTACATGATGATGTGGGTTTGCAGCCATGGCGTTGTTGGACTCTTTTTGCCTCCATATACACAGATCTGAGCCTCCTTCCATGATCAAGAGTAATTACTCTTGATCTGAGAAGTTTCCGTTATTTATGCAGTAATAGCTCAGAAATGAAGAATGAGGCTGTAATTGTGTTTTGGGATTTCTACGAGGGTAGTTGGTTCAGCCAATGATTTCTCCATTGTTACCAAAAATCCAACACCCATTATCGATATCTTTTCGACCAAAAAAAAAAAAATTATATCAATCTTTATACACACATGCATATACATTTGTGTGGTTGTGTTTGTGTGTGAGAGGAATAGCTCCATATATGTCTTTTTCTTTTCTTTTCTTTTCACAGTGGTGGTGGTGGTGGTATTGTAATGTACGAGGCTGTGATGATATATTGATTTTTTAATTACTTCATTTCTGAGCTTCTTTATGAAGCAAATGATATGATCCGACCCAAAGCTTGGCGGGGCAACCTGCTTAGGTTTGCAGCCATGGGGTGTGGTTGGACACCGAATATATCTGAGCCTCAAAATGACTAAAAAATGAGTCACCAAGAGAATTTGTAATTTTGTGATTTTGATTTTGATTTTGATTTTACACTTTTTAACGTTAATGCTCTCTTCTTATAAATATAGTTAATTGCACCAATTTGCATTTGATATTTTCAAAATTTATTAGAATGAAAATAATTATCATGAATATTCTTCATCTGGAGGTATAAGTTTCTTAAGCATTTCTGTAATGTTAAAATTTGTCTTAAATTTGATGATTTTTGTTATCTTTTGCTTTAGAACTACTAACGCAATTAACTCAGCATATTGTGTTGTGCTTCGATGTAACAAAGAGGTTCACTAGTTGGCAACTTTGTTGGCTGTTTTACAATCACTCCTTGGTCCTTAGATTTTGTAATTAGATTGCTTTATGGGATGATTTGTTTGTTTGCTCGTCTGAGAGTTCTTGATAGCTAGAGGTGTAGTTGCTTTAACCCGTTATGGAGTGTGTTACTTTTGGCCTTTTGGGTCTCTTGTAATGCTATATCAGAAGAAAGAAACATTTGACACTGCTATGGTTTAGAAATAAATGAAAGGAAAAAGGATTTGTTTTCAATTTTTTTATTGAATTATATTTTTTTTTTTAGGCAAAAGTACTTATATTAATAGGAAGGGATACAACTAGAGTCAACCAACTCCAGTTGTTACAAAGTCAGCATCATTACACAAAATAGAAAAAAGTTCAAAAGGCAAATTACAAAACCAATTAACAGATAAAGATTTCCTAGCAAACGCTTTCACAATCCAGTCCGCTGCTTTGTTAGCCGTTCTTCTAATCCCACAAATGCGCAAATTATGGTGGGCTTTAGCCAAATTTCTGATATCTTCCAGGATTGGTCTGTTCTCCCATGAACAAGACACGCTAGAAGAATAAATGGCTTGAAGGACAGCTTCAGCATCAGATTCAATCCTGATGCAATTTGGTGCTTGATCTAAGGCAAACTGTAGGGCACTACGAATTGCCTTAGCTTCAGCTTCAAAGCTTGTGCGTGCTGTAATCTCAGAATTAAATCCCGTGACAACCACACCTGCACTATCACGAACAACGGCTGCAGTAAAAGCTTTCCCAGGGATAAATGAAGCATCAACATTGATTTTGATAAAGTTCTGGGGAGGTTTGATCCATGACGGGGATAAGGATTTCCAAGTTGGCGTCTCTACAATAGGACTGAAGGGATAGCTGGTATGATTCTCAGAAACCATACATAAAATTTCCCTGCAATGTAAATTCATCAAAGTTAGACCTGTATCATAATTAATGGGGATATCCTCTATCACTTTTTTATTACGAATAACCCAAATAGACCACAGACAAGCAATAATCTTAAGAAGAATCTCTATCTTGTCTTTAGTATTTTGGCCAGTGACTACTAAATCCCCAATCCAACTGTTCAACCCAGCTGTAGATTGAGGATTAACACTACAATGCAACGGGGATAAATACCACATTCTTCTAGCCCACTCACAATGAAGAAACAAGTGATTCACATCCTCAGTTTCTTTAAGACAAATATTGCATAAATCAGAGCTAGAACATTTACGCGAAAACCTATTACTCTCTGTTGCAAGAGCATTAATCAATACTTTCCAAAAGAAAACTTTAAATTTAGCTGGAGCTTTAGATTTCCAGCTAAGTTTAAGAAGATCCTGATCAGGAAAGTAGGAAGGGGAAGGAGCAGACTGGGGTTCAATGAATTTTTCCACTAAATATGAATATCCAGATTTACTCGTGTATGTACCATTAAGGGTATAAGGCCACAGGAGATCCACAGACCCTTCAGTCCATGGTATATTAAGTGATAAAATCTTAGATACTACATCAGGAGGAAAAAGGGTTTTAATATAGTCCACCTTCCAGGTTTTGGTATTACTAGATATCAGGTCTGCAACATACTTTGGGAAAGAGGGATCATTACTATATGATGCAGGTTTAGGGATAATCTTACCACACCAGTTATCTTCCCATATTAAAGTATAATGTCCATCCCCAATAGGTTTGATTAGATGGGATTTTAGGAATTCTTTCCCCTTAGCGAGGCTATTCCAAACCCAAGAGGCTCCCCTAGGCTTAGGAGCGTTAATAAAGTCAACATCCTTAAAATACACTCCTTTAAGAACTTGAAAAACAAGGGAGTCAGGATTGGATAGGATTGACCAAGCTTGCTTAGCTAGTAGGGACACATTGAAGGCCTCAAGATTTTTAATCCCCAATCCTCCATTAACCTTAGGAGTAGTAATTTTATTCCATTTAACCCAGTGAATACCAGAATCCTCATCTTTTCCCCAAAAGAAATGGCTAGAAAGAGAATTAATCTTATTAAGGACTCCTTTAGGAATTGCCAGAAGTGACATAAAGTAGGTAGGGAAGGCATGAATTATAGAGGATATCAGTGTGGCTTTCCCTGCCATAGAAAGAAGGGATTGTTTCCAACCCTTCAATTTCTCGGCAATCTTTGTCACAAGAGTGTCCATAGCATTAGTCTTGGAATTTCCCCATTCCGTTGGAATTCCTAGATACAAGCCAAGATCACTCGTAATTGGCATTCTAAAAGAATCCTCAAGTAAATTACGCATATTAGGGGTAGTGTTTGGGCTCAAAAGGATAGAAGACTTATTAAGATTGATTTTAAGCCCAGAAGCGAAGCAAAATTTGTAGAGAATTTCTTTAAAAACATGTATTTCTGCAACTGAATTTTGTAAGAAAAAGATAGAATCATCTGCGAAGAGCAGGTGATGTAAAGAAGGGCCATTCCTACTCAAATTCAGCCCCTTAATCGCCCCTTCGCTGAATTCTTTTTCTATAAGGGATGATAGCAGATTAGACACTATAGAAAACAGATAGGGGGATAAAGGGTCCCCCTGTCTTAGACCACGTGAGGGAAGAAAGGACCCAGATGCTTGCCCATTGATCATAACATTGAACTTAACAGAGGTGATACAAGATTTTATAAACGACACCCAGGACTCAGCAAAACCCATTTTAGAGAGGATTTTTAAAAGGCAAGTCCAGCTCACTCTATCATAGGCTTTATGGATATCTGCCTTAATAATAGAGTAGCTATTTCGGGAATTAGAGCGAAGGTGTTTAAATTTGTGAATCACTTCATGAACAATAATTATGTTATCTTGGATTGATCTGCCTTTTATGAAGGCAGATTGGCAAGGAGAAATAACACGGGGGATAATAGAGGACAATCTAAGCACCATGACTTTAGAAAGAATCTTGTACAGAAAGTTTGTACACGAAATGGGCCTAAATTGTTCTATTTTTTGAGGATTCTTACATTTGGGGATTAAAATAATGTTTGTATCATTAATACTGTCTAAAGGGATATTACCTGAAAGAACTTCATTACAAATATTCAGGATGTCTATCTTAATCAGGTCCCAGAACTTATGGAAGAAGGCTCCTGGTAACCCATCAGGCCCAGGGGATTTTGAGGGATTTAATTGCCAAGTGGCAACTTTTAATTCTTCTAGGGAAATAGGGTGCATAAGCAAGGAATTTTCCTCATCAGTAATTGAAGGGGAAATGTTATTAAGAATAGGATCCATAGCCCTATCCCCATCTTCCTGATAAAGCTCACTAAAGAACCTGGTTACATGAGATTTCAACTCATCATATCCTGAGGTCCAGGAGTTATCTTGTTTCAAAAGGCTATCTATTCTATTAGTAGCTCTTCTAATTCTGGTGGATAAATGAAAGAACTTGGTATTCTTATCCCCCAACTTGAGCCATCTGATTCTAGACCTTGTGGCCCAGTAAGACTCCTCCAATGTCCAATATTTTTCAATCTCAGAAGAAATCAAATGGAGTAAATTTTGCCCATTTGGACCGTTTACCACCCATACAAATGGAGTCACACCTATCACCTAGTGATCATGCTATGTCAAAATCCATTTTGCATTAATTGCGCAAAGTCTTGGTTATCTTTCTATTTTGCCTTGGTTATACAGTAATGACACCGAGTGACGTAGGGATGGCAACGGTTCGGTTAACCGCAAAAAACCCAGAAACCGTAACCGAAACCGTTTAAGTTAGAAAAAACCATAACCGAAACCGAAACCGTTTAGGAATGAAAATCTAAAACCATAACCGAAACCGATTACAGTAAAAAAAACCGTGCAAAAAACCGAACCGAACTGTTTAGCATGGACATATAAAATTAATTAAAAATAACTAAAAACTCTTAAATATTCGATATACATAACCATATAATCCAATTCATCACCAAAATACATTAAAGCAAAAAAAATTGCAATGAAGTTTCAACAAAAATCGCCTAAAAATACATGTAGAATTCATTAACAAGCGATATCTTCTTCTTCAACCGTACACGCTTTAAAATAGTCTGATGCTATATTTTTGTCTACATAATCCAAAAATAAAATTAATAATGATAAAATAAATTAATAAAAGTATAATTTTAGATATATATATATATATATATATATATATATATATATATATATATATATATATATATATATATATAAAAAAAATAGTTCTGTAAATTAATAAAATTTTAGATATGTAACAATATATTTTTATTACATTTATTATAATTAGTTTTTATAAAAGCTAATTTATTTTTCAAATTAAACTAACTACATGTTAAAAGTTAGTATTGGTCTTCTTGGACTTTTGGTCTTCTTGGACTCTTGGGTTGCTTTAGAATATAAATATTGGATTTTAAAAGTGAGCAGATTGTATTTAGAATAAATATATTATATCTTATATATTATATATTAAATAAAACGGTTTTCGGTTTATTCGGATTTTTTTTTAAAACAAACCCATAACCTTACGGTTTTAACCACGGTTACAATTTTTAAAACCATAACCTCATAATTATAACCACGGTTACATAAACGGTTTTTTAATCGGTTCGGTTTCTAACGGTTTCGGTTTAAAACCCGGACCGCTGCCATCCCTAACTCTCCCATGTAACAAAAAAAGAAAATCCATTTTGCATTTACGATATCTCAAATTAATTATGATATATAATATTTTAAAGAGTGAATTTCATTTTTAGATGATCATTAATGGCATTTTTAGGCTACATTTTTTAAAATTACTATTTTTAGATCAAACATGTCGATAGTACAATTTTTAGGTTATTTTAAATATCTCAATTGTGTGCATAACTAGTGTGGATGAAGTATATCAGACAGTGCTATGAAAGTGGGGTACACAATAATAATAATCTTTTATTTTTCAGCAATGATTTGATAATTTTGCTTATATTTATGAGTTTTAAATGCATTAATGTTGAGATTATGTTAAATTAGGGGTACGCCTGGAGTATGTTAAATGGCTGGATTTATTCTCATGGATGATATTAACGAGTATACCTCTATATGTGAAAGCTTGTTAAGCACCTTAAGCCAGCAACTTCCAAGTATAATCTGAAAACGTGCTTTTTTGTATTGTTTGTTTATGTTGTTGATATTTGTATATATATTAATTTATTATTTTTGGTATTGTTAGGAAAAGTCTTATGAATTGATATATATTGTGAAAGCTGCTAATAGTGTTGCTTTTTTTTTTTTTTTTTTTTTTTTTTTTTTTTGGACAAACTAATAGTGTTGCTTTGGGTATCAATTATTATGTTACTTTCCGTCTTAAAAATGTAAGAGCTGGTGATAAGACTCCTCCCGAATTATTTCAGGCTTAAGTTTGGTTAGGAATTAAAGAATCGGCCATGCACATTTTTCGCCATCATCCAACAAGTGTTTAAAAGTGTAATTATTAACAAGAAAATTACCAAAGGATCTTGAAAATACATCTTAAGATTTAACAAGATCTTACTTATTTTGTTTTTTAACTAATGGTTATAAACAAATTTTAACACTTTTCAAGATTCAACAAGATCTTACTTATTTTGTTTTTTTTACTAATTGTTACAAACAAATTTTAACACTTTTCAATTACTTTTTTTTATTCTTTTTGTTTTTTATGTCCTATATATATATTAGTTTTATTCAAAAAAAAATATTGAAACCCTAAATCACGTTCTTTCTACTCTTTCTTTCTTGCTCTCTCTTTTTCCCTTAAGAAATATCACTCCTTTAAGGTCTTGAAAACACACCTTAAAACCCAAGAAGACCTTACTCACCTTCTTTTCTTACTAAATGTCACGAACAAAGTGTTACTATAAACCAATTTATTAATTACTCTTTTCTCCTTTTTTGTTTTTTATTTCCTATATATACTAGTTCTATTCAGAATTTTTTATAAAACCCTAAATCACGTTCTCTCTACTCTCATTTCTCTCCCTTTCATCCTCTCTCTTTCTCCCTCACGTAACAAATATCACTTCATGGCTAAAAAACCAAATCTCATTCCATTTCCAATCCGTGAGCTGCGAAAAAGATGATGTTGTGGTGAGCGAGCTCCGGTGATGAGAAGAATGCTCGTGCTTACGAACTGCTCCAAATCGCTGGATTTTTAGACTTCCGTTCGAGCTTCTCCAGCCGCGAAGATCCAACGGCGCCATTGGCGAAGCCAAGCCGAGAATAACAAAGGTAGCTCCGTCCATGGATATGTTGTAGCGTGAAATGTTCGATCGCTGGAGGCCACGAAGCTCGGTAGCAGCGAAGGTTCTTGTCTGTTCCCAGATCTGCACGAACTCAGTAGATTTACACGCCATGGAAACACGCTCAGAAGCTAGAGTTCGTGAGCCATTCCAAATCGCGAAGATCGCACAACTGCGGTGACTCAGCCGAGGAAAAAGAATATGGTGTTGCGAGCTCCGGCCATGAAGCTCCGGCGTGCAATTGTTTTTTTCCCTAAGAAAGTGTACTCAATTTTACCTATAAGATGCGTTTATCAAAGCCAAAGAGTACAATTGATGTCAAATGATGTTTCCTTTTATGCTAATTGATTCAATGCTTATTGGTTAATCTATTGTAAAGAATGATGTTAACGAATAAGCTACTAAGTTCGTTAACTTTGATTTAAAGGAAATTTTCACGCTAATAAATTCAATGCTTATTGGTTAATGCGTTTCTCCGGTGTTATAAAGAATCAAAGTTTCCTTCTAGTTTTTTTTTTAATTTTAATTTTCTTTTTGTGTAATTTGTTTGAGTTTCATTTTCTTTTTTTAATATAAAATAGTTTTTTTTATTAATTGTTGTATCTAGTTTTTTATATAAATAAATGTAAATGAAGAAATTAATGAAAATCTCAAAATTCAATGAATTTTTTCTAATACTCAACAAAGTTATTGAGTATACTCAGCAAAGTTACTGAGCATACTCAGAAATTTCTAGATACTCAATAAAATTTACTAAGTAACTTTTTTTATACTCAGCACTTTTTCCGATACTCAATACTTTTTTCGGCAACTCGGTAACTTTTTTCGATACTCATCACTTTTTCTGATACTCATCACTTTTTCCATACTTTGTATTTTTTCCATACTCAATAGTTTTCCGGCGATGGTCAGTGGTTATGGTCGGAGCTGTAAAGTATGGACACTTAATGAAGGAGGAGAGAAAAATGACAATGGAGGAAAGAGAAAAAATTATACAGGAGGAGAGAGAAAAATTATAATGGATGAAAAAGAATAATCTATTTATTTTGTCTTATATAATTCATGACATTGGTTATCTTATAGGCCTCTTTGGAGGAGAGAGGAATAGGATGTTACTTTTGTGGCACTAAGATGGTATCCAAGACTCAATAGGTAATTTACCCTTAATTAATTTTATAAGAACTTCTTACTTATAACATTGGTATTCTTAGAGGCCTCTTTAGAGGAGAGAGGAATATGATATTACTTTTGTGGCATTAAGATGGTCTCGAAGACCCTATAGGTAATTCACTCTTAATTAATTTTTTTGGGACTTCTTACACTTTTTTTAGTCTGAACAAAAAAAAACTTCTCACACTTTTGGTATGTGCCTCAAACCAACCCCTCACATTTTTTTTCACAAATGAAATCTAAAAGACCGGGAAGTAAACCTTCTACTAATTATTAATTAGCTATAAATGTTCTAGACACATCCCAAACATAACGATCTCTTGCTAATAGCCGCCATAAGCCATTTGGTGGATCTCTATACAGAATCGGACCCTCCGTACTATTCACACCAAACTTATCCATCCAATCTGCATATTTATTTGCTTCACGAAAGAACCAAACCAAATCAAAATGCTCCTTAGCCGCTAATATATCCCGGCAAGCCCCTATAATAACATTTGAAAATCCTCTTGAATTTACACCGCCTTTCACTCGTGTGCAATTCACTCGAGTCGATCTCAATAGTGAGGGATGTGTACCCCCGACATACCTCTATGTGCAATCCAAAACGTACATCAAAGAGTTTTGCTTCAAAGGGGGTACAAGCAACACAACTCCCTGCAAAACCTCCTTCATACTCCACATTACTATTGTGAAAAATCCCTCCTACTCGGACTAAAGACCTATCCACATCAAAGGAACCATCCACATTCAATTTTACCCCCGTCTCCGGTTCAACCCATTTAAAAAGAGTATTCTTAGGCGACACAGTTAGCCCACCGTCACTCTCAAATCTCAATACCCCATGCAAGAACATAGTCATTAACCGCATTCAATACAATAGCTCGCAATTCACTAACTGTTTTTTCCTTTGCCGATTGATAAAATAGTCTTATTTCTATCCACCCAAATCTACCAAACAAGCGCTGCCACTATGTAATGCAGCTCGATACCATTAATCAACTTCCTGCTTGACAGTAGCTCAGCCCACTAACTCAACTCGTCCTTTCCTCCTTGTTACTCTACGTGATTTAATGCTACCGTACTAACCCTCCTCTTGGACTGATGCTGTTGCAAGTCAGTCCCCCCGTTGATGCATCCCTTGCTACTGCAGAACAGGTAACATCTTCCCTCGGCTGGTCCTGCTGACCACGAACTGTCCATCGTTGATGCTCCTGGAACGGAGCTGATGTCCACGCGAGACCTCCCCTTGATCTCGACCAGCTGCTGTACCTGCCACGTGGATTCCATCTGAACGATCTTGTTCTCCTCTTGAACCAAGAGCCCCTGTTGTACACACCTTTACCAACACCCTATAGCTTCCGCAACTCAGAAACAAATGGCCTACCGCCTCCGGCTCAAGACTGCACCTTCGACATACTGGGATCCTCCAAGACTCCTCTCAACACTAGATTCTCGCTCATAGGTAGACGGACCCAAATCTCCCGCCATAGTAACACTTTAATTTTTTGCGGGCACTTGGGCGACCAAATTAAATCCCATTTAATGTTCGCACCAATTACCACTGGAGCCAACTTCTTATATGTCGTCTTTACCGAAAAATACCCGAAGACTCAAAGTTCCATTTAAACGACCTGTCGTTCCCATTTTCCAATTCAGTTATACCTCTTTCTAATACCTCGCAGGCCTCTTGCTAGAAAAGACAAATATTTTAAAAAAAATTGCTCATGATAATTTCCTATTTTTTTGTTTTTGATGAATTTATTAATGTAATTAATATTTAATAGTTAAAAGGGTAGATTGGTAGCTTACTCCTCAATAATAATATTTGATTTGAATAAAAATTTGATTTTGTTTATGATTTAAATAGGAATTATTTAATTTATAACTATAGTTATTATTTAGTACTTCTATAGAAGGGTATGTTACTATTTTATCTATTATAATGTTTGATTTAAAAATGAAGTTGGTATTTTTCATCATTTAAGTGAAAGTTATCTTCAATAAAACGCATATGAACATATATGATATAGAGTGGAAAAGTTATGAAATTCCTCTCTCTCTCTCTCTCTCTCTCTCTCTCTCTCTCTCTCTCTCTCTCTCTCTCTCTCTCTCTCTCTCTCTCTCTCTCTCTCTCCCCCCCTCTCTCTCTCTCTCTCTCTCTCTCCCTCTCTCTCTCCCTCTCCCTCTCTCTCTCTCTCCCCTCTCTCTCTCTCTCTCCCTCTCCCTCTCTCTCTCTCTCCCCTCTCTCTCTCTCTCCTAAAAATCACTAGTCATTTGTCGCCTCTTAAAGGCTTGATCTTCAAGATTTTGTTATTCTAAGTCTTCTTTCTACTCCATCTCTATCCCTACCTCAATTCTATTCCTGAATCCTTGCTTTCGTTCCTTCTTTTTTGGTTACATTTTCAAATGCCTCATTTCTTTTTCAAAACACTTTTCTCAGTTAAATCTTCTAACCTTCTCCAGTTTACTAAAAGAAGATATGAACTTCTATGCTTCATCACACCCGCTAGCAAAAACAATAAACTAGTCATTACACCTGATCAAGACACAAAATATAGAGCTATTGACGAGCTTAAACTAGTAGTAAAACTACTAGTTCAAGAGAAAGTAAACTTTACCTTCATAAAAAATAACATTAACAAAAACTAGGATTTAAAGCATCAGGTGGAAGGAGAAAAGCTTAGCTCAAGCACAGTGATTATCAAATTTGGCCGCGAAGAAGACAAAAATAAGGTATGTGAACAGAGACCTTGAACGAGAATGGGAATGCACCTCGCTATACATCAACATAATATTAGTGGAGTGAATGAAATCATGAACGCCACACTATGGATCCAACTCTCTGTATTCCTACTAACCTACTTACTAGGAAGTGTATCAAGAAATTTGCAAGCTATTTTGGATAAGTTCACAAAATTGAGTTACTAGATATACTTGAAGTCGATGAAAGCTCAATCACGATAATTAGGGTTGATTGGGATTTGGAGAATCCTTTAATACCCGGAATCAAATTCTAAAATTAGAATATACCGACTTGGATCAGTTTTGGTATGAGAATATCGGTCAAGTATTTTATGGTTGTGACCTATTTGGACATGAGGAACACAGTTGCAAGAATGTTGAGGTTTCACCTAAATTGGGAAGCTAAATCAAGCTCTCAAATAGGGGACCTTCACAATCAACTTTAGCTCTCAAATACAAATATTCGAGATCCTTTATTGGCAGTAAGAAGTCTTTCAAACCGAGTTGGAATAGTAAAATTGTAACTCTTAAAACATGTGCAATGAGCCAACCCAGTAACGTAGAGGGTAACGGCGTGAAAAGTACTAACGACATTTTTGAATTTAGCAGTACTATGAGTAGTGGGGTTGATAAGAGACAAATCACAAAAAAGGCCGACATGGGAGAAGGTACATCGGTAGTGGTGGTGAACAATATGAAAGAGAAGATAACAACAAAATGTTAAAAGAAGAAGAAGATAGACTTGTCAAGCTGGCAAGTGTTATGGTTAAAAAAACCCACAACCATGTGCAAAGGATCTAAATTTCGGTATGTACCCAGGCTTAATCCCAAGCCCCGGTGAACAAAATAAACCTTTACCGATTTCAAGCCCAATCTCTTTAGCTAACTCAACCCAAAACACTCAAAGTTAAACTTCTCATCTGATCAGCCCGATTCTATATTTTCTTAACACCAAATTCCCCAACCCATCACCAAACTTTTTGAGCCCTAACCCCCTTCCTCTACAAACAACAAAATACCTAATCCATCGAACCCTAACCCCTCTTTTTCTATGAACCACACATCACCATCAGATACTCTCATCTCTGATTGGATTCACTAACCTCTATATGCTCGTATAAAATAAACACCCTCTCTCCAACTCATAATCACTTAAATAAACTTGAACCAAAAGATCCAAACAAGTATTAAAAAGACAACAACCCTAACAAAACCTGGGGTAATGAGAAATACAAAGCTATGGAAACATTACGCGATTCGGTCAAATCTTCGAATTGAAAATAAAGAAAAAATGTATGAATCAAGCGAGTGAAAATAGATATAAGACTATATGGGCTATTTGGTGTCACCTAGGGTGTGCTAAAAATAAGATAAATAAATACATGAAACAAAGCACTAATCACCCTAGACTAGCATGGTTCTGCAAGTATTACAAGACGTATGCAAGTTTTAGTGATAAGAAGATTCGTTCCTTAGGGACTTAAATGTGTTAGACAGATGGGTAAATAAATCAGAGTAGTAATAAATAATTAAAGAACATAAAATAAATACGATTGATTGAGGGAGTAATAATTAAACTAAATAAATTAAAAGACAAATAAAATAAATATGGAAGAAATAAGATGAGAGAGTATAGTTTAGATTTTGCTAGTATGCACTAATCCTTCTAATTCTTTCTATCAATTTTAGTTTATAATGGAGACAATAACTCTTAGATATGTAGTCAAGATTTTAAATTCCCTCTATCCCCGGAGAGCGAACTAGGGTGGCAACCTCACAATCACGAGGGAACTCAGAAAGGGTTAACCTGCGCCACTTGGGTCCTAGGTGTAGTCCTACCTACTAATGAAGATTGGTGATGAAAATAAACCTTAATGACTATCTAGTTAGGTTAGTGTTGTCAGGACCAATTCCTTATTCTTGACGTTTATGTGGTGTTTCAATAGTTAAGAGCCCCTTGCGGGCGACCATCTAACTACTATTAGCAAAGCCCTAAATTGACCAGGTTTAAGACAGACAATAAATCAAAGCACATAAAACAAATATGGTTAAGTAGCTAGAATCAAATTAAAACATATAATTCCCAAAGAAACTTAGATAGAAAGAAAATAGAATTCATAGATTATACATAATGCAAAACATAAGCTATGGGAAAATTAGTTCATACCTGAAGGAAATAAACTAAAAGGAATGATATATAGATTTCATCTTACTCTCTTCAATAACTCTAATGATATAAAACTTAGGGACTAATTTATGAGAGGAAAAGATTATTTTACAAAGGTTTAAGGGTGTATTTATAGGTGTTTAGAAGACCTAATTCGTTTTCTTGGAGTGGACGACAAGTAACTTGGACTCCAAGCCCAACTAAAATTCGTAACCCTAAAATATAGAAAAGGTAATAATCTACTGCTGTTTTGTTTTGGCCGTAACTCCTTCAATACTTATCTGTTTGATGCGTTCCATATGTCAAAACTGATCGTCTCGGAAAGCTCTATAACTTTGCTTCAGACCATTAGTCCATATTCCTAGCCAATCTTGAGTTATGATCACTTCTATGGTCGTAGGTGCTGGAATTCAGATTTTTTTATTAGCTTGTTACAATTCAGATTTATTTGGAAATTTTATCTTTCCATATCTTATCTTTTTTTTCCTTTATCTCCAATTTTCATGCATATCTTCTTTCCTTTATCTCTTTAGACTTGATTTGGCATCTAATTAATATATTTTATATATATATATATATATATATATATATATATATATATATATATATATATATATATATTTAAAGTTTCACACTAAATAAATAAATTAAACTCAATATGCTCTAAAAATAATAAATCATTAAATCAAGACAAGAAATAGGAAAGTGCAATAATACATATGAAAACTCGACTAAAAGACTTCTAAAACACTAAAAATGATGTCTCTAACTAAGATTAAATCATCACAAATGCGGAGACATGACTATTAGAATCTTATTTTTTAATAAGGTGAAGATGGTAGAAGAAGCTTTGGTGGGAGAAGAAAGCAAGAAGGAAGAGAATCAACATGTTTGCGGGATCGACCTATATCAATCCTAGAAGTCGGAATGGTACAAGGGATTGGCATATTCTTGACAGGCCAGACCCTAACTGTTATTTGTTCCAAATACCAACCTTTGGTATTTTTTCTTTCAGAAAGTAAAAACTCTTTCTCTACTCTTAATAAATTGGATATGGTTATTAAAATGAAGCTTATTGAAATGGTAGAACCAATATAAATTAGTGGAGAACTCGCACTTTTTGCTAAAGAGGACCTTGATATTAAAATTATTAGTAAATTTAAAAAATCATATGCACTGTTATATTAAGGATGATAAAGAAAATGAATTTTTACACCACCTTTGTGTATGGCTCACCCTATGAAAAGAGAAAATTCTACGCTTAGCCAAATTTAGTAAATGTACACCTAAACACAAGGAACCTTGGAATTTGATGGGAGACTTTAATAATATTAGAAATATTTCAGACAAAAAGGGGGGGGGATCAGTCTTATACAAAATCTATGATATAATTTAATTGGTTTATTAACACCAGAAGCTAGAGGAAATTGTTAATAAGGGATGTATATATTCTTGGTCTAATAAAAGGAGGAATAAAGATATGGTAAAGACACTAATTGATAGAGATCTGTAATGAATACTGAAGTAATATACTCTCTATTGATCGAGTAGCTTTGTTGCCAGTAGTAGGTTATGACAATTCCCTACAAGTCCTTCATATGGGGAGGATAGGGTAACAAGAGAAAGAATATTTTATTTTGAAAATATCTGGATTGGGGAAAAAGAGTGTCTTGAAACAATACAAAAAGTATTGAAAGATAATAAATATATTTATGGGTTGAAGAGGGATACTCTTACTCAGACACTTATGAAATGTAGAAAAATCTTAACTTCATGGAGTAAATAAAAAATTTAAGAATAATAGGAAAATAATAGATGAACTTATGAAAAATCTTAAAAATATTTATAATGACCCCAATACAAAATACTGGGATGAATATAATTACATTATTAAAATACTGAAAGTTGTATAGAAAAAAGAGAAGGATTTTTAGGCCTCTAAGTCAAGCAATACTTGGCCAAAGAGAGGAGACAAAGATACATCATTTTTTCATACAGCTACTTAAGAAAGAAGAAGGTATAATAAAATAGTTAGAATTATAAAAGAAGAAGAGGAATGGGTGGACAACCCTAAGGAAATTAATAATGAAATTAGAAACTACTTTAATAATATTTTTAAAAGTGTGGGTAAGAGAGATTTTAAGAGCATTATGGACCTTATAGTCCCTTTTGTGACTCTAAATATGATTACTATATCAAATAGACCACTAGAGATAAATGAGATAACAAAATCTATAAGTGAATTGGGAGCTAACAAGGCCCCTAAACCAGATGGTTATTCAGGTTTCTTCTATAAAAAATAATGGAACATAATTAGATTGGATGTTACTAAAGTGGTGAACAATTTTTGGAATAATGGTGGTAGTATTGATGAGCTTAATCATACGTACATATCAGTTATCCCAAAAAATTGGTAACCCCACAAATATTAAGCACTATAGACCCATCAGTTGTTCAAACTTCATTTATAGTATCATATCCAAAATTTTCGTTAATAGGTTGCAACCAGTTATGGAGCTTCTGATTGATGAAAATCAGCCAGCCTTCATTTGTGGAAGGCATATCCAATATAACACTATGATATCTCATGAGGTAATAGATAATATAAATGATAAAAAAATCTCTAAAAAATTATTATATGGCAGTAAAAGCAAACATACGAAGGCTTATGAAAATGTGTAATGAGATTATTTGAAAAACTTATGGAGAAAATGGAGTTTAATAAGACTTGGTGTGATAAAATTATGAGATGTATTTCTGCATTAGCATACTCAGTACTTATAAATGGTAGACCTACTAATCTTGATAAACTTTAGAAAAATTTAAGGTAGTGAGACCTACTCTCACCTTTTCTTTTTTGTATGGTCACCCAAACTCTATCAACACTTATTAGAGATGGGGTAGATAAAGATCTTATGGAAGGGATTAAAATATCTAAAATGACCCTTAATGTCACTCACCTTTTCTTTACTGATGATAGTAAATATTTCCTATAAATAGATTAATAAATTTGATATTATTAATAAATATGGATAGGCTACAGGTTTAAAGCGCAACCTTAACAAATGTGGGATAAGATTTAGCACAAATACCCCTATACATATACAAGTTATCATGGCTGGTAGACTGAATATGCAAATTACTAATAATTTAGGAAACTACTTTAGACTACCCACTAAGTGGGGAAGATCCAAAGTTAGAGATCTAAATCTATCAGTTGAAAGAATTATAAAAAGAATAGATAATTGCGAAAATATCTATCAGTACACCTTAAAGGTGGATACTTGGATGGCAGAAACTCTGGAAAAGGTTAGAAAAGAACATGGTAAAGAAAGCCTAGTTATTGAGAAAATATGCATATTAGTTTGGAATATTTGGAAGGACAAAAATGCGAAGAAATTTAAGAGAAAACCCCTTGACCCTATGAATATTGTTGAGAAAGCTATGCATGAGTGGGAAGATTATAAACAAATAAACTGTCCTAATAATGAGATAAATCTACTGAAGGATATATATAAAAACATAATGTCCCAGAAAGTTAACAATATACTTGAGAAGATACAATGTGTTAATAACTTGAGTACTACTAAAGGAAAGTGGACACCACCGCCTACTAATTTTATTAAGATAAACTGTGATTCTACTATGAAAAATAATCTTGCTTCTATAGCATGTGTGATCAGATATTCTTCTAAAAAGATGCTTAAACACAAAGTTCGGGATGTAGCCGTGATGTCTCCTCATTTGTGATAGATTTATATTAGGATGAGACATCATTTTTAGTGATTTAGAAGTCTTTCTAATTGATTTTCTTAAGAAATAGTGCACTTTCCTATTTTGAGTCTTGATTTAGTAAAATAATATTTTTAGAGCATATTGGATTTAATTGTTTATTTAGTGTGTAGCTTCAAAGATAATTATGGAGATTAATTAGAGTACAAGTCAAAGACTACAAGATATGGAAAGAGACTTGCATGGTAATTGGAGATAAGGAAACAAAAGCTAAAAAGATGGAAAAGGAAAAGCTGCATAAATCTAGGATTCTGCAGTACACGCCTAAAGAAGTGCTATTAACCCCAAGAAATAGGCCGATTTTGGTAAATTCCTTTCATAGGGACATAGATAATTCTGTGAGGATTCTTTTGGTATCTTATGGAGCTCAAACCGACCAATAACGAAGAAGATATGCTCAAAATGGTCCAGCAGTGTTTATCTTTATTTCCATACGAATTTGAGTTGGGCTAGGAGTCCAATACTTTATCTCTTCCTCAAGAAAACGAATTAGGTCTTCTAAACACCTATAAATACACCCTTATATCACTTGTAAATAATCCTTGCCTCATAGTAATTAGTTCTTAAGGTTTATTCTTCCAGTTTATTGTAGAGAGCAAGATGATGTCTTTTGTAATTTCTTTTAATTTATTTCCATCAGGTATGAACTAAACTCCCCATAGCTTGGGTTTTGCATAATGTATAATCTATGAATTCTAATTCTTCTATCTAAGTTTTTTTAAGAATTACATGCTTTAATTTGATATTAGCTTCTTACTTAATATTTGTTTATGTGTTTTGATTTATTGTCTTTCCTAGAACTGATCACTTTAGGATTGTTTTAATAGTAGTTAGATTTTCTCCTTGACAGAGTGTTTAACTATTGAACCACCACATAATGTCTAGTGTCGATATTAGTTCTGACAAAACATGATTCTAACTAGATAGTCATTAGGGTTTGTTTTAATCACCATATCACCAATTGATTGTTGCGTTTGCTTAGAGCCTTGGTAGCGCTTGATAACTCTAGGAGTGTAACCACGTCTTGGTTGTGCCGTAGCCCCCTTAGTCGCTCTCAAGGTCTACGGTATGGGAATTTAGAATCCTGACTAAGTATACCAAGAGCTAATATTCTCCCTTATTAACTAGATTTATAGATAGAATTAGAAGGATTAGTGCATACTAGCAAAACCTAAGTTATATCTCTCATCTCATATTCTTAATCTTTTACTTTATTGTCTTTTTAATTTCTTAGTTTAATTAATTATTTTCGAAATTCAATCTCTTTATTTTCTGTCTTTTAATTATTTACTCTTACTCGTTATTACTATCCACTCGTATAACACACTTAAGTCCCTGAGAACGAACTCAACTTACTAACTAAAACTTGCATACGTCCTGTAATACTTGCAGTACTGTGCCTGTCTAGGGTGAGAGTGCGTAGTTTCTTGACTTAATTTTATCTTATTTTTATCAGACCCTAGGCGACACCAAGTTTTTTGGCGCCGCTGCCGGGGACTTGTGTCTCGTTAGCGTGTGGGTTATTTATTTCGAGTAATAGTTTTTAATTAGTTTTTATTTTTCAGTTTTTAGTTTTTATTTTTCCGGATTTACGCTTGTGGTTTGCTTTAGTCTTTTTTAGGTTTCACAGTGTTTAATTCTTGGCCTCCCTTATCGGAGCCTAAGAGGAGCTCTAGACCTTACAACAGACGAGTTCGTGAGGAAAGAGCCTTAAGAAGAGAAATGGCAGCCCAACTAAATCCACCACTTGGTCCTCAGCAAGATCCACCTGGAATTCAACAACAGGATCCACCTGGTGTACAACTACCAGTAGGAGGAGGTAATGGGCAGAATAACGTTAATAATCAACAGAATCGAGTGCAGCAAGATCTCCCCGGTCTTCATGTACCGTTTCATGTTCAACCAATCGGTTACCGCCCTCCAGAGATCCAGAATATCAAATTTAGACCCGATCCGGGTATGCTTAGTCAATTTCAAAGTTTTGGACTCTACACTGGTACAGCAATTCAAGATCCGGTAAGATCGATTCAGAAGTTCATGCAGATTTGTGATGCCTACATTACTCCTGGCATTACACGCGAGCAACTGTATTGTCATATGTTTTCGTTCTTCTTGACCGGTAGAGCTAGCGATTGGCTAGAAAGACAACCACAGGGAACAATTCTTTCTTGGAGAGAACTTCAAGCCGCGTTCTTTAACCGTTTTTATCCGAAGAGCATGAGACTCAAAGATCAAACCGAGCTTGCAAGATTTTGCCAAGAGGATGGAGAAACAATAGGAGAGTCATGGACAAGATTTCAACAGAAATTAGCTAGATGTCCACTCCATGGTTATACACCTGCTCTACAACTTGTTATATTATATGAAGGACTTAATGATAAAGGTAGAGAGAAGGTGGATAACATTGGAAAGGGTAATTTTGTGTCCATGAATCATAATGAAGCTTCTGAGGTGCTAGAAAATATTATGGAACAAGAAAGAAGTTGGCCTTCAACGCGAGCTTCTGTAGCAAAGATCCGAGGAACGCTTCTTTTAGATGCAGAAACTGCGAACTCAACTCAAATATCCGCTTTAGAAAATCAAATCAAAGAGCTGAAAATAGAGATGCAAAAGAATTTAGCCGCTACAAACGTAGTACAAGAAGCACAAGGTTGTCAACAATGTGGGGTTAACAATCATACATGGGAAGAATGCGAATCAAATCCACAATCTGTTTACTTTATATCCAACCGCGGAGGTTATCAATGGGGTAACCGAAACCATCCGGGTATGCAGTATTCAAATCCACAAGGGGGCGCTAATCCTGGTCATTATCAATCGCGCCCCCAGAACAATTCTTTCCAACAGAGAGGTCAGTACCAAAATCAATATCAGAATAGACCTGCTCCCCCTCAACAACATGTTCAAGATGCATATACCGATTCATTAGACCAGAAAGATTTACCTCAGTATCCTCAAGAAGGATCTATGGACAATCAATAGATAGCACAAGCTCTGGACCGTTTGACCACGACTATGAACGCTCAGGAAGAGAAAGTCCGAGGACAAGATGCCATACTTCAGATGTTAGGTACTCAAGTAGAACAGTTAAATAAAGTGTTAACAAATTTAATGGAACAAAAGGAAGTAAAGGCAATCGAAGGAGGTGAAAACAATGTTGGGTTCGAAGCTTGTAAGGCTATATTCCTTGAAATTGAAGAAAAAGAGGAAGTACCGCATGCTGCCGTTAGGGCCGTGGAAGTTCCGAGTACCGAAGAAGAACCAACCAAGTCTAGCCCCGTGGAATCTGACTGTTCTGAGGTTTATGTGGAGGACGATGCAGAGAAAGCCGAATTTATACAGCTACTGAGGAAGATGCAAGAGGAGATTCGATCGGTTATGGATTATCAAGCTGAGCTAAATTCAAAAGTTGAAGATGAAGTTGCACCTGCTGTGCATGAAGAGAAAGAAGAAGAGAAGGTGGAATCACCACCTATTGTTCAAACAGTGTCACCCACTATTCCTGATACAAATCCTAAGGATGACACTGTACTCAAGACATTTGTAGAGGCGTACCAACCTGAAACTATCAACGCCTAAATGCTTGAGATTGCGAAGAAAGGACTTACACCGCAACAAGTTTTTACGCAAATTATTCCTGAGAAAGAAGCAAGTGTAGAGATCCCAAGAGAGAACCTGAGGGTTTCAAGGAGAAGTGAACGAGAGCTACCAACAAAGCTTAAAGATCCGGGAAGTTTCAACCTTCCTATTCAATTACATGGTATGCTCAAGGTGAAAGCTATGTACGATGTGGGTTCTGGTGTGAATCTTATGCCTAAGTCCGTGTTTGAGAGACTTGGACTTCAGAAATCAGAGAAAACTCCAGTGAAGTTGCAGTTCGCTGACAACTCAGTTAAAAGGACATGGGGAACAGTGGAGGACGTCTTAGTCCGTGCAGGTAATATCGCCATCCCTACTGACTTTGTTATTCTTGAGTTTGATGCAGATAAGCAGGTTCCAATAATACTTGGACGGCCCTTCATGGCCACAAGTCAAAGTGTCATCAACTTCCAAGAAGGGACCATCACCCTTCATGCAAAGAATGTATCCGAGACCTTCTATGTCTTGGGTAAGAAACCAAAGAAGTTAGATGCCACCGTTCCTATCATCCACAGCCTTTCACATCACAAAATCCATCCTGAGAAGATCCACTTAAAGCCTGTGGATACTGAGCCAAACATTGAGTTTGGGGTTGGCCATGAAGTTCTATGGAAAACTCACAAACGCGAGAATAGGCCACGAAGTTTCAAAGACTCGTGGATGGGACCATTCATTGTCACTAAGGTTGTTTCAGCCAAGGTGATAGAAATCCGACCCAAAACTGGGGTCAAGCGCAGATTAGTTGACGTTCATAGCCTAACTCGTTGTTGGGGAGGCTATATTCGCAAATCTTGATAAAGGTAACACGTCTAACTTTGAAAGACGTTAAACAAAAGTGCTGTACGGGAGACAACCCGTAGTTTTTTTAGTTTTTATGTCTTTTACGTTTTTAGTTTATGTTTAATTTAGTTGTTTTTAGTTGATATTGCATAATTGAGAAAGGTATTAGTGTTTTTGATGATTAGGTATTGGAGAAATCGAGTTAGGGAAGTGAGCAAAAATTTTCGGGACGGAGAAAAGACCTGTGCGGAGCACCCCTGCGGTGTACCCCTATACCGCAGCTATGGTCCGCAAAGCAAAAACCCGTACCACGGGTTGAAGCCGCGGGTCTTATCCAGAGACGAAAAATCGACCCGTGCGGACTACCCCCCTGCACCGCACCCCTGGTCCGTACGCCTAAAACACGTGTCACGGGGTGCTCTCACGGGTATTTTGACGAAGAAGCCGCGGTACACCCATGCGGTGTACCCCTGCACCGCACCTATGGTTCGCAAGCCAAAAACCCGTACCACGGGGTCATACCACATGTATTATGCAGAGGCTAAAAAATTTCAAACATCAGATGCTGCGGTGTACCCCGCGGGGTACCCATGTACCGCACGCATGGTCCGCGCCGCACAGCTGGAGAGAGAAAGAAACGGGATTCAAGTTATAAAAGAGGTATTAAGCTCATTATTCCGAATTTTATAAACCTTAAGCCTCTTTCTCTTCTCCAAAACCCTCCCAACTCCATTGAAGCTCATCATAACCTTCACCAATCATCAAAACACTACCCAATCATCAAGAAAAACACATCAAATCTTCTCTCCACCTCATTACACAAGAGATTCAAACACCCAATCCTCACCAAATCCATCAAATTGAATAATCAAGAGCTTAAATTTTCAAAATTCATCCTACAATTTCTTAAATCCAAACCAACCCATTACAAATCTACCCCATCCACATAGAAAACCATCATCAATTCACCTATCCTAGGCCAAATCAAGCTTGTTTAATCAATAATTCACAAGTTCAAATTTCAAGGGTTACTAAAGCTTTGAGTTGGGGGTTACTTGAAGATGACTAATAGAACAACAATTTTAGCTAGCAAGAGGGAGGTAAAGAGTAATAAGGGATTGGATTTAATCAAGAAGAAATCAATTGACAAAGGTTCTAGTTCTAAATCAAAGGGTAAAGATAGAGTTGAAAAGAGTGCAATACCTTTGTTTGATCATAATGGTAAAAAGCTTTACTTTTATGCCAAGGAGAAAACACAACCTCCACAAGGTCTTACACCCAAAGAGAAAGAGGAAACTTCAAGGGCCCTGAAGACTTCTGCAGAGAAACAATTGAAAGAACTACCTTTTGCTTATGATAAAGTATTCAAAGAAGAAGTTGGTACAGGAGAATATGCAAGATTCTTAGAGCTTGGTGAGAAATTGGGTTGGTCTATGTTCATGGTAAGACATTCTGAATTATGTCATGAGTTAGTTTTGGAATTCTATTTAGGCCTCTTTAGCCGAGATAGTAAAGGTTGTGTTCCGATTAGAGGAAAGCTAGTTCCTTTCACAGTTAATGAGATTAGAAACCACTTCAAGTTTAAGAAATTGAAAGGTTGTTGCAAATTTGAAGAAGCAGTTGCTAAACGAAAAATCTTTGATGAGGAATTACTTTTTGAGCATGTATTAGACAAGGAGAAAGTGCAATTACATAAGGGAGAATTGAAGGCACCTTGGCCTTACAAATATTTTCAAGCAGATGCGAGAATTTGGCACAATTTTCTTATTCCTAGTGTCTTTGGAAACACACGAACTTTGGATGTGACTATGAAGTACGCTCTACTGTTGGATTGTATTTTGAGAGGAGAAGAAGTTGATGTGGCACAGTTGATCTATGAGGAGGTGATACGATTTTCGGTCTCTCCTAAATCAGTTTATAATGTTAAATTTCCAACTATGATCACGTGTCTTGTGCGAGAAGCGAATGTAGTATTGGGTGAAGAAGAGAAACTCGAGTTTAAGACGATTTATATTGATAATGCTTGGATCAAAGATATCTTTCGAAGAGCGGGTTCTACGCAAGTTTCGAAAGAAGAAAAGGAGCAAAATTGGCAAGAGAAGATGGAGGAGCGTTTAACGAAATTTGAAGCAGCTCAAACTTCCTTAGTCAATGATGTGGCACAAATCAATGCTAATCAAGTGCACATCATGAAACTCCTCGAGCAATTAACGAAAGATCCAGCAAATCCTACCTTGGATATAAATGATGCGAGGCAATAAGCCTCGAAAGTATGTTCTCTTTCTTCCTTACCATTTCTGTAAATATGTCTATCTGCTAATTTTAATTTCTGTTTCGATTTTTTTTTGAGTCGTGGGGACACGGCTCATTTTTGAGTTGGGGGTGTGGGATTCGTTGTCTCTCATCTCCATTTTTCTGTTTTTAGGTAGAAATTAAAATTTTTGATACATGGGAATTAGATGTAGAGTGTGTTTAATAGCTTGAAAGCATAAGCTCAGTGAATTAATGATAGTAAGTAGTATGTTTATGAGCTATGTATTTGTATGCTTTGAGTATTTGCAGGAAAACACACGTTGATAGTAAAGAAAAGATTAGTGAGCAATGCGATAGAAAGTATGTTCGATCTCAGGGAACCTTGAGAAGTGTGTAGGCCGTGAGATCCAAGCTAGTTGACAAAACCATTTGATGAAAGTGCTAAAGGTAAGAAAATAACGAAATTACATAGTGTAGAAAGTGATTAAGGCGGTTCTTTCATATTTGAAGCCTTTTAAGCCTTTTTATACCTTCTCACCTTGTGATTTTTTTGATTTTATATGCTATACCCTTCTCAGCCCCTGCTAGCCTTTCTAAAGCTTTTTATTGAAACACATTATAAGCCATATCCTTTAGATTATAGGACTTTTCCATATGACCCGCACTCGAATTGCGATGCATAGACAGTTGTTTTAGAGCTTGAGTTTGGGGTGGTGGGTCCACCATTATGGGAAATGTTATTGGGTTGGGATTTTTTGAGCTTATTAATTGTGCTTTATGCTTTATATTGATGATGATTCACATATTTTTATTGTAACCCTTTGCCGGGGTAATAGTGAATGAAAAAGAAACTACGAGCTAAATTTGCCAAAAAGGGCATTAAAAGAAATATATATATATATATATATGCGAAAAGAGCGTGATATCTCATCATTAAAAAGAGAGTCATAGCTTAAGAATTGATTTGAAAAGAAAAGAAAATATATATATTCGGACCGGCAAAGTGGATTTTTATGTGAACATCTTAAGTTTTAATTGGGTTATTGGGGGTGCTAAATTATGCATCAAGGAATTCGTTGGGTTGAGTGAGAAACGTTTTATGAGAGTAACTCAAGCTCTAGGGCGATTCGTTGATGGCTAGTGAGGAGAGTGCCAAAAGCTCACTCCAAATTATCCAAATACACTATCATACCGTCCTTAAGCCTAAATTACAACCTTAAAGACCTTGTGATTATTTGCTATGTAATTGAGAAGTGATTGAGCCATTAGAGATTATTTAAGTGGATCTTTGAATACTAGTGAAGTTCGATGAACAATCTATAGCTTTCTTGGGGAACTGAGTAAAGTCTCAATCCTTCTTACATTGCGAAACTAATCTGCTCTTGAATTCAAGCCGTGTTGACTGTGGATATAAGAAGTGTACAGGTATGTAGTTTATGAATGTTATTGCATGAAATTTCTGAGTTGTGGGCTTTAGGTTTATTCTACATATTCTGCTATGTTTTTCCCATTGTGTTGAGAATTTTATAAGTGTGTATTTATAGACTTCCCTATGTTTTTATCTTTATTGTATCGGGACGATACAACTTTGAGTTGGGGGTCTTGATGTCTCCTCATTTGTGATATATTTATATTAGGATGAGACATCATTTTTAGTGATTTAGTCTTTCTAATTGATTTTCTTAAGAAATAGTACACTTTCCTATTTTGAGTCTTGATTTAGTAAAATAATATTTTTAGAGCATATTGGGTTTAATTGTTTATTTAGTGTGTAGTGATAGTCTATATGCGTCCTAGAAGGGGGGTTGAATAGGACAATAGAAATTAATCGGCTAATTTTATTTCAAGTAAATAAAATTAAAAGCTAATTTGAATCCTATTGTTTTAGCAAACTAAATAGTAAAGAACTAGATAATCCTAAAAGACAATATTATCAAACTATTCATGTAGGCATTTTATCAAGCATATAGAGTGCAGAAATGTAAAGAGAGTAGAGATAGAATACGATACACAACGATGTATAGTGGTTCGGTTTCCCTACATCCACTACCTAAGGAAGCCTCCTTAGGATTTGCAAGATTCTCAACTAATCTTCGTAACTCTTAACCGGGTGAGATTACAAACCCTTACAACCACTTCAAAAACCTTTGAAGGAAAATACACTTGTGTTATCACCAACACAAGGAACCAAGCATAAAACCTATGCTCACACTACTCTCTTAATCTATTACAAGAACTAAGAGGAAAGGGAAAAGTGTTTAGGGGTGCTTATAAAAGCTTTGTAACTAAACTCCTAAATGAGTGGATATGAATGATGTAGCTTCACAATGAATATGACTTGAATGATCCTTTGAAACCTCCTTAAATGATAATATTAATTACTCTTAAGATTGGTAGATGGAAGGCTTAAGTTGTGTCTTGAATGAGCTCCATTTTATAGCTGAAAATATGGTCCAACGGTCACAAGGTTTCTCTCTAACGGATCTATTTTATCTCCAACGGATATAAGCTTTGTCCTCTTGTAATAGTACAGAAAACCCTCTCGTGCGGTGTACCGCGGGTATGGTCCGGTGCACCGCGAAAACGTTCGTCTTAATTTCAAGCTTACTGATCGGACTATCCTATGCACCGCGTCCCTGGTCCGTGTCTCGGTCCGGTGTACCGCGCCTTGGTCCGGTGTACCATGCAAATTTATGAGCTTACTGACGGGCTATCCTGTGCACCGCGCCTCTGATCCGTGGTTCTACGGTGTACCGCATGACTTGTCCGGTGTACCGCGGGGCTGTTCATTTGAATCTCAAGCTAAAGTTCAAGGATAAAAACACAACTAATCTAATGAGGGGTTTTGGAAAACATTTAAAGAGATACCAAAATGAATTTTAGTTTAAATGATGATTTGTCGAATATTAAAACGGGAATAAAAACAAGGTGTGGCTAACAATCTCCCCCTTTTTGATGTTTGACAAATCATAAACTTTTGAAGATGCCTAAGATTAAGTTTTGATCAAAAACTCCCCCTCAACCTAATCACTAGAGTTTTTATAAAAACTCCCCCTCACAAAATGCATTTGAAAAAGTTTAACTAAAATTTCTCCCCCTTTGTCAACAACAAAAAGAACTAATGATATGATTTTAAAAATTTTAAGGGGTCAAAACACATTTTGGGTGAAAACAAGGACTAAAAGAATAAATGGATAACAATTAGAAGCTTCAAGGACCCTATAACATCAAGAAAATATTAGCAACAAGAGTATATGCACAAAAAGCACTAAAACACAAATGACATGATAAGAAGGTTAGAGAATTTGCATGCCAATCTCACAACGAATTTTCTCAAAAAGATCTTGGGGTAGAGGTTTAGTAAAGATATCGGCTAGTTGATTTTCGGAAGTGACAAATTCAAGTACAATATCCCCTTTTTGAGTGTGATCACGGATAAAATGATGACGGATTTCTATGTGTTTCGTTCTAGAGTGTTGAATAGGATTTTTGGTAAGATTGATAGCACTAGTGTTATCACAACGAATTGGAACACGATCATACTCTAGGCCAAAATCTAGTAAGGTTTGTTTCATCCAAAGAATTTGAGTCACACAATTTCCGGCCGCAACATATTCGGCTTCGGCCGTGGATAAAGCAACACTATTTTGTTTTCTACTAGACCAAGAAACAAGGGATTGACCTAAGAATTGGCAACTACCACTAGTACTCTTCCTATCAAGTCTACACCCGGCATAATCGACATCCAAATAACCTATTAGCTCAAAAGAGGTAAATCTTGGGTACCAAAGTCCTAGACTAAGGGTTCCTTTCAAATACCTAAAAATACGCTTAACGGCACTAAGATGGGATTCTTTAGGAGAGGATTGAAATCTAGCACAAAGACACACGGGGAACATAATATCGGGTCTAGAGGCGGTTAAATAAAGTAAGCTACCAATCATACCTCGATATACTTTCTCATCAACATCCTTACCATCTTCATCTTTGTCTAATTTTGTGGATGTGCTCATTGGAGTTCCAATTTCCTTTGCATCTTCAAGTCCAAATTTTTTGATCAATTCTTTTGTGTATTTGGCTTGATTGACAAAGATGCCATCCTTCATTTGTTTGATTTGAAGTCCAAGAAAGTAATTCAATTCTCCCATCATGCTCATCTCAAATTCCTTATGCATACTCTTAGAAAAATTCTCACAAAGATTTTCATTAGTAGCACCAAATATTATATCATCCACAAAAATTTGAACAAGAAGGATATCTTTTGAAGACCTTTTTATAAATAAAGTGGAGTCAATATTTCCTCTTTTAAAACCATCATCTAACAAAAATTTGCTTAATCGTTCATACCAAGCACGAGGTGCTTGTTTTAAACCATATAGAGCTTTTGAAAGTTTAAAAACATGATTTGGAAATTTTGGATCCTCAAAACCCGGTGGTTGTTTAACAAAGACTTCCTCGTCTATAAAACCATTTAAAAAAGAACTTTTGACATCCATTTGGTAAAGTTTAAAATTCATATAACAAGCAAAAGCAAGTAGCATACGAATAGATTCAAGTCTAGCTACCGGAGCAAAAGTTTCATCGAAATCAATACCTTCTTCTTGATTGTACCCTTGAGCAACTAACCTTGCTTTATTTCTAGTGATAATACCGGTGTCATCTAGCTTGTTGCGAAATATCCACTTAGTGCCAATAATAGTAGGGCCAATTGGTTTCTCCATTAATGTCCAAACTTTACTATGCTCAAATTGATTTAATTCCTCATGCATAGCGTTAATCCAATGATCATCTAATAAGGCTTATTTAATATTCTTGGGCTCAATTTGAGATAAGAATGCTTGATGAGCACATAAAGCAATAATACGAGAACGAGTGGTAACACCTTCTTTTGGATCACCTAGAATTAATTCACTTGGGTGATCTTTGATATGTTTCCAACATTTTGGTAAATCCGTACTAGCTTCATTTGAGATTTGACCATTTTCCTTAGGAGGTTCATCATGAGATTTTAATTCTTGAGTAGGAGATTCTAAGGGTTGATCTAGTGGAGTATCTTCATTTAGGTCAACATCTACTACTTTCTTGATACAAAACGGATTAGTCTCATCAAAGTCAACATGCATAGATTCCTCAATAGTACGAGTACGTTTGTTGAAAATGCGATAGGCTTTCCCTTTAGTGGAATAACCAAGAAAAATACCTTCATCCGATTTAGCATCAAATTTTACCAAATAGTCCCTAGTGTTTAAGATAAAACATTTGCACCCAAAAACACGAAAATAAGCAATAGTTGGTGGTCTACCATTCCAAAGCTCATAAGGGGTTTTCTTAATAAGGGGTCTAATTAGAGTTCTATTTAACACATAACAAGCCGTATGAACGGCTTCACCCCAAAAGTATGTAGGCAAGCTATGTTCCTTTAGCATTGTTCTAGCCATTTCTTGTAGAGTTCGGTTTTTCCTTTCCACTACCCCATTTTGTTGGGGAGTTCTAGGGGCCGAAAAATTATGCTCAATCCCAAATTCATCACAAAAATGCACAAAAGGAGAATTCACATATTCACTACCATTATCACTACGAATGCATGTAATAGAGTAGCCTTTCTCATTTTGCACCTTTCTACAAAGTTTTGCAAATTCATTGAAGGCATCACTTTTTAAAGCAAGGAACATCACCCATGTAAATCTAGTGAAATCATCAACAACAACAAAGACATATCTAGAACCCCCTAGACTAGTGACATCAACGGGACCAAAAAGATCCATATGCAATAATTGAAGTGGCCTAACGGTGATGACCTTATTTATGGATTTAAAAGATGAACGATGTTGTTTACCAAGTTGACATGCATCACATAATTTATCTTTATCAAATTTATAAATAGGCAAACCAACAACAAGATTTTTTCTAGATAATTTTGAAATCAAATCCATGCTAGCATGCCCTAAACGTCTATGCCAAAGCCAACTATCATTTACCACGGATAAACATTTAATATGTTTAGACATAAGACTCTCAAGATCAACAACAAAAACATTATCCGATCTTTTTGCAATAAACATAGTATCTAACTCATAATTTTTGAAAACAACACATCTAGATGCTTCAAATTTAACACTAAAACCAACATCACAAAGTTGACTTATACTAAGCAAGTTAAAAGAGAGACCCTCAACAAGCAACACATTAGAGATAAGTAAAGAATTCATGTTACCAATGTTACCTTTACCCAAAACGCGTTTCTTAGTATTGTCGGCAAAAGTAACTCTATCACCTTTTGTTTTATATAAACGTGTAAATAATGAAGGATTCCCGGTCATGTGTCTTGAGCATCCACTATCAAGGAGCCATATATTTTGCTTCTTGATGCTCAATCCCTACAAACAAAAATAATTTAAGCTTTAGGTACCCAATTAGGTTTGGGTCCATGAGGGTTAGTGGATTTTCTTTTTAAGACCCATATAGGCCTTTTCCAAATTGGCACAAGAGATCCCAAATCCAATAATTTACGATAGTAACAATGAGATGCATCATGACCAAGTTTTTCACAATAGGTGCAAGTGATAGAAGATTTTGAAGAAGATGGAATTTCATTTGAAATTTTTGATTTTACAAAAACATTTTTCAAAGGTTTTTGGTGAGTGAATGGATCATATCCAACACCATTTTTTTCACAAGCCATTCTTTGAGAACCTAAAATCAAATCCAAGTTTTCTTGCCCACTAGTAAATTTTAAAATAATGGCATTTTGATCAACAATCTTTTTCTCTAACAAAGCTTTTTCTTCCAAAAGATTTTTCTCAATAAGATGAAGTTTTTCATTTTCATCTATACATTCATCACAAAGATTTTGACAATCTTCCAAGGCTTTCAAAACCTCTTTAGTTCTATTTTTCTCAAATTCTAAATCTTTTGTTAAAACTTTGTTTGTTTCAATAGAATTTAAAAAATCATTGTAAAGAGAATCAAATGCCTCATGAATATCTTGTTCACTAGCATCATCATTAGTTAAAGAGAGTTTAGATTTAGGAGTTACCTCATCATGATTTGCCATAAAGGCAAAGTGAGTTGAACCGGTATCATCATCCGAAGAAGCATCTTCATCATTTTCAAGTTCTCCCATAAAAGCAACAAGATTGACATTTTCGTTATCACTTTCTTCTTCCTCCAAATTTTGAGTATCCCAAGTGATATTAGCATGCATTGCTCTCTTAGGTTTTTCCTTTTGAAGAAGAGGACAATAAGTTTTGATGTGACCAACTTTCTTGCAATGATAGCAAGTGGGTTCATCTTGTTTGATAGCTCTATCATTCTTCTTGTAGGGTGAGGAAGAACTTCCTTTCTTGGCAAAGCGTTTGTATCTCATGAATTTTTTCATATCTCTTGCTAACATAGCCACTCCTTCATCTTCACTAGTTTCTTCTTCATGTGAGTTTTCTTCTTCACTTTCCTTCCTTTCTTTTCGTTCTTTCAACTTGGTACTCAAGGCATGGAAAGCAATAGATTTCTTACTCTTCTTCTCCTCATCATCTCTTATCTTTTCTTCTTCAAGCACAAGCTCTTCCGTCATGAGGTTGCAAATGAGTTCATGAACCGTCATTTTTGAAAGATCTTTAGTGTCTCTTATAGAGTTGATCTTTACTTGTATTTCCTTGGAAGAGCAAATAAGATTTTTTGGCATTGTTCTTTGTTGGTGTACTCTTGACCAAGAGTCTTCAAGGTGTTAACAATGTTAGAAAATCTTTGATGCATAGCATTTAAGGCTTCATCGGGCTCCATACGAAATAGCTCATACTTAGTGATGAAGAGACCAATCTTGGTTTCTTTGATATCTTCCGTTCCTTGATATGATAGCTCCAAGAGTTGCCACATTTCATGAGCGGAATTGCATTCACTAACTCTAGCATATTCCGTGACACTTAATCCATTAATGAGGATGTTCATAGCTTTGTTGTTTTTGGTGAGTTTAGCTATGTCTTGATCATTGTAATCATCTTCATCTTTCACCTCCGTTCTACTACCGGTAACATAAGGAATATAAGGACCCTTCTTGATAGCAAGCCACAAAAAGTAATCAATTCCTTTCACATGAATCTCCATTTTCTTTTTCCATCCAAAGTAGTCTTTTCCTACAAAAAGCGGAGGTCTAGTAGAACATGAACCTTCCGGTTGATTAGAATCCATATCGTATTAACTCTAGAAACGATTAAGTACAATAGAGCTAGGCTCTGATACCAATTGATAGTCTATATGCGTCCTAGAAGGGGGGTTGAATAGGACAATAGAAATTAATCGGCTAATTTTATTTCAAGTAAATAAAATTAAAAGCTAATTTGAATCCTATTGTTTTAGCAAACTAAATAGTAAAGAACTAGATAATCCTAAAAGACAATATTATCAAACTATTCATGTAGGCATTTTATCAAGCATATAGAGTGCGGAAATGTAAAGAGAGTAGAGATAGAATACGATTCACAACGATGTATAGTGGTTCGGTTTCCCTACATCCTCTACCTAAGGAAGCCTCCTTAGGATTTGCAAGATTCTCAACTAATCTTCGTAACTCTTAACCGGGTGAGATTACAAACCCTTACAACCACTTCAAAAACCTTTGAAGGAAAATACACTTGTGTTATCACCAACACAAGGAACCAAGCATAAAACCTATGCTCACACTACTCTCTTAATCTATTACAAGAACTAAGAGGAAAGGGAAAAGTGTTTAGGGGTGCTTATAAAAGCTTTGTAACTAAACTCCTAAATGAGTGGATATGAATGATGTAGCTTCACAATGAATATGACTTGAATGCTCCTTTGAAACCTCCTTAAATGATAATATTAATTGCTCTTAAGATTGGTAGATGGAAGGCTTAAGTTGTGTCTTGAATGAGCTCCATTTTATAGCTGAAAATATGGTCCAACGGTCACAAGGTTTCTCTCTAACGGATCTATTTTATCTCCAACGGATATAAGCTTTGTCCTCTTGTAATAGTACAGAAAACCCTCTCGTGCGGTGTACCGCGGGTATGGTCCGGTGCACCGCGAAAACGTTCGTCTTAATTTCAAGCTTACTGATCGGACTATCCTATGCACCGCGTCCCTGGTCCGTGTCTCGGTCCGGTGTACCGCGCCTTGGTCCGGTGTACCGTGCAAATTTATGAGCTTACTGACGGGCTATCCTGTGCACCGCGCCTCTGATCCGTGGTTCTGCGGTGTACCGCATGACTTGTCCGGTGTACCGCGGAGCTGTTCATTTGAATCTCAAGCTAAAGTTCAAGGATAAAAACACAACTAATCTAATGAGGGGTTTTGGAAAACATTTAAAGAGATACCAAAATGAATTTTAGTTTAAATGATGATTTTTCGAATATTAAAACGGGAATAAAAACAAGGTGAGGCTAACATGTAGCTTTAAAGATAATTATGGAGATTAATTAGAGTCCAAGTCAAAGACTACAAGATATGGAAAGAGATTTGCATGGTAATTGGAGATAAGGAAACAAAAGCTAAAAAGATGGAAAAGGAAAAGCTGCCTAAATCTAGGATTCTGCAGTACACGCCTAAAGAAGTGCTATTTACCCCAAGAAATAGGCCGATTTTGGTAAATTCCTTTCATAGGGACATAGATAATTCTGTGAGGATTCTTTTGGTATCATATGGAGCTCAAACCGACCAATAACGAAGAAGATATGCTCAAAACGGTCCAGCAGTGTTTATCTTTATTTCCATACGAATTTGAGTTGGGCTAGGAGTCCAATACTTTATCTCTTCCTCAAGAAAACGAATTAGGTCTTCTAAACACCTATAAATACACCCTTATATCACTTGTAAATAATCCTTGCCTCATAGTAATTAGTTCTTAAGGTTTTATTCTTCCAGTTTATTGTAGAGAGCAAGATGATGTCTTTTGTAATTTCTTTTAGTTTATTTCCATCAGGTATGAACTAAACTCCCCATAGCTTGGGTTTTGCATAATGTATAATCTATGAATTCTAATTCTTCTATCTAAGTTTCTTTGGGAATTACATGTTTTAATTTGATATTAGCTTCTGGTGGTCCTTTGTGTGTTCTAAAATAAATGCAAAAAGTAATCGAACCACAACCGCAAGTGTACGGTTGTTCCAAGTAATAATAGTGATAATACAGATTCGTTCCAAGGACGGGATGGTTGACTACAATGCTTATCAAGTAATGATTGGTTGCACTTATGCAAGCAAATAAAAGATGATATGATTGATTGGTTGATTTTCTAATTCCTAAGATGAAAATGTAAATAAATAACTAAGACGCAAGTAAATGAAAGTAAAACGCAAGTATGAGCAGGCAGTACTTGAGAAACGCAAGGGCTTTCCTAACTATCATTCATTTCATACATCGTTTAAGGGACAAATTGGTAAATTTGTATTGGTCGGGATTCTATATTCTCCTTACCCCCGTCAGGGTGGACTAAGGAGCAACTCTCAAATGCTACAAACCCCGTTAGGGTGATTATAGTCCACTCTCAAGTGTTTAAATTTAAATTACCCAATAGGCCATAGGTTTAATTAAGCTCGTCAGAGTCAAATAATTTCTAACCTACATTCGTTAACTAGTTCGGTACCTAAATCCCCCGTCAAGGTGATCCAATCGCCACTAATTGGAATAGCCTAGATACTAAGTCCTATTATTAATTGATCAGGTCAATAATAGTAAATAAAGTGCAAATTAAAGAAAAATACGAATTACCCAATTTGATTTAAATAATAAATATCCCAAATCCAAATGTATGAAACGAAATCAAATTGGGATTAACCCATTATGCGTTCTCAAGCACTTATTGAGTTTAGCTCATAATAATTAAAAAGACAAAAACTAAATTAAATGTAAAGGAATTCATATTGTCTTACAAATAAAAGATAAAAGAAACTTAATTTCCGGAATAGGAATGACTGAGAACGGAGATATAGACCCTCTCCAGCTCTTGCAGCTTCTTCTTTCTTCCTTCTGTTGCTTCTCTCTGATGTTTTTAATTGTAAAGAATGAATTGTATGAAAAATAGAAGTCAAGGCCTCCTTTTATAAGTAGAAAAACGGATTAGGGCTTGGACCTAATAATAAAACACTAATTAAATGTCCAAGCCCAAATTCTAAGTCCAAAATCCCGTAACTGCTGATACATCTTCACTAAAACGGCTTTTCCCGCTTCGTTATGACTCCGATTGACCTAATTCCGGTTGCTAAAGTTCCGTAACTCGATAAGGAATGTTTTCTCTTCAAAGGTCAGCGGCTAAATCATCTCTTAAACACCTCGAAATCAGAAATCTATGGCCTGGAAAACAGATTTTCAGCTCTAAAAATAATTTCTTCGGGATTTATCTTCAAGTCTTGACTCCATATCATGATCTTTGACTTTCTCCTCGGATTCCTCTTCTAGATAACATCTAAAACCTGTAAACTTTACACTAAAAATACCAATATTACGCGCAAAAGCTTAATAAAGTAAAAATGCTAGAAATAAAAGAGGAAAATCATATTATTGCATATTTAGTCCAAAAGTCTATCAAATTAATTAAATAAACACAAAAAATGATGTCTCCTAAGGGTCGAAAATAAGAACAATTAAGGAGACATCAGATTCTTACTTAATAATTGCTTATGTGTTTTGATTTATTGTCTTTCCTAGAAATGATCACTTTAGGATTGTTTTAATAGTAGTTAGATGTTCTCCTTGACAGGGTGTTTAACTATTGAACCACCACATAATATCTAGTGTCGATATTAGTTCTGACAAAACATGATTCTAACTAGATAGCCATTAGGGTTTGTTTTAATCACCATATCACCAATTGATTGTTGCGTTTGCTTAGAGCCTTGGTAGCGCTTGATAACTCTAGGAGTGTAACCACGTCTTGATTGTGCCGTAGCCCCCTTAGTCGCTCTCAAGGTCTAAGGTATGGGAAATTTAGAATCCTGACTAAGTATACCAAGAACTAATATTCTCCCTTATTAACTAGATTTATAGATAGAATTAGAAGGATTAGTGCATACTAGCAAAACCTAAGTTATATCTCTCATCTCATATTCTTAATCTTTTACTTTATTGTCTTTTTAATTTCTTAGTTTAATTAATTATTTTCGAAATTCAATCTCTTTATTTTCTGTCTTTTAATTATTTACTCTTACTCGTTATTACTATCCACTCGTATAACACACTTAAGTCCCTGAGAACGAACTCAACTTACTAACGAAAACTTGCATACGTCCTGTAATACTTGCAATACTGTGCCTGTCTAGGGTGAGAGTGCGTAGTTTCTTGACTTAATTTTATCTTTTTTTTATCACACCCTAGGCGACACCAAGCCGCAGACTCTCCTTTAGAAGATGAAACTCTAGGCATTCTTAAATTTTGTCTACTAACTCGAGAGTTAATTGACACAAGAGTTATAGTAGAGAATGATTGTCTTCAGATTATACATCTATTGAAAAATAAAGTGCAAATTTTTAATCACTCCATTCGTAATATTTATTAATAATATTTATCTAGTAGTTGAATCTTGTTTACTTTCCTTTTTCTTTTTGTTAGAAGAGATAGGAATAGGATAGCCGATTGGATAGTTAAGTATAAGCTTGAAGGCAAAATACTTGACTCGTATCTTATCTTGACACATTCCTAATTCGGTTATTCCTTTCTAGTTAATAAGTAAGTTTTTCCTTCCTGAATTGATTAATGATTTGTAATAAGTCTTATTTTATTAACACATCATATTTGGGAAAAATAAAACTTTTATATGACATAAAACAATTTTCTCTGGCTTGTAATATGAATTTCTCTAATGTCAGGAGAAAGATGAACAAGTAACCGATTATCATTAGACATTATAATCGGACACAAAATGCATAATTAAAGTTCAAATCTTCAATTTATTATACAACCAGGAAGATGAACCTTCTTTTACATCAAATTAAAATAAAGGTTAAAGATTCACTTTGCTAAAGCTTTAATTCCAAGGATTTGCCTCTAAACTGAAACTCTGCAAATTGATGCTGCAAAATAATCAAGTGTTAGTTAGAGAACTTCATACTTGTGACAAAAACTTTAACTTTTAAATGTAAGAAAAATAACGATTAAAGCGTATCATTTTTTCGATAACCAAAACAATATTAGTACTACCTTATCTTCTAGACTAACAATTAGTAGGTTGTTTTGGTCCAGTATCCATTTATAGTAATAAACAAGATTTGTACGACTTATCATTTGGCCTATCAAATAAGTGTCATAATACATAAACAAGCTTAATGCTCGCTTATCGTGTAGCCTAATAAACTAGCTTAAAAGCATACACTAGTTCAGTAAAAAGTAAAAATATGATAATGCATACCAACGGTTCATTCATTCATGAAATATGTTCGATCTCAGTTACTCAGAAGTAGATGATGACGTCAGAAGTAGATGATGCAGTACTATTCCCACGAAACACAGAGCTACTGGTTACCATATTCTGTGGCAAGCTTTTCCTAAGCTCATCAATCGCGGATTGTGAATTTTTCAGCAACCATTCAACTGTTTTACTATCATTATCAAACCCTAACGCGTTTTGAAGATCGAAAAACATAGAAGCAACATCAAGAGAAGACTCTATTCTTCTGTGTTTTGGTCCATTAGCAGTTTTGGATTTGTTGTGCCTATCTTTTTTACCTGCAGTTTTGGATTTGTTGTGCCTATCTTTTTTACCTGCAGTTTTCTTTTTCTTGACAAGTCGCTCATTGAGCACAGCATCTTTCTTGCTTAAATCTGCACAACCTCCTCCTCTGTCGTCCTCAAGGCTGCAATTATCCTCAGAATTGCAATTCTGAGGAGGTGGTGCAGCTGCAATTATCCTCGCCATTTTTAGCTGTTAAAGAGTGCTGCTGAAGCTCTTAACTGTAAAGATCTTGTAGAATCACACCTCGATCAGTATCTTCATAGTGTATATAAAGAGAAAAAAAAAAAAGACAGTGACACGTAAAAATCTCATCAAGTACTGTACTATCTTAAGCGTGTCGCTGTTTAAGAAGAGCTAAACTAAGGCCAAACAACAGCCCCATCCCTACTTTTTTGCTACAGCGTGACACCTCATCAAGCCAACTAAAGTGCTTTACTCCTTTAGCACATGATAAAGTGGACCAAAACCATCCTCCTCCTAAGCGTGACACCTCATCATATTTCCTACATCCATCAGCACGTGATTCAGTGGTTTACAGCAGTGCAATATATCTACTGACAAGCTCTTTCCGGTGAGGCAGCCTACACAAAAGCAGTGCACATTTCTCCGATTAGTCGGAAAACTGCACGACATCTTTTGGACCTGAATTCCACCCCAGAATCGGAAAAAAGCTGTGAAATTAATATGTTCCAAGTGGGTTTAGAATCCGATGCGATTAAAAATTTGGTCGAATTTCATGCTAAAGAAGGAAAATTGAGAGCTTCAAATGGGAATCATCCGAGTATAATCATGAAACCGGAAAGTTACGGAAAATTAATGGAAATCGAGGGAAAAAAGGAGCGTCCTTTTGAGACGGTTATTAGTAAAAAAACGAAAAAAGCGTGAAACAAGTTATAAGAAGCTAACACTTATTAGAAAAGAATATAATTGGCGAAAGAGACAATATTAGAAGGCTAAAGGCGCACGATTAAGGAGCGCAAATAAGGGGAAACCCTCCAAGTGTTCTTAATGATGATTACAACTTGGAACACGAGGGGTTTCGCCTCTCCCCATAAGAGACGAGGGGTAGTAGACTTAATTAGGCGTAAAAATATTGATATTCTTGGTATTTTGGAGACAAAAAGTAACACGGTTTGAATGAATTATTTTATGAATAGTATGCTTAGAGGATGGAAGTGTGTAAATAACTTTGATTTTGTTGAACATGTGAGAATTCTTGTCGTTTGGGACCCGGATAAGGTGCAAGTGGAGATTATTGAGAGGACACCACAAGCCTATCATTGCAAAATTGTGTTCAAGGTAACTTCTTTAAGCCTTTACACCTCATTTATATATGGCTTAAATGATAAAGATTTGCATAGAGATTTGTGAAAAAACCTTAGAGATTTTGCCACCATTTTTATGATTTATGGCTTCTTTTTGAGGATTTTAATAATAATTTAGCTTCGAACGAAAGAATTAGAGAAAGAAGTGTAACGGATGGTGATTTTGAGGAATTCGCGGATTGTTGCAATTGTTTGGGTCTTGAAGATATTTAATATACCTGTCAATTCTTTACTTGGGATAATAATCATGTCCTAAGCAAGATAGATCGGGATTTGGGTAATCAGGAATTGGATGAATCCGATCACTATATTCAAGCGGAGTTCTTACCTAAATCGAGCGTGTCCGATCACTCGCCTTGAGTGGTAAATATTTTCTTACGGCGTGTTAATAGAGTAGATCTGTTCCGGTTTTTTAATATGTGGGTTGAGCATGATAATTATAATATAACGGTGGAAAATGGATGGAATATGACCGTTGTTTCGGGTACTAAACAATACATTCTTTGCCAAAAACTCAATGCTTTGATATTTGATTTGCGGAAGTTTAATAAAGAACATTTTTCTCATATTTCCGCAAGAGCCAAGAAAGTTAAGGAGGATCTTGAAAAGGCCGAGGTAACTTTCCAACAAAACTTAACTAATGATTGTCGCTTTGATGCTTTAGTTGGATTTTGAAATAGTGCGAGACTTCTTGAGAAAGTCGAGATTAGTTTTCTTCAACAAAAAGCTAAGTTTGGCTATACTCTTAAATAGATGTTCGAAATATTTCATGGGCTTATGAAAAGTAAACAACGACGGGTATTTATTCCTAATATTATTTGTGCTAATGGAGAATTATCAAATTCAAGTACCCAAGTGTATGAAGAGTTTATTAATCGATTTCAAGTTTTATTGGGAACAAAGGATACAACATCTCATATTGCGTCCAATGTTTTTAATTGGGCGAGTGTACTTTCACAAGAGCAAGGTGTTGAGTTGTGTAGAGATATTACCGATAGTGAGATAAGGAGGCTATTATTAGAATATCAAATAATTAAGTTCCATTCACGATGCATTTTTGTCTCTTTTCTTTAAGCGTTCGTGGGATATTATTGGAAAAGATTTTTATCAGCGGCACGTGAATTCTTCACTTCCGGTTTTTTACTTCGTCAATTAAATATACGATAATCGCTTTAATTCCCAAGATTGATGATCCGACTTGTGTAGATCATTTTCGACCAATTTTGTGTTGTAACGTGGTTTATAAGGCGATTATCATGATCATGACGGATCGACTTAAACCGATGCTTAATAATTTAATAGATAAATCTCAAAATGCTTTTGTGGAGGGAAGATCTATGATTGAGAATATACACCTCATGCAAGAGCTTTTATGGGGGTACAACAATAATAGAAGCTCCCCAAGATGCACTATAAAGAATGATTTTTGAAAGGTGTGTGATTCGATCTCTTGGGAATTCAATCATGAGGTATTAAAGCGATTAAATTTTCCGAAAAAAAATTGTGAATTGAAGTTGACTTGTGTTTCATCTCCTTTCGATTTGGTGGCTATAAAGGGAGAAGTTCATGGATTCTTTAAAGGTGAAAAAGGGTTAAGACAAGGTGAACCTATTCCCCTTTATCTTTTTATCTTTTGTCTTGAATACTTCTCTAGATTTTAAAAGAAAAATACAAGTATTGATTTTTAAATATCATCCTAAATGTGAGAAGCAAAAGATCATACATTTAGCCTATGCAGATGATTTAATGCTACTTTCAAAAAGAGACAAAAAGCCGATAAAAAATCTTATGGATAGCTTAAATACCTTCAGAGATTGTTCGGGATTTCGATAAAATTTCGAAAAGTCTAATATTTATTATATTGGGGTAACAAATGATGACATTGAAAATGGTGTGACACCTACACTCATGGAACTAGGTGTTATGCCTTTTCGTTATCTTGGGGTCCCGCTTGGCTCTTCTGTTTTGCTATCAAGAGATTATAAACCTCTTTTTGACAAGTTGGAAGGTTATGTGAGGTCTTGGAGAACTTCTTCTCTTTCTTTTGCGGGGAGAATGAAACTAATTAGATTGGTTCTCCAAGGAGTTATTTGTTTTTGGTTTAGTATTTTTCCGATCCCGATTGGTATTCGAGATCGTGTGATTAGCATTTGCCAGAATTTTTATTCGGAAAATAAACCTCCTCAAGTTAGTTGGAGCAAGATTTGTGTACCAAAAGATGAAGGTAGACTTGGGTTAAAAAATTTAGAAGCATGGAACAAAGCGTTGCTTCTAAAAATGCTTTGGAAAATTGTGGAAAAAAAGGATTCATTTTTTATTAACGGATACATGGAGAATATTTTCAAGTTTGTGGATTTTGGGTATGAAAACTGATAAAGGGTGATTCTCCATTATTGAAAAATGTTTGGGAACTAAAGGATATAATTTGTGGGTCCGTAGGAGTGGAAGGCCATGAGAGTATTTTGGATTTGTGGGTTTCCTCGAGAAATGCAAGTCACATTACACATGGGACATGAAGTAAGGAATTTTATTCTTTACATAAAAAACCTTATGATTTATTTCGTCGGAAATATTTTATTAAACCTTGGGCGAATATTATTTGGGACTCGTGTGTATTTCTTAAACATGCAATTATTGTGTGGACGACTTTGAGGGAGAGACTTAAAACTAAGGATCACATTACTTATTTGGAGTTGGATCCTCTTTGTAATTTATGTGGGGAATATTTTGAGTCAAACAAGCACCTCTTTTTCGATTATGCTTATTTGAGGGCTATTTGGGTTGAGATAAATCTTGGCTAGGATTGGATAAGGAGATGAACACACTCCTAAGTGATTTTAAATGACTTAAAAAGTTTAAGCTAGAGAAATTTGGAGGAGAAAAGTATGGAGGATAGGATTTGGAGCTACCGTGTATTGTATATGGAAAGCGAGAAATCACTTAGCTATAAGAAGTGAATCTTCCTCTAAAGAAACGGTTTCCATGGAAATTAAGTGGTGTATTTTTTCCATTTTATTTTCTTTGTTCCCTCATCATTCGATTATGGATGATAGTGGGAGACTATCTTGTATTAGTATTAATACGAGGTAGTCATATTTAGCTTCTTAGTTGCTATCGTTAGCCTTTTGGCTTATATAGGTGATGTCTATCTATTTGTGATAAATTAATCTATACTCGAGACATCATTTTAGGGTTATTTAGTTATCAATTTTGGGATTGTTTCCCATTTATTTATACTTTACACTTTCTTGTCTAGTTTTAGGTGTTTTGCTATTTTATGAGTTTTTGCGCGTAACTTGTGTGTTATTTGTGTAGCACTTAGATATATGAAATATATTCACCTATAAACTGATTTGAAAAGGAAAATTAAAGTAAAACCCTTAGTCAAAGTCAACAAGGAAGAGTTTGGATATATTTGGAATGTAAAGGAGCTGCCAAAACTGCACATACGTCCACTAATTAATTTACTGTAGAGAAAAAGTCTGGAATTAGAGAAATATTTTTATATTAGCGTCTAGATCTTTTCAACTCGGTCGTTTCTATATAAAGAACATCAAAATCTGATAAGTAAGGAAGGAGATATGACCAAAACAAAATCTGCTTAAGTTTATCCCTTGCTACAAGTTAGGAATACAAGTTTTAGTAAGATCTGGACTCTTTAACTTGGGGATTACTCCTAATTTCGACCAAGGGCCTATATGTACTCATTCCTATTCTAGAGAACTCATCCTTGGTCAGCCTTTAGACCAAGAGGAAGCTTACATCAAGAGAAGAGAAGATCAAAAGGAGTTGGACAACAAATCATGCCTTCCAAAAATCCTTCAAATTTGTAATAGTTTTTCTTTCTTTCTCTAGTATGAACTAATTTTAATTTAGGTTGATATTATCATATGGATATGAACCCTATACTTTTTTTATATCTATTTTAATTTAGGATGTTTGCATTTAATTAAAATTAGTGTTTTATTCTATACTTTTATGTGTTTTGATTTATTGTTTGTAGTTCTTGTGGTTGAAAAGGTATATGATTACTTAATGGTATTTAGATGGTCACCTGAAAGGGGTGTCTAATTATTGAAACACCACATAAACGTCTAGTGTGCGGTAGTGATCCGGAAGGGCTTGCCTAACTAAATAGTCATTAGGGTTTGAGATTAACCACCGATCATTACGCAAGGTCCCCTTACCCGAGTCTTCTGGTAATTGTCAGGTCACCACCTAAGTCCACCCGGAAGGGGGTTAGGAGGAATATAGAATCCTGGCTATTGCATATCACACAATTCTCCCTTACATAAATAGGTTATAACAAGGCTAGTGGGGATTACTTGCTAGATCTCGAGCTAAACTCTCATACTATCTTCTTCTCTTATTTATTTTTCTATCTTTATTTTATTTAGTTAATTGCTTAGAGTCTTTAAAAACCCAACAAATATTTCTTAGTCTTTTATTTTCAGCGTATTATTCTTCTACCGTTTTATTTGCACTTTATATTGCATAAGTTCTTCCTAACTTTCGTAGTTTCTGAGGAACGAATTCATCTTGTCATTAAAACTTGCTTACGACCTGTGATACTTCCATTGGGTAACGTGCTTGGTTAGGGTTTATTTGCATCTTTTTTTTGTCATTATTTTGTCACGCTCTAACCGACACCAGTAGGTAACTCTCTTGTATAATATACAGTTATTGTTTTATTAATACAACCGTTTACCTAAATAAAAAAAAACCTCATCCCTCCCCAATCAAAAATAAATAAATAAATATCACGTCTTCTTCAAATCCACGTCATAAATATTTATTCTATATATTTTTTTAGCATTTTTGTTAGCATGTAGAAAATTTTGTTAGCGGGTCAAGATCGGAGACAAGGACCCTGGACATTTTTTGTTTTAGCTTATTTATACTATAAACTCTATATATTATGCAAAAAAAATTTACAATAGGTCATTATATTACGCATAATTGTACTATAAGTCCTTATATTGGGTAAATATTGTAATATAAGTTTTGATATTAATTTTTTAATTAATTATTCTATAAGTTTCTTTTTTATACAAAATAACAAATTAAAAAAAAGGCAAATGTAGATTCGAATTCTTTTTGTTACAAAAGAGGTCTAAAAGACCGGGAAGTAAGACTTCCTACAACTTATTGATCAACTAGTTGCTTTCTGGGAGTAGCCCAGCCGCATCTATATTTCACTAAAAGCCTCCACAATCCATTTGACGGGTCCCTATATGAAGTTGGGTCTTCCTCCTTACATTGGGTGAAGAGGAGAAACTCGAATTTAAAACGAGTTATATTGATAATGCTTGGATCAAGGATATCTTTCGAAGAGCGGGTTCTACGTAAGTCTCGAAAGAAGAAAAGGAGCAAAGTTGGCAAGAGAAGATGGAGGAGCGTTTAACGAAATTTGAAGCAGCTCAAACTTCTTTAGTCAATGATGTGGCACAAATCAACGCTAATCAAGTGCACATCATGAAACTCCTTGAGCAATTAACGAAAGGTCCAGCAGATCCTACCTTGGATGTCAATGATGCGAGGCAGTAGCCTCGAGAGTATGTTCTCTTTCTTCCTTACCATTTCTGTAAATATGTTTATCTGCTAATTTTAATTTCTGTTTTTCGAGTCTTTTTCGAGTCGTGGGGACACGGCTCATTTTTGAGTTGGGGGTGTGGGGATTCGTTGTCTCTCATCTCCATTTTTCTGTTTTTAGGTAGAAATTAAAATTTTTTATACATGGGAATTAGATGTAGAATGTGTTTAATAGCTTGAAAGCATAAGCTCAGTGAATTAATGATAGTAAGTAGTATGTTTATGAGCTATTTTATTTGTATGCTTTGAGTATTTGCAGGAAAACACACGTTGATAGTTGGTAGTAAAGAAAAGATTAGTGAGCAATGCGGTAGAAAGTATGTTCGATCTCAGGGAACTTTGAAAAGTGTGTAGGTCGTGAGATCCAAGCTAGTTGACAACCCATTTGATGAAGTGCTAAAGGTAAGAAAATAATAACGAAGTTACATAGTGTAGAAAGTGATTAAGGCGGTTCCTTCATATTTGAAGCCTTTGAAGCCTTTTTATACCTTCTCACCATGTTAATTTTGATTTTATATGCTATATCCTTCTCAGCCCCTTCTAGCCTTTCTAAAGCTTTTTATAGAAACACATTATAAGCCATATCCCTTTAGATTTTAGGACTTTTCCATATGACCCGTACTCGAATCGCGATGCATAGACAATTGTTTTAGAGCTTGAGTTTGGGGTGGTGGGTCCACCATTATGGGAATTGTTATTGGGTTGGGATTTTTGAGCTTATTAATTGATCTTTGTGCTTTATATTGATGATGATTCACAGATTTGTATTGTAACCCTTTGCCGGGGTAATAGTGAATGAAAAAGAAGCTACGAGCTAATTTTGCCAACAAGGGCATTAAAAGAAAAATATATATATGAGAAAATTAGCGTGATATCTCAACATTAAAAGAGAGACATAGCTAGAGAAATTGATTTGAAAAGAAAAGAAAATATATATATTCGGACCGGCAAAGTGGAATTTTTATGCGAACATCTTATGCTTTAGTTGGGTTATTGGGGATGCTAAATTTTGCATCAAGGAATTCATTGGGTTGAGTGAGAAACGTTTTATGAGAGTAACTCAAGCTCTAGGGCGATTCGTTGATGGCTAGTGAGGAGAGAGCCAAAAGCTCACTCCAAAGTATCCAAATATACTATCATACCGTCCCTGAGCCTAAATTACAACCTTAAAGACCTTTTGATTCTTTGCTATGTAATTGAGAAGTGATTGAGCCATTAGAGAGTAATTAAGTGGATCTTTGAATACTAGTGAAGTTCGATGAACAATCTATAGCTTCCTTGGGGAACTGAGTAAAGTCCAAATCCTTCTTACATTGCGAAACTAATCTGATCTTGAATTCAAGCCGTGTTGACTGTGGATATGAGAAGTGTACAGGTATGTAGTTTATAAATATTATTGCATGAAATTTTCTGAGTTGTTGCTTTAGGTTTATTTTATATATTCTGCTATGTTCTTCCCATCGTGTTGAGAATTTTATAAGTGTGTATTTATAGACTTCCCTTTGTTTTTATCTTTATCGTATTGGGACGATACAACTTTGAGTTGGGGGTCTTGATGTCTCCTCATTTGTGATAGATTTATATTAGGATGAGACATCATTTAGTGATTTAGAAGTCTTTCTAATCGATTTTCTTGAGAAATAGTGCACTTTCCTATTTTGAGTCTTGATTTAGTAAAATAATATTTTTAGAGCATATTGGGTTTAATTGTTTATTTAGTGTGTAGCTTTAAAGATAATTATGGAGATTAATTAGAGTCCAAGTCAAAGACTACAACATATGGAAAGAGATTAGCATGGTAATTGGAGATAAGGAAACAAAAGCTAAAAATATGGAAAAGGAAAAGCTGCCTAAATTTGAGATTCTGCAGCACACGCCTAAAGAAGTGGCGATTACTCCTACAAGGAAGCCGATTTTGGTAATTTCCTTTCATAGGGACAAAGATAATTCTGTTACGATTCTTTTGGTATCTTATGGAGCTCAAACCGACCAATAACGAAGAAGATATGCTCAAAACGGTCCATCAGTGTTTATCTTTATTTCCATACGAATTTGAGTTGGGCTAGGAGTCCAATACTTTATCTCTTCCTCAAGAAAACGAATTAGGTCTTCTAAACACCTATAAATACACCCTTATATCACTTGTAAAATCATCCTTGCCTCATAGTAATTAGTTCTTAAGGTTTTATTCTTCCAGTTTATTGTAGAGAGCAAGATGATGTCTTTTGTAATTTCTTCTAGTTTATTTCCATCAGGTATGAACTAAACTCCCCATAGCTTGGGTTTTGCATAATGTATAATCTATGAATTCTAATTCTTCTATCTAAGTTTCTTTGGAAATTATATGTTTTAATCTGATATTAGCTACTTACCTTTATATTTGATTATGTGTTTTGATTTAATTGTTTTCCTTGCGGTGCGCAACGTTTAGGATTACCTTAATAGTAGTTAGATGATCACCTTAGCTGGGTGTCTAATTATTGAAACACCACATAACGTCTAGTGTCGATATTAGTTCTGACAAAACATGATTCTAACTAGATAGTCATTAGGGTTTGTTTTAATCACCATATCACCAATTGATTGTTGCGTTTGCTTAGGGCCTTAGTGGCGTTTGATAACCCTATTTGAAACCACGTCTTGGTTCTGCCGTAGCCCCCTTAGTCGCTCTCAAGGTCTAAGGTCTGGGAATTTAGAATCCTGACTAAGTATACAAGAGCTAATATTCTCCCTTATAAACTAGATCTAAAAGAATTAGGAGGATTAGTGCATACTAGCAAAACCTAAGCTATATTTCTCATCTCATATTCTTCGTATTTTATTTACTGTCTTTTATTTTTTTAGTTTAATTTAGTATTTTCGAAATTCAATCTCTCTTTATTTTCTGTTCTTTAATTAATTATTGCTTACTCGTTATTGTTACCCATTCGTATAACACACTTAAGTCCCTGAGAACGAACTCAACTTACTAACTAAAATTTGCATACGTCCTGTAATACTTGCAGTACTGTGCCTGTCTAGGGTGAGAGTGCGTAGTTTTCTAGACTTTATTTTATCTTATTTTTATCACACCCTAGGCGACACCAGATTCACTACCCCTCTATGCTCGTATAAAATAAACCCCCTCTCTACAACTCATAATCACTCAAATAAACTTGAACCAAAATATCCAAACAAGTATTAAAATGACAATACCCTTAACAAAACTCTAGGTAATGAGAACTGCAAAACTATGGAAACATTACGCCAGTCGGTCAAAGCTTCAAATTGAAAGTAAAGAAAAAATGAATCTAGTGAGTGCAAATAGACATAATACTATTTGGGCTATTAGAATCTTAATTGTTAATAAGGTGAAGATGGTAGAAGAAGCTTTGGTGGGAGAAGAAAGTATGAAGGAAGAGAATCAACAGGTTTGCGGGATTGACCAATATCAATCCTAGAAGCTAGAATGGTACAAGGTATTGGCACATCCTTGATAGTCCAGACCCTAACTGGTATTTGTTCAGAATACTAACCTTATGTATTTTTTCTTTTGGAACGTAAAAACTCTTTCTCTTCTCTTAATAAATTGAAAATGGTTATTATAATGAAGCTTATTGGAATGGTAGAACCAATATGAATTAGTGGAGAACTCGCACTTTTTTCTAAAGAGGACCTTGATATTAAAATTATTAGCAAATGCGAAAAATCATATGCACTGTTATATTAAGGATGATAAAGAAAATGAATTTTTACACCACTTTTGTATATGGCTCACCCGATGATAAAGAGAAAATTCTACGCTTAGACAAATTTAGTAAATGTACACCTAAACACAATGAACCTTGGAATTTGATGGGAGACTTAAATAATATTAGAATATTTCAGACAAAAAAGGGGGTGGATCAGTCTTATACAAAATCTATGATATAATTTAATTGGTTTATTAACACCATAAGCTAGAAGAAATTGTTAATAAGGGTTGTAGATATTCTTGGTCTAATAAAAGGAGTAATAAAGATATGGTAAAGACACTAATTGATAGAGATCTGTAATGATAACTAGAGTAATCTACTCTTTATTGATCGGGTAGCTTTGTTGCCAGTAGTAGATTCTGACCATTCCTTACAAGTCCTTTATATGGGGAGGATAGGGTAACAAGAGAAATAATAGTTTATTTTGAAAATATCTGGACTGAGGAATAAGAGTGTCTTGAAACAATACAAAAAGTATGGAAAGATAATAAATATTTGTATGGGTTGAAGAGGGATACTCTTACTCAGACACTTATAAAATGTTGAAAAATCTTAACTTCATGGAGTAAACAAAAAATTTAAGAATAACAGGAAAATAATAGATGAACTTATGGAAAATCTTCAAAATATTTATAATGACCCCAATACAAGATACTGGGATGAATATAATATAATTATTAAAATACTGGAAGTTGTAAGAAAAAAAAAAGGATTTTTGGGCCTCCAGGTCAAGGAATACTTGGCTAAAGAGAGGAGAAAAAAATACATCATTTTTCATGTAGCTACTTAAGAAATAAAAAGGTATAATAAAATAGTTATAATTATAAAAGAAGATGTGGAATGGGTGGATAACCTTGAGGAAATTAATAATAAAATTAGAAATTACTTTAATAAAAAAAAATTAAAGGGTGGGTAAGAGAGATTTTGAGAACATTATGGACCTTATAGTCCCTTTTGTTATTCAAAATATGATTAATATATCAAATAGACCACTAGAGATAAATGAGATAACAAAATATATAAGTGAATTAGAAGCTAACAAGGCCCGTAAACCGGATGGTTACCCAAGTTTCTATTATAAAAAGTAATGGAACATAATTAGATTGGATGTTACTAAAGTGGTGAACAATTTTTGGTATAATGGTGGTAGTATTGATGAGCTTAATCATACTTACATATCAGTTATACCAAAAACTGGTGACCCCACAAATACTAAGCACTATAGACCCATCAGTTGTTCAAACTTCATTTAAAATCATAAACAAAATCTTCGTTAATAGGTTGTAACCAATTATGGAGCTCCTGATTGATGAAAATCAGTCAACCTTCATTTCTAGAAAGCACATCCAAGATAACACTATGATATCTCATGAGGTAATAGATAATATAAATGAGAAAAAAGCTCTAAAAACTATAATATGGCAGTAAAAGCAAACATTCGAAGGCTTATGAAAATTTGAAATGGAATTATTTGAAAAACTTATGGAGAAAATGGGGTTTAATAAGACTTGGTGTGATAAAATTATGAGATGTATTTCTTCAGTAACATACTTAGTACTTATAAATGGTAGACCTACTAATCTTGATAAACTTCAGAAAGAATTAAGGTAGTGAGACCCACTCTCACCTTTTCCTTTTTGTATGGTGACCCAAACTCTATAAATACTTATTAAAGATGGGGTAGATAAAGATCTTATGGAAGGGATTAAAATAACTAAAATGACCTCTAATGTCACTCACCTTCTATTTACTAATGATAGTGAATATTTTCTATAAATAGATTAATAAGTTTGATATTATTAATAGATATGGATATGCTACAGGTTTAAAGTGCAACCTTAACAAATGTGGGATAAGATTTAGCACAAATACCCCTATACATATACAAGTTATCATGGCTGGTAGACTGAATATGCAAATTACTAATAATTTAGGAAACTACTTTAGACTACCCACTAAGTAGGGAAGATCCAAAGTTGGAGACCTGAATCTATCAGTTGAAAGAATTATAGAAAGAATAGATAATTGCAAGAATCTCTATCAGTACACCATAAAGATGGATACTTGGACGACAAAAACTCTAGAAAAGGTTAGAAAAGAACATGTTAAAGAAAGCCTAATTATTGAGAAAATATGCATATTAGTTTGGAATATTTGGAAGGACAAAAATGCTAAGAAATTTAAAGGAAAGCCCCTTGACCCTATGAATACAATTGAGAAAGCTATGGTGGGAAGATTATAAACAAATAAACTATCCTAATAATGAGATAAATCTACTGAAATATATATATATATATATATATATATATATATATATATATATAAACATAATGCCCTTGAAAGTTAACAATATACTTGATAAGATACAATGTGTTAATAACTCGAGTACTACCAAAGGAAAGTGGACACCACCCCCTACTAATTTTATTAAGATAAACTGTGATGTTGCTATGAAAAATAATCTTGCTTCTATTTCATGTGTGATCAGCGATTCTTCTAAAAAGATGCTTGAACGTAAAGTTTGGGATGTAGCCGCAAACTCTCCTTTACAAGTTGAAACTCTAGGCATTCTTAAATCTTGTCTATAACTGAGGAGTTAATTAGGAATATACGTTTTTAGGCCTCAAAATTTGAAATAAAATTTTTAAAGGCCTGGTTAGATGTTATGTTTTTTAAAGGCCTGGTTATAATTTTTCTGGTTAGATTTTTGGGGGTATATACCCACTATTTTAATTTTTTTATTACATTACAAGTCCCTATTGAAAATTTCTGGTTCAATGTCCTTTTTTTGTCAAGGTTCGGGGTATATACCCACAGTTTTCACTATTTTAATTTTTTTTAAATTACATTACAAGTCCCTATTGAAAATTTCTGGTTCAATGTCCTTTTTTTTGTCAAGGTCCGTGCTATAATTCGGGGATATATACCCACTATTTTCACTATACAGTTTTCCTTGTCAAGGTCCATGGCATTCCTGCTCAATGTTAAAGATCCATACCCATAAAAAATGAAAAATAGCGGGTATATACCCACAAAAAACTACAAAACAGTGGGCATATATATACCCACTGAAAATGCAAAACAGTGGGTACATTAACAGTTCTAGATCTGAATAAACATATTTGAGATCGATGAAGGGGGTGAAGATGGAGGTGAGATCTTGACGAATAGCGTCGGATTTCTGGTGGTGAAGATAGAGGTGGGGAGGTGAGAAGGTGGGCGGCTTTTTTCAACTTCACGGCGAGATCTTGTACAGACGAGCGGAAGAAGTGGCTTGCTTGACCGGAATACCCCCTAAAAATACAAATCAGTGGGTATATACCCCCTGAAAATGCAAAATAGGGGGTACGTTACTGGAGATCTGAATAAATAGATCTGAGATCGATGAAGGGGGAGGCGCTCATGGTGGTGGAAAAGAAGAGGCGGGGCAGAAACCGGCTGTGATTTGTGCTGAAGAAGGTGTAGATGACCAGATTTGAAGAGATCCGGCGAGATCTGGTCCACGACGGCGGTTTTCTGGTGCAATATGGCGGCAGCTTTGCTGCGAACGGAGTGGGAGTGATACCGGCTTTGCTGCGAACGACTTTGCTGAGATCTGTTGGAATAATATGAAAGTGAGACCGGAGGGGGCTGGTTTTCTGGTGTAGGAAGGCGGTGGTTTTGCTGGGAACGGAGGTGAGATGGTGTGCAACATAGCTTGTGGAGGTGAGATGGTGGTGGAGCTTGTAGTTTTCTGGTGCAGATCTTCCGAGAGAGAAAGGAGGAGGGGGTGGGATTTTAATTTCTAAATCTAATAGGAGGAGAGGGTGGTTTTATGGTGTTTTTTAGTTGGATACTAATTACCTAGTTAGGTTGAGCCCTGAATGAAAAATCAATGTTGTTAGGACCTTTAGACCTCTTTTACCCGGAGTTAATAGGCACAAGAGTTATAGTGGAGAATGATTGCCTTCAGATTATACATCCATCGAAAAGTAAAGTGCAAATTTTTAATCACTCGATTCATAATATTATTAATAATATTTTTCTAGTAGCTGAATCTTGTTTACCTTCCTTTTTTTTTTGCTAGAAGAGATAGGAATAGGGTACCCGGATGGGTACTTAAGTATAAGCTTGAAAACAAAATACTTGGTTCGTATGTTGACACGTTCCCAGATTGGTTATCTCTTCTAGTTAATGAGTAAGTTTTTCCTTCCGGAATTGATTAATGATTTGTAATAAGTCTTATTTTATTAGGGTAAAACTTCAATCCTATATTGGATGGTTTAATAATTATATCATACCCATTACTTATATTTATATGACGCGTGTCATTTAATAAATTAGATGGTTACTATTATTAGATTTTGCATGATTAAAACATAAGGTAGATGTCATAATACGATTGGTATTAGACCATCTAATATTAGATGGAAGTAGTAACCGAGTGGCTAAACAAGTGTTATAGGAAAATACTCGAATTAACCGATTTTCTTTGGCATATATCCTTATCAATTAGACATTTATAATCGGACACAAAATGCATAATTAAAGTTCAAATCTTCAATTTATGATACAAACAGGAAGATGAACCTTCTTTTACATCAAATTTAAATAAAGGTTAAAGATTCACTTTGCTAAAGCTTTCCCAGGATTTGCCTCTAAACTGAAACTCTGCAAATTGATGCTGCAAAATAATCAAGTGTTAGATAGAAAACTTCATACTTGTGACAAAAACTTTAACTTTTATTTGGAAGAAAAATAATGATTTAAGCGTATCATTTTTCGATAACCTAAGCAATATTAGTACTACCTTATCTTCTAGACTAACAATTAGTAGTTGTTTTGGTCCAGGTATCCAGTCATAGTAACAAACAAGATTTGTACGGAACCACTGGGACTAGCTCAGTGGCCAGGACCCTGTCTCTCAACTAGGAGGTACAGGGTTCGAATCCCCTCAGCTGTGTTATTTCTTGAGCCCTTAAAGGGGTAAGCAAGGGGTGCATGGTTCGAGTCTCCTCCCTGAACATGGGTAACCTAGTTCTGATTAAGTGGAAGTATGCATGAGGAGGCGTGTATATTTCCTATGGGATTAGTCGTGGTGCGTGTAAGCTGGCCCGGACACCCATACATCGAAAAAAAAACAAGATTTGTACGGCTTATCATTTGGCCTAACAGATAAGTGTCATAATACATAAACAAGCTTATTACCCGCTTATCGTGTAGCCTAATAAACTAGCTTAAAAGCATACACTAGTTTAGTAAAAAGTAAAAATACGATAATGCATACCACGGTTCATTCATTCGTGAAATATGTTCCAACTCAGTTACTCAGAATTAGATGATGCATTACTATTCCCACCGAACACAGAGCTACTAGTTACCATATTCTGTGGCAAGCTTTCCCTAAGCTCATTAATCGCGGATTGTGACGAATTAAGCAACCATTCAACTGTTTTACTAGCCTTATCAACCCCTAACGTGTTTTGAAGATCGAAAAACTTAGAAGCAGTACCATCAAGAGAAAACTCTATTCTTCTGTGTTTTGGTCCATTAGCAGTTTTGGATTTGTTGTGCCTATCTTTTTTACCTGCAGATTTCTTTTTCATGACAAGTCGTTCATTGAGCACAGCATCTTTCTTGCTTGAATCTGCACAACGACCTCCCATTTTAGCTGTTAAAGAGTGTTGCTTAAGCTCTTAACTATAAAGTGTTGGAATTATGCCCTAGCCCCGATCGTCTTGTAATGAATTGAACACAAGTGTTTACTGTACACGATAATAGTTATCCATACAGTTTTGATTAAAGAAATTGTTTCCTTGAATCTATGGCAAGCCTTTATGATTGTGGTATTAATCTACATAATATAAAGGCAAATCCTTGATTAAGCTACGAACTAGATATCATAAGGTGTTATGATAATGAGAATCTAGCTTATAGGACTTAATCTAAACTTGTTCTTAATCGTAGGATCATCGAGTTAGGACCTCGATGATCCAGTTAGATTAATATGTAGCTAACAAGTATTTATTGGATAAATATCGGTAGTTCTCGTTTACCGAGTTAGGTGCATAGATAATGCACATAGAGATGTGATTATCGAACCGACTAAAAATAGAGATTCCTAATGGTTAATTACCTTGAAACTGTCAAGTAGGTTAATCTCTAGAAGGAATTTTATGCATGTAATCCTTTGACCTGAGATCATCACTATTGTTGTGTATATGCTTGTTGTGTTTTGATACTGGACTACTAGTGTGTCATAATGCTAATCGAAAAGATATTGGATACAACTAAGTATATATGCTCCTAGGGATGAGTCAAGATGGAATCTATCAACTCTAGGTAAAGAGTTTGAGCTCTACGATGTCATAAGATTATAACGATTGTATCAAATCCTTGGCCAAGGTGATCGAATGAATGAAGAAATGTGTTTCTTAGGTCATTCGTCAATCGTTGATAATCGACGTGTAACGTGGTTGATTTTCTAAATGGGATTTGACAGTTATACCATATCCCAGGATAATCCGGAGCTGGAAAGATAGAGGGAATACGTATATGTTCCTTCACCGGGTTCTTTGTACAGAGTTACTTCACGTTATCCGGTCGTTGGGGAGTGTTGTTAGACGCCAACCTCGATTAGTGGTTAATTTAATTAACTACTACCGGTTTAACGATGAACCCACGTAGTCGCACACTAACGAGTGCATTGAACTTGCTTCATGACGTTAATTAGTTTTATTATTAGATAATAATATTAATTAATTATATACTTGGAATATTGGTATATTAATTTGCTAGCACAAATTAATATTCTAATATAAGACCGGACTAAGACAAAAAGGAAAAAGAAAAATGAGCCAATTGTTGATTGATGCCTATTAAAAAACTTATTTAGAAAAAGGTGCCTAGAAAAAAATATTTATTGAAAACAGCCCCCTTATAATTAACAATTAAAAAATAAGAAAAAAACTAATAAACACGCGCGCGCGTCCGTGAAATTTTTTTAAAATCGTCATAACTAATTCAAAAAAAATCAAAAAAATCAAAAAAAATTATATTTGGATAAATCAAATTAATATTTACGTCTATGATTTTTTTCGGAATTTTCTGAATTTTTTGATTTTTTTTGATTTTTTTTAATTTTTTTTTCGCAGACACGAAATTCCATGTTTAAAACATGGAATTTCATGTTTGAAACATGGAATTTCATGTTTAAAACATGGAATTCCATGTTTATTTCACGGTTTAAAACATGGAATTCCATGTTTAAAACATGGAATTCCGTGTCTGCGAAAAAAAAATTAAAAAAATTCGAAAAAATTAAAAAAATTCAAAAAAAATCAAAAAAATTCATAGACGTAAATATTAATTAGATTTATTCAAAAATATTTTTTTTTAATTTTCTGATTTTTTTTAAATTAGTTATGACGATTTTAAAAAAATTTCACGGACGCGCGCATGTGATGGAATTAATAAAGGTATAGAAAATATAAAGAGGATGTTTTCTATAAATAATTATTTCATTAGGCATTTTTTTATAAATAAGATTATTGAAGGCATAAAACGACAATTAGAGAGTTTAAGGAGGATGTTTTCAACAATAACCCCAAGAAAAATTGACAAGTTTGTGGATCGAACCACGGACCTCTAGTAGTGTGAAATGTGTCACTAACCACTAGGCTAGTCAATTGTTTTTGTATAATGTAGAAGGTCCAAGTCCAGTTCACAAGTGGTAATGGACTAGATTATTAAGATAATCAATTTCATTATACGTTCCTAACTTTTCCTATTCTTTGTCTTTTTATTTCTTTCTGTTGGATTTATAAGAATATAATGATAGTCATTATATATGAAGATGTTTTCCATCAGTTTTTTCTATTAGGAAAAAAATCTCAAGAAACAAAAGGTCTTTTGTCTCCAAGCTAGAACTGTGATTCTGGAAGTAAGACTCAAGCTCGGTGTGCAAAGCGTGGAGGCTTCAAACTTTTGAAGTTGGGCAATTCGATTCTTATACAACGTATTAAGGTATGTAATCGAATTTTTCTTTGTTTTAAATCCTTAAATCGCAACTAGATGGTTTTTTTAATTGCAATTTTATTTCCGCCAAATTATATTTTAATATAATTGAGTTGCAATTTTCTTTCATAAAGATCTCGTAGAATCGCACCTTGATCAGTATCTTCATAGTGCATATAAAGAGAAAAAAAAAAGATAGTGACACGGAAAAATCTCATCAAGTACTGTACTATCTTAAGCGTGTCGCTCTTTAAGAAGAGCTAAACTAAGGCCAAACAACAGCCCCATCCCTACTTTTTTGCTACAGCGTGACACCTCATCAAGCCCACTAAAGTGCTTTACTCCTTTAGCACATGATAAAAGTGGACCAAAATCATCCTCCTCCTAAGCGTGACACCTCATCATATTTCCTACATCCATCAGCACGTGATTCAGTGGTCTGCAGCAGTGCAATATAGCTACTGACATAGCTCTTTCCGGAGAGGCAGCCTACACAAAAACACTGCACATTTCTCCGATTAGTCGGAAAACTGCACGAAATGGTTTGGACCTAAATTCTGCCCCGGAATCGGAAAAAAGCTGTGAAATTAATATGCTCCAAGTGGGTTTGGAATCCGATGCGATTAAAAATTTAGTCGAATTTCATGCTAAAGAAGGAAAATTGAGAGCTTCTAATGGGAATCATCCGAGCTTAATTATGAAACCGGAAAGTTACGGAAAATTAATGGAAATCGAGGGAGAAAAGGAGCGTCCTTTTGAGACGGTTATTAGTAAAAAAATGAAAAAGCGTGAAGCAGGTTATAAGAAGCTAACACTTATTAGAAAAGAATATAATTGGCAAAAGAGACAATATTAGAAGGCTAAAGGCGCACGATTAAGGAGCGCAAATAAGGGGAAACCCTCCGAGTGTTCTTAATGATAATTACAACTTGGAACACGAGGGGTTTCGCCTCTCCCCATAAGAGACGAGGGGTAGTAGACTTAATTAGGCGTAAAAATATTGATATTCTTGGTATTTTGGAGACAAAAAGTAACACGGTTTGAATGAATTATTTTATGAATAGTATGCTTAGAGGATGGAAGTGTGTAAATAACTTTGATTTTGTTGAACATGTGAGAATTCTTGTCGTTTGGGACCCGGATAAGGTGCAAGTGGAGATTATTGAGAGGACACCACAAGCCTATCATTGCAAAATTGTGTTCAAGGTAACTTCTTTAAGCCTTTACACCTCATTTATATATGGCTTAAATGATAAAGATTTGCATAGAGATTTGTGAAAAAACCTTAGAGATTTTGCCACCATTTTTATGATTTATGGCTTCTTTTTGGTGATTTTAATAATAATTTAGCTTCGAACGAAAGAATTAGAGAAAGAAGTGTAACGGATGGTGATTTTGAGGAATTCGCGGATTGTTGCAATTGTTTGGGTCTTGAAGATATTTAATATACCTGTCAATTCTTTACTTGGGATAATAATCATGTCCTAAGCAAGATAGATCGGGATTAGGGTAATCAGGAATTGGATGAATCCGATCACTATATTCAAGCGGAGTTCTTACCTAAATCGAGCGTGTCCGATCACTCGCCTTGAGTGGTAAATATTTTCTTACGGCGTGTTAATAGAGTAGATCTGTTCCGGTTTTTTAATATGTGGGTTGAGCATGATAATTATAATATAACGGTGGAAAATGGATGGAATAGGACCGTTGTTTCGGGTACTAAACAATACATTCTTTTCCAAAAACTCAATGCTTTGATATTTGATTTGCGGAAGTTTAATAAAGAACATTTTTCTCATATTTCCGCAAGAGCCAAGAAAGTTAAGGAGGATCTTGAAAAGGCCGAGGTAACTTTCCAACAAAACTTAACTAATGATTGTCGCTTTGATGCTTTAGTTGGATTTCGAAATAGTGCGAGACTTCTAGAGAAAGTCGAGATTAGTTTTCTTCAACAAAAAGCTAAGTTTGGCTATACTCTTAAATAGATGTTCGAAATATTTCATGGGCTTATGAAAAGTAAACAACGACGGGTATTTATTCCTAATATTATTTGTGCTAATGGAGAATTATCAAATTCAAGTACCCAAGTGTATGAAGAGTTTATTAATCGATTTCAAGCTTTATTGGGAACAAAGGATACAACATCTCATATTGCGTCCAATGTTTTTAATTGGGCGAGTGTACTTTCACAAGAGCAAGGTGTTGAGTTGTGTAGAGATATTACCGATAGTGAGATAAGGAGGCTATTATTAGAATATCAAATAATTAAGTTCCATTCACGATGCATTTTTGTCTCTTTTCTTTAAGCGTTCGTGGGATATTATTGGAAAAGATTTTTATCAGCGGCACGTGAATTCTTCACTTCCGGTTTTTTACTTCGTCAATTAAATATACGATAATCGCTTTAATTCCCAAGATTGATGATCCGACTTGTGTAGATCATTTTCGACCCATTTCTTGTTGTAACGTGGTTTATAAGGCGATTATCATGATCATGGCTGATCGACTTAAACCGAAGCTTAATAATTTAATAGATAAATCTCAAAATGCTTTTGTGGAGGGAAGATCTATGATTGAAAATATACACCTCATGCAAGAGCTTTTAAGGGGGTAAAACAATAATAGAAGCTCCTCAAGATGCACTATAAAGATTGATTTTTGAAAGACGTGTGATTCGATCTCTTGGGAATTCAATCATGAGGTATTAAAGCGATTAAATTTTCCGAAAAAAAATTGTGAATTGAAGTTGACTTGTGTTTCATCTCCTTTCGATTTGGTGGCTATAAAGGGAGAAGTTCATGGATTCTTTAAAGGTGAAAAAGGGTTAAGACAAGGTGAACCTATTCCCCTTTATCTTTTTATCTTTTGTCTTGAATACTTCTCTAGACTTTAAAAGAAAAATACAAGTATTGATTTTTAAATATCATCCTAAATGTGAGAAGCAAAAGATCATACATTTAGCCTATGCAGATGATTTAATGCTACTTTCAAAAAGAGACAAAAAGTCGATAAAAAATCTTATGGATAGCTTAAATACCTTCAGAGATTGTTCGGGATTTCGATAAAATGTTGAAAAGTCTAATATTTATTATATTGGGGTAATAAATGATGACATTGAAAATGGTGTGACACCTACACTCATAGAACTAGGTGTTATGCCTTTTCGTTATCTTGGGGTCCCGCTTGGCTCTTATGTTTTGCTCTCAAGAGATTATAAACCTCTTTTTAACAAGTTGGAAGGTTATGTGAGGTCTTGGAGAGCTTCTTCTCTTTCTTTTGCGGGGAGAATGAAACTAATTAGATTGGTTCTCCAAGGAGTTATTCGTTTTTGGTTTAGTATTTTTCCGATCCCGATTGGTATTCGAGATCGTGTGATTAGCATTTGCCAGAATTTTTATTCGGAAAATAAACCTCCTCAAGTTAGTTGGAGCAAGATTTGTGTACCAAAAGATGAAGGTGGACTTGGGTTAAAAAATTTAGAAGCATGGAACAAAGCGTTGCTTCTAAAAATGCTTTGGAAAATTGTGGAAAAAAAGGATTCATTTTGGATTAACGGATACATGGAGAATATTTTCAAGTTTGTGGATTTTGGGTATGAAAACTGATAAAGGGTGATTCTCCATTATTGAAAAATGTTTGGGAACTAAAGGATATAATTTGTGGGTCCTTAGGAGTGGAAGGCCATGAGAGTATTTTGGATTTGTGGGTTTCCTCGAGAAATGCAAGTCACATTACACATGGGACATGAAGTAAGGAATTTTATTCTTTACATAAAAAACCTTATGATTTATTTCGTCGGATATATTTTATTAAACCTTGGGCGAATATTATTTGGGACTCGTGTGTATCTCCTAAACATGCAATTATTGTGTGGACGGCTTTGAGGGAGAGACTTAAAACTAAGGATCACATTACTTATTTGGAGTTGGATCCTCTTTGTAATTTATGTGGGGAATATTTTGAGTCAAACAAGCACCTCTTTTTCGATTATGCTTATTTGAGGGCTATTTGGGTTGAGATAAATCTTGGCTAGGATTGGATAAGGAGATGAACACACTCCTAAGTGCTTTTAAATGACTTAAAAAGTTTAAGCTAGAGAAATTTGGAGGAGAAAAGTATGGAGGATTGGATTTGGAGCTACCGTGTATTGTATATGGAAAGCGAGAAATCACTTAGCTATAAGAAGTGAATCTTCCTCTAAAGAAACGGTTTCCAAGGAAATTAAGTGGTGTATTTTTTCCATTTTATTTTCTTTGTTCCCTCATCATTCGATTATGGATGATAGTGGGAGACTATCTTGTATTAGTATTAATATGAGGTAGTCATATTTAGCTTCTTAGTTGCTATCGTTAGCCTTTTGGCTTATATAGGTGATGTCTATCTATTTGTGATAAATTAATCTATACTCGAGACATCATTTTAGGGTTATTTAGTTATCAATTTTGGGATTGTTCCCCATTTATTTATACTTTACACTTTCTTGTCTAGTTTTAGGTGTTTTGCTATTTTATGAGTTTTTGCGCGTAACTTGTGTGTTATTTGTGTAGCACTTAGATATATGAAAGATATTCACCTATAAACTGATTTGAAAAGGAAGATTAAAGTAAAACCCTTAGTCAAAGTCAACAAGAAAGAGTTTGGATATATTTGGAATGTAAAAGAGCTGCCAAAACTGCACATACGTCCACTAATTAATTTATTGTAGAAAAAAAGTCTGGAATTAGAGAGATATTTTTATTTTAGCATCTAGATCTTTTCAACGCGGTCGTTTCTATATAAAGAACATCAAAATCTGATAAGTAAGGAAGGAGATATGACCAAAACAAAATCTGCTTAAGTTTATCCCTTCCTACAAGTTAGGAATACAAGTTTTAGTAAGATCTGGACTCTTTAACTTGGGGATTACTCCTAATTTCGACCAAGGGCCTATATGTACTCATTCCTATTCTAGAGAACTCATCCTTGGTCAGCCTTTAGACCAAGAGGAAGCTTACATCAAGAGAAGAGAAGATCAAAAGGAGTTGGACAACAAATCATGCCTTCCAAAAATCCTTCAAATTTGTAATAGTTTTTCTTTCTTTCTCTAGTATGAACTAATTTTAATTTAGGTTGAGATTATCATATGGATATGAACCCTAGACTTTTTTTATATCTATTTTAATTTAGGATGTTTGCATTTAATTAAAATTAGTGTTTTATTCTATACTTTTATGTGTTTTGATTTATTGTTTGTAGTTCTTGTGGTTGAAAAGGTATATGATTACTTAATGGTATTTAGATGGTCACCTGAAAGGGGTGTCTAATTATTGAAACACCACATAAACGTCTAGTGTGTGGTAGTGATCCGGAAGGGCTTGCCTAACTAAATAGTCATTAGGGTTTGAGATTAACCACCGATCATTACGCAAGGTCCCCTTACCCGAGTCTTCTGGTAATTGTCAGGTCACCACCTAAGTCCACCCGGAAGGGGGTTAGGAGGAATATAGAATCCTGGCTATTGCATATCACACAATTCTCCCTTACATAAATAGGTTATAACAAGGCTAGTGGGGATTACTTGCTAAATCTCGAGCTAAACTCTCATACTATCTTCTTCTCTTATTTATTTTCCTATCTTTATTTTATTTAGTTAATTGCTTAGAGTCTTTAAAAACTCAACAAATATTTCTTAGTCTTTTATTTTCAGCGTATTATTCTTCTACTGTTTTATTTGCACTTTATATTGCATAAGTTCTTCCTAACTTTCGTAGTTTCTGAGGAACGAATTCATCTTGTCGTTAAAACTTGCTTACGACCTGTGATACTTCCATTGGGTAACGTGCTTGGTTTGGGTTTATTTGCATCTTTTTTTTTGTCATTATTTTGTCACGCTCTAACCGACACCAGTAGGTAACTCTCTTGTATAATATACAGTTATTTTTTTATTAATACAACCGTTACCTAAATAAAAAAAAACCTCATCCCTCCCCAATCAAAAATAAATAAATAAATATCACGTCTTCTTCAAATCCACGTCATAAATATTTATTCTATATATTTTTTTAGCATTTTTGTTAGCATGTAGAAAATTTTGTTAGCGGGTCAAGATCGGAGACAAGGACCCTGGATATTTTTTGTTTTACCTTATTTATACTATGAACTCTATATATTATGCAAAAAAAATTTACAATAGGTCATTATATTACGCATAATTGTACTATAAGTCCTTATATTGGGTAAATATTGTAATATAAGTTTTGATATTAATTTTTTAATTAATTATTCTATAAGTTTCTTTTCTATACAAAATAACAAATTAAAAAAAAGGCAAATGTAGATTCGAATTCTTTTTGTTACAAAAGAGGTCTAAAAGACCGGGAAGTAAGACTTCCTACAACTTATTGATCAACTAGTTGCTTTCTGGGAGTAGCCCAGCCGCATCTATCTTTCACTAAAAGCCTCCACAATCCATTTGACGGGTCCCTATATGAAGTTGGGTCTTCCTCCTTAGTCATGCCAAACTTGGCCAACCAATCTGGACATTTGTTCGCCTCTCGAAAGTTCCACAATAGCTCAAAACTTGCTCTACTCTTCATTATCTCACAGCAAGCCTTCAAAATATCATTGGAGACACATCCTGAGTTCACACCACTTTTCACTAGCGCGTGCAACGCACGCGGGTCTGTCTCAATGATAAGTGACGTAAATCCCTGATTAATTGTCATATTTAACCCTAAGTGCAACGCCGAAAGTTCCGCATCGAGTGGTGTTTGCAATCTACTCCTCCCCGCAAAAATATTTACAGTTAATTATTTATATTTTTTTAAATAGTTATATGTTATATTTAATTTCTGTAAAAGTAGAGGATGATTGAACCCACCCCCCCCCCCCCCCCTCTCTCTAAGCAAGGTAGTTCTGCTTTAACCGTTACTAAAGTTATATTATTAAAGTGTAATTAGTGAATAGAAACTTATAATGCAATTCAATAATATAAATTATTTTTTGATTTATAGTGTAATTAGTGTAAAATATAAGGATATATAATTTTTTTTAAAACAAAAAACAAAAATTTATAGCGCAATTGGTTAAAAGAAAAATTCTTGAGTGTTGCTTTCCTCAGCTGCAACAAGCTTTAGCCACCAAAAGAAAATCAACTCAAGTATAATTCAAAAAATTTCAAGAAAGGCCTTGCAAATACCAACTTTTATCAAGCGCATCACAACCTTCAAGCATAAGCACCATCTCCACATTCATCAACTTGCATATTCACTTTATTATTTTATTACTCATAGTATTTGTAAGTTTGTGGTTGTTTCACAGTATATCTCAAATCTTCTACAATCACATTTAAGATAACATTTGGCTTTTCTAAGTGATTCTGGAACACTTTATGATTTCTAGTAATCCAGATGTGGTAGAGAAAATTCTAGAAATTGAGAAAGAACAACACTTCTTTAGGTGAGCATTAACTAATCATCCAATCTAGTTTATTTTCTTAATTATATTTTCTCCGCAACCATGTAATTTGCAACATTCAAATCAAACACTCAAGAAAATATACAATGAAAAAACACTATCTCATATTTTTTTTCAATTCCCACATCATATATATCCGACACCATTATGCATTTTCCAGTTAATGAGCCTATTCTTTGTTGTTAATCTGTTCTAGCAAACTAGCTAAACATTGAAGTTATGGTTTGGTATTATATCTATATGTCATACATCATCACTCCATATAATTTTATCCAGAGCCGGCCCGGGCCCAAGGCAGCCAAGGCGGTCGCCTTGGTCCCCACAATTTTCAGGGCCCCAAAAAAATTTAGTATAACAAGATATATACAATTAGACTTACAAGGTTAGCATACATCGAGGACTGGCTTAGTGGAAACGTTGGTTAGTTATGGAACTATTTGTTTTGTTTTGTATGGATCTTTCTCGGATTGGTTGGACAATCCATGTATTCGGTAATCTTTTAATCTATATATCAATTTGAACAAAAAAAAAATGGAACTATTTGTCTGAGGTCGAATCCCATTGTGTGTGTTTTCTTTGATCTTTTTCTTTTCTTCTTTTTGGACAATATTTCCTTTGTTCGAATATAATGGAATCCCATTATGTGTTTTGTTAGCATTTTGTTTTACTATATTGTTTTTTTTTTCAACAGTTTTTACTATATTGTAATATGCCTTGGTAGCCAAACAAAAAATAAATAATAAAAGAAAGCCATATATAATTTTTGTTGGAAAGCCTCGATCAATGTTAAATAAAAAAAAATTAACAAGTAAATTTTTTTTTAATCTTTTATATAATTAATTTTGTTAAACTTTATATATATTTTAAAATTATATTATATTATTTTTATAAACAAATAGTCAATAATTTTTTTTTCTTTCTTTTATATAATTAATTATATTAAATTTTATACATATTAAGATTAAATTATATTATTTTTATACATTTGTCACAAGTTTAATTGAATGCATTTCGAAATACATGCGAAATTTAGACACAAAACAAAAAGTTATTGGGAATGAGTTCGTCAAATTATATTGTTCAGTTATTCTACTATTATTATATCAATTATTTTGATTCGTAAACGAAATTATGGTCGTATTGTTTGATCGATTGAGCAAAATATGATAGACGAAGTTAAACACAAAAGTTTAATCAATAACTTTGTATCACAAAAAGTACCGAAAATATTTTTAAAATGAATTTAGTAAATCTTTAAATATTTTTTTTCAAACGTTTGTTATATAATTGTTTAGATATGATATATTGATTTTTTTTATATATGATTTGTTTTTTTAAAACATGATAAAAAAAATTCATGACACTGTAAAAGGCCGCATTTCTTTTTCTCGCTTTAGGTAACCAAGACGCTCGGGCCGGCCCTGATTTTATCATTGTCACTAACAAGTTACCCCATAGTCGATTTTGTAGATAAAACATATATTATCACAATATTGATCCTTATTATTATTCAAAATTACATCCTCAATACACTTCAAAGCACCACTTTTTTTTTAAGCAAAGGAACTTATATTAAAATAAAAAGCGTTGGAGGCAATCAACCAATCCCAGTCGTATGAAGAGTACACGAGTCATTACAAAAATCATTACAAACCAAAACTTGTAAATCTGAAGGAATATTACAAAACCAACTAGGGAGTAAGATAGAATTAGAAAAAGCACTTGCAAGCCAGTCAGCAACCTTGTTAGCCGTCCTTCTAATGCCACATACTTGAAGAGATGGAGTATTAGCAGCCAAATTTCTAATATCGTCAAGGATGGATCCGTTCTTCCATGAACAGCTCGTGCTTGGCGAATATAAGGCTTTAAGGACAGTTTCAGCGTCAGACTCAATTTTGACTCAAAAGGGGGCTTTGTCAAGGACGAAAGAGATAGCAGATCTTAACGCCTTAGCTTCAGCCTCAAAACTGGAAGAGGCAGTGATATCAATAGCGAAGCCAGAGATAATATTACCATTCTAGTCACGGGATACTGCACCAGCAGTTACTTTTTCTAATTTAAATGAAGCGTCCACATTCATTTTATAATACTGCGGCAGAGGAGGAGACCAGGAGAGATTAATGGACAGTCAAGTGTGCAGAGAGGGATTAGGTGGTCTAGCAACTGCAACAGGGGATTCATCCTTATAAAAGACTTGCCTGTAAAAAATATCAATTAAAGTGAGGCAAGAATCAAAGTTAATGAGAGTATATAAACTGATTCCTTGTGTTGGCCTAACGTCCTTTTAATCTTGTTTTAATATTTGCCAAATCGTGTTTTAATTACCCCTGAAATAGTGCTCTATACTTGCCCTAACTTAATACTATTTCTCCTAGGTTTTAACTTTATTTTTCAAGGAATATTGATTAGCCGGGCCGGCATACCGCCCTCCTGATCGGCATACCGCCGGAAAAGAACCGTTTCCCAACGGTCACATGCCACGTTTGATCTTCCCGTTGACTAGAAGACAAGCATGGCCGGTATACCGCCCAATCACCGGTATACCGCTCAAGGGTCAGAAATGCTTATAAAAGGGAGCTTTATCACATTCACAAAACCACCTCTTACCAATCCAATTCTAATCATTCTTACACATCAATTATAGGTCTTAAGACAACATAGAATCAATCCAAGCTTGATCAATCAACTTGTTATATCTACTCAATCAAGGAGTTAATCCAAGGAGCTTCAAAGTTCAATCAACTCAAGAGAAGTTTTAAGCTTAGAGTTATATCATCTCTTTAGGAGTTTATTAGCAAAGTTGTTTCACCCTTTAAACACTTACATTTATCCTCTTAAGTCTAGTTCTTGTAATAGATAGATTAAGAGAGAATTAGAGTATCAGGAGAATACTCGGTGTCCTTGTGTTGCGATAACACAAGAGTTTGTCCTTCGTGGTATCGAAGAGGTTATAAGGGTTATTGTGTTCTCGACCCGGTTAAGAGAGACACGAGGGCTTAGTGAAAAGCTTGAAATCCTAAGGAGGCTTCCTTAGGTAGTGGATGTAGGGATAACCGAACCACTATACATCGTTGTGTACTTTCTATCCCTACTCTATTTACTTTTCGCACTTTATATGTTTAATTTATGCTAGTATAAATATCGTAGCAATTACTATCTAGTTAATCAAACTTCAAGAGTAGTAAGAGAATAGAAACTCATTTTACTTATATCACTTATATATCGAACCTCTAGCTTATCCATTGTATGATCTCGTAAAGAGTTTGATATATTAAATTGACCTGGTAGTTTCTCTCTTTAACTTATAATTGTCCAAAAGCTTTTTAATTAGGCATTAATCTTATTAGTAATCCTATTCACCCCCCTCTACGACGCATATAGAATTTCACCTTGTGATCTAGATAACCCAGAAATAAAGGGTGATGGTACTCAAAATATTACTTTTATCACTTCTAGTACTACCTTTATCAATAAGGGACCCTATCCAATAATTTACCCCCATACTATAATAATGATCAGTCTGACAGTGAAGGAGGGAAATACACCAAAATTTTCTGGTCTAATCATATCTCAAAAATAGATATTCTAAAGTTTCTTCTTCCTTAAGACAGATATGGCAGATATCCGTAGTAGAGCATTTCCTTAAATACCTGTTACTCTCAGTATAGAGAGCATTTAGAAAAACGCGCCATAAGAAGAATTTAAAATTAGGGGGAACATTAGAGGACCAAGATAATTTAAGTAAATCGCTGTCAGAAAAACTAGATGTACCAGGGTGAAGGGGGGATAATAAGGGTTGAAACAGCCTGAAGATATGCAGATTTATTCAAATAAACCCCATTATTAGTAGAAAGCCATATTATGGAAATGGGTTGATCAGTCCAAGGGATATTGAGACTAAGAATTTTAGAAGTAATATCCACATGGAATAATTGGACTATAATATCAGATTTCCATAATTTAGTATTAGAGAAGAAGAGATCTGCAACAAACTTAGGGAAAGAAGGGCCATCACTATAGTTGGGAGGTTAAGAAATAAAATTACATGTCCAATTGTCATCCCAAATATTAGTAGAATGCCCATCACCAATAGATTTAATAGATAAGTCCTTAAAGAATGAGCATCCTTTACGAAGGTTGTTCCAAATCCAGGAGACTCCTCTAACAGAACGAGAATCAAGCAGATCATTATCAGGAAAGTAAATATCTTTCAGTACAAGATGGACAAAGGAATCAGAATGAAAAAGCACCACCCAATTCAAAATCCTAACTCCCAAAATATACAAAAAGTATCTTTATTTCATATACTTTAATTTTAGACCCCTTATAATAAATTTTGTTAGTTAGTGCATTGCCATTGTCTTGATCCATTTAAATTAGTTTTTCTAATATTTTAAATTAAATAAATTATTAATTAATCTCATAAACTTTATCAATACAACCCTCAAATCCTTTAATATTTTTTGCAAACACCTCCTTATCCACTCCAATTCATCTTCTTCACACACTCTAATTCAATAGATACGACATGCCTTCCTCGTTTCTCCATATTTTCTCGCCATAGAATAAACCATTGAAGGGCCCACATTAAGATAAATAAAAGAACTTGATCATTGGCTTCTCTTTCCCCACTTTTCTATATTCTCATTATCAATGAAAATAGACCATTGAAAAATTCAAATAAAGGTAAAAAAAATATAAAAATTAAAAAATATGATTTAATTCAAATCTGCAAAATTGGTGGATATGGAGGTTTTGACTCAAGAGCAATGGCATGCGTTTGAGGTTTTAAATCTTAATTTGGGTTCTTCAAGTTGTCTCTTCTGGTTCACCCTTTTTTTTGCATACATGAGAGGCTTAAAAGCCGTTAAGAAAACGAGAATACAAATAGAATAAACGTTCTTATTGGGTTTCTAGTACAACTCTAGCAGTTGCACACTCACTTCTATCTCTAGTTATTAAATTCCAAATAAAATCAGGAGGATCATTAAAATCCAAAGGCTGAGATTGCATTTTTCCCCTCTTTTGCCTCGTATCTAAATAATCCAAATTGATTATATATGAAGAACCCAAATTGATGTATTATCAATCAAATCCGATAGAACATTGAAGAACAAGATTAAAACATTGAATAATACATGGGAAGAACACATGACTTTCCTTCCTTGCTTCCCCATATTCTCTCTCGTGCTACGCGTAGCAGTGTTTTATGATAGGAAGGTGGGTGAGGTTTTATAATTTATAATATTTTCAACATTTTCACTTTAACCCATTGTGTTTACTGTTTAATTAAATTTTTTTTGTTCTAAACGCTTATATTAAGAAAACCAACAATTACAAAAATAAGTTAGCCTATCCCCGTGGGGGACGAATCAAGGCTAATAAGTTTAGCTAATTCTAACGGGATTGGGTGTTTGCTGAAATCAAAAAAATCACCACTTGGACTATTTCTGCAAACCCAATCTGCTACTCTATTTTTCTCTCGACTAATGTAAGAGAAATTAGGATTACAAAATTTAGAAACATAGTAAATACTTCTAATAATATTCTTAATACTATGAAATTTAATAATGTGGTTACAACCTAGAAATTCCATCAGCTGAGAGTTGTCATTTTCCACTATAATATGAAAATTGTTGTGTACTTTAGCCCATAGACAAGCTTTAAGTACTCCCAACGCTTCAGCTTCAAGAACACTTGTTGCGCTTATTCTCCATGCCATGCACCTGAGTAGTTTTCCTTGATGATTCCTAGCCACACAAGATATAGTACTTTTATCATTAGTAAAAGATGCATCACTGTTTATCTTAATAGAGTTGTGGTGGAGGTAACCACACATTTTACTATCATGTTTCCTTTTCAATTCCAACTCCTTCTTTTCATTTTGTTGAGAAGCTGAGTGGGGTGAGGTTTTAAGTTTAATTTTTTCACCAATTTTTATACATTAATTTAATTTATTTTGAATCTTTTATTTTTTTAAAATATGAATGTTTGTTGTAGTGGTAATGATATTGATGGTGGTGGTGGTTAATGTGAGTATGAAAAAGATCAACCGGAAATAGATTAGAAGGTGGTTAAAAAAATATGATTTTTTTTTATTATTTTCTAAGTTAATGTAGGTTGGAAGGTCTTTAAAAAATTTAAACAATTTAGAAGGTTAATTTTGATACTGTCAAACATATGGGCTAAAATAAATTTTTAATGATGTTAATAAATAAAAATTAATTAATGTTATAAAATATAAATATTAAGTGGATATACATTAACTAGGGGTGCACACGGGTCGGTTAACCGACCCGAAGTGCTAAACCCTTTACCCAATCCGAGTTACTCGGATTTACATAATTAAAACCCTAACCCTATTATTTTTAATTAGATTTTACGGGTTGGGTCATTTCGGTTTGGGTCGGATTTGGGTTGGGTTCGGATTTTGGTCAATAAAAAGTCAACACATTAAAAATTAAAAAAATCATTAATTCAAAGTAAAAGTTTCCATTTATAGTAACTTTCTCAAAATATAACCTTACCAAATATAGTAAGGTTCAAAAAATGACAATCTGCAGAATCAATATTACAAAGTACAAACCAAAACCAAAGAAATTACAAGTCTATAGTCTCAACTACAACTCAAATGAATTACAAATTCTGAAACAAGCAACTCAAATGAATTACAATTTACAACTAAGTTTAACTTTATAGTGATTACAATACATTTCAAGATTCATAGAAGGTAGTGTGATATATCAAAATTGCAACCTCTCCTGTGCAAAGTAGCATACTTGTACAGAATTGGGTGCATATCCTTGAAATGTTTGCATCCAAAAGCCCAAAAGTATTATATTTCCTGCAAATTGTCACTACAAAATACAAAGGAGGAGAGGAACATTAGAATTCGCCTCAGATTATTTTCATCATTGGTTATTTAAAACTTAGGGACAAGGGACAGTTGTTTAATCTCGCAATTTACCATAAACACATCAAATATTGTTGCCAACTCAACCATTCAATCCTTTGTTGTACAATTGTATCATACAATTAAATTTCAATATATATTAACTATTATTATGTAATCATCTACTCATCTAGTGTACCATTGGATTTGAATGGGAGATGCAAAGTCAATATTGTAATGTAAAATACAGTAGGTTGTGGATTAAAATAGATAGACTTTATACCTTAGGTTATGGGCTACAAATCAGTTGTAGTGGACTCTATTGAAGTCACACTTAACTCATCCAAGCCTGCATAACCTGCAAAATAGATGAAATTAGTTAGGGACTAACATTTAAAATAAATTTCCAAGTAACAAAACACAGTGTAGTACCTAATTCAGCTTCCAAATGTTCAACTAACTCTTTAGAGCAATTAAGATCAATAGGTAGTGAATACTTTAACCAATTTTGTGTACAAATCAGAGCCTCAACTGTTGAAGGGGATAAGGAGCTTCTAAACTGATCAAGAACTCTTCCACTTGTGGAAAAGGCAGATTCTGATGCAACTGTTGAAACAGGGACAACCAATACATGCCTTGCCATTTCAGACAAGTATTTAAACCTCATAGTATTTGATTTCCACCAAGCAAGAATATCAAATGAATGTGTCATTTCCTCAACATCTTCCTTAAGATACCTTTCAAGTTCATTCCCCTTTGAACTATTTTTTTCAGCCATAAAGGATTGGAACCTACACCCAAGCAATGAATAATTTGTAGCCACTTCAGGACCAGCACTGGTTGAAGTACCAGCAGTGGGAGCAGTTGTATCATTATAAACTGCAAATATCCTTGTTAATGCATCATTAACCTTTGCAAGTAATTGAGTAGCCTGTGTAGGAGTATACATAAAACTGAAGTAACAAGTCAAATACTGCAATTTCTTCCTAGGATCTAGTACAACTGCAACCTACAGTAGTATGTTTATACTATTTATTCCCCAATATTTCAGAAACTTAGTCTTCATTTTTAAAGCCATCTGTTTTAAAACCTCATTATCAGAGTTGCATAATTCATCAATTTTCTCCCATATAATAACAATTTCGTCAAAGAAAAGATTTGTAGTCACAAATAAAGTTCCAGAAAACTTTTTTGTAGAGTCATAAAACAATTTTAGAAACTCAACAAAGCAACAAGCATTTTGCCAATCAATAAATGTAGGTGAGGGTCTAAAAGAATCAGAAAGAAAGAATGCCTTATAATTTTCATCATGTTCACTCATCAAATCAAACACAGTCTCAAACTTAATAGCAGATTCAAGCATTTTGTAAGTGGAGTTCCATCTAGTGGGCACATCAAGACTTAAAAGGGCCTTAGACTTAATACTACACGTGTGCATAGTATCTTTGAATGAAGTAGTACGAGCTGGAGAAGACCTTACATACCTCACTGCCTCCCGAATATTTTTAATTGAGTAATCTAATTCAAACATACCTTCTCGCACAATCAAGTTCAATATATGTGCGCAACACCTCACATGGAGAAATTCATGATTCAAGATGGTTTTTGGTTTTGTTCCTGAGACTTTAATCAAATACTTAATCGTAACAGTGTTAGAAAAGGTATTATCAACTGTTAAAGTTAAATAAGAATCAAGTTCCCAATCCCTAAGAATAGTTTCAACTACTTTACCTATGGTTTCGCCCTTATGATCCTCTACCATACAAAATCCAATAATCCTTTTTTGTAATTTCCATTCCGAGTCTATAAAATGTGCTGTTAAACACATATAATTTAAATTTTGGTTTGAAGTCCAACAATCAGTGGTCATACTAATTCGCAAACCCTTCATTAATTTTTTTAACTTAATCTTTTCCTCGGCATAAAGGGACATACATTTCCTCATAATTGTCATCCTAGAGGGTATTTTCACATACTTAGGTTGCATAACATTACGGAAGCGTCTAAATCCAATGCCCTCCACAAACCTAAAGGACAATTCATCTAGAATTACCATTTCAGCTAAGGCTTTAGTACATTCCTCAACAGAAAAAGTGTAAGACACAACACCCACATCTTTTGAAAAAACAAGTTCAGTTTGACCATCCTCAGGAGGAGGATAGAAAGGATATTTTTTACATCTCCTATGATAATATGATTTAGCATATTAGATGTACCATGCCTTCTAGAATCTGCTACATAAGTTATTTCACAATATTTACACCTCCCCCTCCTAACATTTAATTCATCAAAGTATGGTTCAAAGACAGTCCAACAATCATCTATAATTTTGGTTTTTTTAGCTACAGGTGGTTTGTTACCTGATGGGGGTGGATGTGTAGGGTTAGGAGATGTACCCTGAGTTTGATTTTGTGTTTGAGTTGGAGGTGTAAGTTCAATTTCTAACTGCTTCTCACTATCAGTGTCCATCATATATCTGCAACACAGAAACAAACACATTAGAAATAAAACAACATTAAAAAATCAAAGGATTAAGCAACCAAACTCAGATTCTTACCTGAAATTGTATTATGAATCAAAGGATTAAGCAAACAAACTCAGATTCCTCCTCATATTTACCCATTCATGAAATAAAACAACATTAAAAAATCAGAACTAACTCAGAGAATAATTCGCAGAGAATCAATCAGAGACTAAGAGCATATGAAAAACCCAAAACATTAGTTTTACAGTTGTTTAAAAATCAATTCCATCTCACACAACCATTTAATCCATTTTTCAGTTCCAAAATCAAACCAGAAGAGCCAAGATTCGCACATGCAGTGGATTTTAAAAGAGTAATGTATCAAAAATTAACCTCAAACCTCAAACCATTTTAGATATCTCAAGAAATCGATTTACTAAACCAGATTATTAAATGAAATCAAAGATTAGGGTTTCGAATTAAAAATTACCTGAAAAGGGGCTTTTGAAATTACATAACCAGAGCCGAGCCTTTTATAGGCCTCTTCTAACCCCCATTTTAATCAGTATCCAAGCAAATAAACACCTCAACACATAAACCATGGTTAGGTAAATCAACCACGGTAACTATCGAACAGAGCAATCAGAAGGATAATAAATGCGACCCACTTATTTAGGTGAGAGTATTTAATGCGGCGTACTCTCCCGCCCTCTTTTACCGGCGGGAGTAGACTGAAATGGAGAAGAAGAGACATGTTGAAGGCTATGGCTTAGGGTTTACGTGGGAGAGAGATGGAGATAATCAGAGGTCAGACAACTTTTGAGATAAAGAGAGAGAATGAGTGGCGTGTTATGGATGCTTGCCCTTTCACGGGATTAAAAGGCCAAAGGCCTTATCTTTTAATTCAGCAAAGTCCAACTATTGGACTTTTAAGTTGGGCTAAATATAAAAATAAAATAAAAAAATTTGGCCCATATTTCGGATCGGATTGGATATCCGCGGTTTTGGCGCAGCCCAATCCGTTATCCGACCCAAAATAAATAAAAAAATAAAAAACAACCCTAATGGATCGGGTATGCGCTCGGTTCGGTTACATTCGGGTAGGGTGGGGTCGGGTACCTCGGGTGGGCTGGTTTTGGGTCGAATTTGTGCAGTCCTAACATTAACATTGTCTCTAATAAAATTACAACATGTATAAATAACTTGCATTAGTTTATGGTTAAGCAGGCAATTGCGAGGTTAGTTGAGTCTCATAGCAGATTAAACTAGTAGATGTGCAACTACTTATATTTTTATTAGGGATATTAATGAGGTGTGGGTTTGCGAGTACCTGACCTGCTCCATTCTAAACATACTAGACGAAGAGTGGGAAGGATTGTGGGGCTGATTTTCAAAACCTACATAGAGCAGTGTGGTTTGCAGGGATAAAATCTCCCCACCCTTTAAACTCTCCTTACATACATATAAGATATAATTAATATTATATTTTAGATATATTGTGTAATATATATTAATAAAAAAACCAAATTATAAATAATAAAAAATCTAACTAAAAGTTATAAGTATAAGTTTAAATATTGTCTACATATGAGTTTTAAACAAAGTTATAATAATTTCTTACGTTTAGAAGCAAAAAATAATATGTACAATTATCTTTTTTTCAATCTTTAAATATTTATTTATCGGATATTCTAATACATTATATAAAAAATTACATGATTGTTAATAATAAAAAAAAGTATTGTATCATTGATTATGATAAATAATTTATTATATTTGTTGCACACTTAGGAGGTGTATTCAATTGGGAGTTTGTTAGATTTTTTTGGATTTTAGAAATCGAGGGGTATTCAATCAGGATTTTAAAAAGTCTATTAAAATCTTAAGGTATTCAATTGGGATTTTAAAAACTCTTTTAAAATCCAGATGTATTCAATCCAGACTCTTTTAAATCTATTAAAATTTTGGGGTATTCAAAAGTTATTAGACTTTCCAAGTCATTGGATTTTATAGGAGTTTATTGCTTAAGTATAAATAAAAAAGTCTTCTACAAATCTTTCTGCAGATTTTATAAACTCCAACAAAAACAATGAATGAGGTAAAAAAAAAAATCATATGCTATTTTATAATTATTCTAATATCTAATAATTCATGATTATAATTCTCTAAAATTAATTAGAATTAGACTAATTAATATATACATCAATTATATTTATCACTATAAATTTTCACGAAAAAAAGTGTAAAACGATTTTTTTTTCCAATGCGAATGTGAAGAGGTGGGTTTTTTTTAACATTCTGAGATGGATTTTGAGTTTTATCATGTTTCATTAGATTTTTGGTGGAACGTAAAAAAATGTTTCATCGTTTACTGTTTTTTTCTGAAAGTTGCATAAAGAGATTTCTTTTTGTTTTTCGTTCCAATGCAGCTGTTAAGAGATGGGTTTTAGGTTTTATCATGGTTCATGATACTTTTTTTTCCTGATGTTTCACTGTTTATTTTTTCTTTTCTTTTTTTATTTTGAATTTTTTCAACATAAGTATGAAGGGATTTTTTTTTTGGTTTTTGTTCCAATGTAGCTATGAAGAGATGGGTTTTACGTTTTACATGTTTCATTGGTTTTTGTTCTAATTTGAAAAAAAAAAAATCATTGGTTTTCGTTACAATGTAGCTGTGAAGAGATGGGTTTTAGAAAAAAACCAAAATCTATTAAAATCCTTTAAAATCTTTACATAAGATTTTATATAAAATTAAAAAGAATCTTATAAACTCCATATGAAATTAAAACAATCTGTAGAGTTTGCAAAGTTTATGGATTTAAAATTCAAAAAATTCCAACAAACTCCTAGTTGAATACATCCTAAAATAACTTTTTTTTTAAAAAGATAATCTTGGATCGACTTTATCAAGGAATTATTGAGATTATCTTTCTCTACAATTTCCTTAGTCTTCCTTACAATATAATCTAGACTATGTATTGTCTGAAAAACGGTATATTTAATACCTTGTGTGTTCCTTAGAAATTATAAACGGTAAATTTAATACCTAGTGTGTTCCTTAGAAATTATATAATATTTTACTCATATAGTCTGATTTTAGTTTGACTCTTAACATGCAATTAAAACCCAACTTTCACGAGAATTTAATGAATGGGGCGAGACGGGGCGTGGGGAAAAACAATGTAGGGTGGAATGGATTGTGTGGCTTCTTTTTCTTTTGTGGGACGAAGTGCGGGGACAGGTAAACCCACTTTAAACCCTTCACATTGACATCCCTAATGCATATGTATGTAAGTATGTCTGTATGTCTGTATGTATGTATGTATGTATATATGTATGTATTATTTAATTTCAATATTCATAACATTTTGTAAGCAATTCGAATTTCATATAATTTTAATAATAGTTTATATTTCTATATTTACATCATTTTTTCTATAATGTAGTCCAAAGAGGCTTTAGAAGAAATACAATGGAAGAAAAAAAATTCCACAATACTTATAAATGAAAAGCAACACTTTAACTTCCCAAGGTAATAAATGCCAAGATCTTCGTATTCTGCACAGTGGTGCATGGACTCCATGAAAATGGAAAACAATAATAATGAAGAAGGGGTAAATGAAATGTGGCACGTGTCATAAATGGAATAAAGATGACCGATAAGTGCCAAAACATCCATGTTATCACTGATATTACTCCATTCGAATCTCATAGGGGTATATGATTTTCTCGGCTAACGGTAGTGCTTAACGAGATCTGCATACATTTTACAAGAAATTACTTGTTTGAATAAACTGAATTTATCGAAATTACTCAAGAGGTCGACTCTTGCGCCGGCGCATTGCACAACGCAAATCACTTGAAAGTGAGGCCTTTTGCGTCGGCATAACATGAATTACTCAAAAGACTGACCCTTACGTTGGCACATCACAAAATTAGTCGAAAAACCAACTCTTGCGACGGTGCATCGTTCAACGTGAATTACTCAAAAGAACGTCCCTTACGTCGGCACATCATGAATTACTCAAAAGACCGACCCTTACATCGGCATATCACGCGAATCACTCAAATGACCGGCTCCCACGCCGGCACCTCATGATAAGGTAAGTAGATATTTTTATCGTGTTGGTTAAAGAAGTAGAAACATTGACCATGCAAATTCAAGGGGGTATTGATTGTTTATAATGAAATGTTGAGAGTAACCCATCAAAATAAATCCATTACTCAAGACAAATATAGATTCTCGTAAGTCGGACAAATGAAACAGATACACTCGCGACTGGTGACCGAATATATTGTCATCGTAAACCCAAAAGGGAAAAAGCTACAAAATTTTGTTATGGTATCATGGGTATTGGTTATTTATAAATACCTCACATGCAAAGGTATTCAATACTCATTTATAATTGTTTGTAAATATAGTCTCTCTTTCTCTCTTTCTCTCTCTTGAGAGTCGAAGTTACATCAAGAGCAAACCTCTATATGGTTCTAAATGTCTAGTTTTGGGTGTTATCAACATCTTACTGAACAGTCTCCGGCAAATCTAAAAGATACCTCAACCAATCATCTTTTGTCTCGGTATACTCGACAACCGTCTCAGCAAGCTCTCTGGTGGATCTACTCTAATTCATATGCAAACAAATTCTATAATTGAAATTTATAAACTCTATCACTGACCAAGTCTCAGACCCATGTAAAATACACATGGAGTTGAAATAAATCACATGGAAGAAAACATAGAGCTTAAATTAACCGGCCATCCTAATATATGGAACAATCAAACTTATAAATACTTTGAGGCACGAAATGACTAGAAATCAACCTTTGCCTCCATTAATTTGCTAGATCACGATCCACTACTGCAGATTGTTCTTCGAAATGTTTAATTAAAAAAGAGCACACTCAAAGGAATTAAGATCATCACATTTACCCAAACTGATGAATCCTGGTATCTTTTCCAAACAATGGACTCAAATAACTACCTAAGTAGTAGAAATCCATGAAATGAGAGAATTAGGCTGACATTATAGAGAAGTGAAAGAAGAAAATTAATCATAAATTTGAGACCAAATTTATAACATGATTAAAGTCCAAAGTTCAATAGAATGGTAGAAAAGAAATTTTGGTTTATTTTTGGTAGACCAAATTAAATCTGAAGTGTTCCTTTTCTTTTGTACTAAGAGATAATCTAAGATGGTTCATTGTTCCTTACTTTTTGCGTTTAATAAGGCTAGTAATTCGTTATTTTCTTTTGTATACAAAATCTATAAAAACACACATAAAAATTATTGAAAAACAACTTTGATGACAAAAATTTGAGAGTTTCTTTTTTTGTAGTTTTTTGAAGAATTCTTTTCTGAACTTTTTCTGAACAAGAAATTTTCTTGCGACAGTTATCCTGACTTGTTGCTTTAATAAATCATGGATCAAGGTTTCATCCAAACTGTTAAAATAAAATCTGAAGCTCTTACTATTTATTTTATTGGACTCAGTTATCAAAACATCTCTTTAACAATATTATAATTATAAAATAAAATCCAAACTGTGTAACCAATATTCTCTTAACCGCTTGTACCCTCAACTTTGTTCTAACCACAAACCACAAGGAATCATCCATGAAAAATCAACTTCAATTATAGATAGTTTTCATACAATAACAGTAATATAATAAAGCAAATGTTAGATAAAAAAGTCCAAATAGAAAAAAAGGTGTTAGTAATAAAATAGTGAGAATATTCAGAGATGTCCTCAAATCACACAATTCATTTCCAGATATTCTCTATAAATAGATCTCAGAGAGATGATTATCAACAGCTCTAAATGTATGCAAGTACAGAGAACGTGACAGATGCACAAACCAGAAGTGGCTATAATAATATAAAGTGAAACTACTAATAGAATCGCATGTAAAAGATAGTAAGATAACATGTTTAGCAGTTACTATATACTTATATATAACCCATAGAAGGGATAGATGAGAGTATTCCAGAATCTCCAAGATACTAAAGAGTAATAAGTAGCAAAAACATGTAATAATAAGTTGAAAATTACAAAATCATAATAAATATTAAACAGCAGCAGAGAAAACTATAAAATCACCAACCACCACCAGATTTGTTGTCATTCTTTTTGCTGCCACCCCAGCCACCAGAATCACCGGAAGAAGCTTCTGGTTTTTTGCCCCATCCAGAATTGCCAAGGTCTGGAGCTGCACCAGCATCACTTTCTTGACCCCATTTACCTTCAGGAGCAGCTTCTGTTTTTTTGCTGCCACCCCAGCCACCAGATGCTGCTGCTGCACCAACATCACTAGCGCCACTTCCTTGAGACCCCCATCCACCACCACCACCACTAGAAGCAGCTTCAGGGTTTTTGCTGCCCCAACCACCAGATGCTGCTGCACCAACATCACCACCAGCACTTCCTTGAGCACCCCATCCACCACCACCAGAGGAAGCAGTTTCTGGTTTTTTGCTGCCACCACCCCAGCCAGAATTGCCAAGGTCAGAAGCAGGTGCAGCACCAACATCACTTCCTTGGCCCCATTTACCTTCAGAGCTCTTTTTGTTGCTACCCCACCCCCCATCACCTCCTCCACCACTACTTTCTTTACTTCCCCATCCACCAGCTGCAGGGGTATCAGAACCACCACTTCCCCATCCACCAGAAGAAGCTTTGGGTTTGTCAAAACTCTTACCTCCTCCTCCTCCTCCTCCTCCACCCCATCCAGAAGAATTTCCACCATCACCACCACCCCATCCTCCTCCACCTCCACCAGAAGCACCTTCAGATTTGCCTCCACCCCATGATCCAGAATTTCCAACGTTTCCTTCACCGCCATCACTGCCCCTTCCTCTACCCCATCCACCACCACGACCACCACCTCTACGACCACCACGACCACCCCCACGGCCACCACGACCACCACTTTCTTGACCCCATCCACCACCACCACCGCCACCACCTCCCCAACTTCCACCACCGCCACCAGAAGTATCGGATTTTTCAAAACTTTTATTTCCAGCATCACCGCCACCCCATCCACCACCACCTCCACCACCTCCACCAGAAGCTTCAGATTTTTCAAAACTCTTCTTACCCCATCCTCCACCACCACCACCGCTATTCCCACCACCTCCTTGACCCCAACCACCACCACCTCCGCTATTCCCACCACCTCCTTGACCCCAACCACCACCACCTCCGCTATTCCCACCACCTCCTTGACCCCAACCACCACCACCTCCATCAGAAGCTTCAGATTTTTCAAAACTCTTTTTACCCCATCCTCCACCACCACCACTATTCCCACCACCTCCTCCACCCCAACCACCACCTCCTCCACCTGAAGCTTCAGATTTATTATTGAAACTCTTCTTACCAGCATCATCGCCCCCACTTCCTCCCCATCCACCACCACCACCACTATTTGTACCACCTCCTTGACCCCATCCACCACCTCCACCACCACTATTTCCACCACCTCCTTGACCCCAACCACCACCACCAGAAGCTTCAGATTTTTCAGCAGTCTTTTTACCCCATCCACCACCACCACTATTATTATTATCACCGCCACTTGAACCCCAACCACCACCACCAGAAGCTTCAGAATTCTTTTTTCCAGCATCACCACCACTTGCACCCCATCCACCACCACCACCACCAGTATTTGTATCACCACCACTTGCACCCCATCCACCACCGCCACCACCACTATTTGTATTACCGCCACTTGCACCCCAACCTCCACTTCCACCTGAAGCTTCAGATTTATCGAAACTCTTTTTGCCAGCATCGCCACCACTTGCTCCCCATCCACCTCCACCACCACTAGCACCACCACTTGAACCCCATCCACCACCACTTGCACCTCCACTTCCACCACCACTTGCTCCCCATCCACCAGAAGCTTCTTCACTCTTTTTTCTAGAATCACCGCCACTAGCACCCCATCCACCACCACCTCCACCACTTGCACCACCAGTAGAACCCCATCCACCACCACCTCCACTTGCACCGCCACTAGCACCCCATCCACCAGAAGCTTCTTCACTCTTTTTACCAGCATCACCGCCACTTGCACCCCATCCACCACCACTCGCACCACCACTAGCACCCCATCCACCACCACCACCACCACTCGCACCACCACTTGCACCCCATCCACCACCACCACCACCACTGTCACCACCAGCATTTGCACTCCATCCACCACCACCACCACCACTTTCATTACCACCACTTGCACCCCATCCACCACCACCACCACCACCACCTCCCCAACTACCACCACCACCACCACCTTGAGAACCAAAATCTGAATCCTGTCCATCACCGCCTCTACCTCTGCCACCTCGGCCCCTTCCCCTTCCACGGCCACGACCCCTTCCCCTTCCACGGCCACCTGAATCACCATCCTGATTATTGTTGTAATCTCCTCCGCCACCAGCACCACCACCCCAGCCACCACCATCTCCAGGGCTTTTCATCGGTACCATGGCAGCAACAGATTTATTCGATGGTACTTCACGTGGATCATCAATATGCTTCTGGAAATAAGAAACAAGCCTATCTATTTCCTCAAACATTTTCTTCCTGAATCTAAACCCTTTAGGAAACAAACCAATATACTCATGGTGTGGATTCGTACTTCTTATATAACTCAGTATAAATGTCCCTGGGTGTTCATATGATATACCAAAGCAATACACAATCCTCATTGGATACTCAGATTTCTCAATCTTTAAAGCTTCATCAACTTCTGTTTTAGTACCCTTCTTAAATTTACGATAACTCAGCATTGCCTTTAAATGAACAACTAATGGGTCTACATAACGATCCATCACCTGTCAAACAAGACAGAATCAATCAATAAACACTTTCCTATCAAGTGAAAGAAAGAAAGAAAGATGGAAAAAGCTTGCTTACTTCATCCAAATCCTCAAAAGTATCTTCCCCTATTTTCAGGGACTTTCCTATACGAAGCAAACTTGTTATGTCCTTGTGTTCCTTTCCACTTTCAATAATGTCCTTGTGAGCATAGACCCCGTCATAAACTTTAAGGGTTAAAGTCAAGAAAGAGGGCCCACGAGAATTAGGCCGGACTACACATTCACCAGGATCCTTCTCAGACAACAACTGCAAGATAAAGAAGACAGAAAGAAATCAACCTCAGCAACTACTTAAGATAATAGCACAATCAGAGTGTAGGATATAGATACATACATAGATACATTTATATCATTCAAGTTATAGAAAACACAAAATTCTACTTAGAATAGAATCAAAATAAATATTATTATTAGTTATTAAAATTCTACTTACATAGTTGCATACTTAAAATTTAGGACAACATTTCACAGGTCATTAAAGGACCCCCTAGCTTAAAAAATGAAAAATATATAGGGGTATGGTAACACATTGCTTATATGTATGCTCCCTTTGCTCTCTAATTCCATATTTACAGATACATCAATGATTTACATACACACAGCTCTCTAGTTTCACATACTGATACATCAAAGTTATACATACATACATACATACATACATACATATAGCTCTTTAGTTGCACATTATCATATTACACAGTATGATTTAGTACTTTAAACATGAACAGAAACATACCTCGATTGCTTTATCTGCTGCAATATTCTGAAATTTCGGATGAACAATCATTCTAGGTTTAAAGTGCTTCTTTGCAAGTAACTCCTTCTCTTTAGCCTTCTTTTCCTGCTCAATCACTTCACTACTTCGATCCTCACAATAATACGGATCCATACTCTCATTATTCTGAAAACTATTCCTTCTCATATCACCACTTTTACAAGTCAAAAACACCTGATACCTTTGTTTCTGAACAGATTTAATCCTACAATTCAACACATCACCTTCATGTAACTTCTCAGTTAAATCCTCAACATCTTCAGAATAATCATCTTTATAAAGCATAGCAAACAATCCATTATCAAGCATACAATTAGCTCTTTCAGCTAAAACCCTTCTAACACTCACTTGAACACTCTTCCCTTCATATAACGTTTCATCATTCTCACCAGAAATCATATAAAACTCCTCATCTTGACTCGGTTCAGTACACGCTACTCTATAATCCTTAAACCCATTCATTAACTCAATTTTCATATCATTTAATGTCACCTTTTTATGCTCGAGATTCTTTTGCTCAGCATATTCATACACTTCAACAGCTTTTAATAAATGTGGTTTTTCTCTAACATGTTCAACTGCCATTAAAAACACATCCTCGTCATCACAATCATCTTTATTGTTCACATTGTCTGCATTAAACACATCTTTAGCTAATTGTTGTGCAAGAGTGTATGATTCAGGGTGAATTCTCGTATCATCTAATAAATCGATAAATTGGCTACTACTAGCAGCTAATCCGGTTCTTCTGACACGTAAAAACCCAGATGAGTTAATAAACACCTTTTTAGCAATACCATGATCTGTTAAAAGATCTTTACGAGTGAAAATAGCGCCAGCTCGTATTAATGAACGTTGAAGAGACGAAGCTTTTCTTGGTCCAAGTCCAGAGATGAATTGTAGAGGAGAGAATAACCATTCATGACTTGCAGCTAGGTTAACATCTAACCCTACTTGGTTAGTTATTTCTACCATAACTTGTTCAACCATCTCGTATTTTTCATCAGGTGTGAGAAAACCCTCTAATGGAGAAAGTTTCCATGATAATATCTCTCGTCCGGGCCCACATAATGTAGCTACCATTGCTACTGGATTTTGAAGCTGTCTTCCAAGAGCCACTGCCCGCTTAACAATACCTACAAACACACAAGAACATAAATTTTTTACATTCATAATCACTCAATATTGCACCCTTAGTCCCTGAGTAATCAAAATAAGGGTCCTTTAGTCCCAGTACTCTAAATGACTTAAAAGGTCCCTATAATCGATATTTATGAGCACCAGCTGTACCACAAGGACATGTGGCGCTCATCAATATTAACCATAGGGGCCTTCCTTGAAATTTCTAGAGCACAGACTCCTATTTCAAAGACCCGACTAACCCATACAAAGGTTTTTTGCACCGTTAGTCCCTATGGACTCCAAAATATGAGTTTGTTCTAGAAATTCCACAAAAGGTCCTTATGGTCAATATCTATGAGCACCACAGGTCAATCTAACAAGTGGTGATTATAAATATCGACTATAGGGGCCTTTCATGGAATTACTAGACCACAGGGACTAAAAGTGCAATTAACCAATATAATAAAATGTAAAGAAGATATTAATATACCTGACTGTGCAGGTAACTGATCAGCTGAGATTCGTGAATTTTCGTAAATATGAGGAAGAGATTCATCTCCATACACAATATTCAAATTATCCATCTCTTGACCTACATCTCTAGGATTATCCTCCACCATTTTAAAAATAATCTAACACCACAAAAAATTAAAAAAAATGTCATATAACCGTAAAAAAAAAAAGATAAATATTTTTATTTACTGAATTATTATTACCTCATAAATATCATCCTTGAGACGTGTACAAGCCACATTAGCTGCTCCTAATACAACAACATGAGGTTGATGATCCATCATAAACTTTAACACACGCTGTTGATCATTTTTCTTACGTTGTTGATCATTTACACTTTGACCCCTCAAACTTAAGGACCCAGCGTATAAAACATCTAAAACTTCTCCACATGAATCCAACATTACAAAGGTTGTTAAAGGTTTTCCGGGACCCCAACAACAAGCTAAAACCCTAGGTGCAGTATCTTCATCTTCACAATCCTTCCTTAAATACGGGCCCACCGAGACTTTATTCCATAAAAACCTCCCATAATCTTTGAGTAACCAGTTTTTCGCTCTACTAGTTAATAAAGCTCGAGCTTCTTTCTCCATTGAAGGAAGAAGAAAATTCGAAAAAGCGTCGTGAATTATTAATTTTCGCTGTTCATTCCAGAGTTGAGCGGATTTACTTACACTATCGCTAAGATAATATTCATGAGAATCACTTGTTAATTTATCGAGAACTGATTCGGGAAGTTTAATTGTGACTTGAAGGAGTTTTTCTTCTTCGGCTTTTTGAATTAAGAGCCATTGTGCATCTTCAAATCGAGCTATTGGCTTGTTTTTTAACCATTTTACTTTCGAATACTGATGGTTTGAATCTATAACTGTGTTTCCATCAGATGTGGGACCCGTTGATACTACTGCATTATCCATATAGATGCTTCGTACATGCTTCTTCACACATGGTTCACAGCTGATTTCAACTGCTGCCTGAAACAATTATACACCATAAAAATGAGCAAACATATACTCCATTAATATAATATAATAGAGGAAATTTCCTTCTTGGTCCTCGAACTTTAAAAGTTACCCAAGCAGTCCTCCAACTTTGGGTACAGAAACGAAGTTCGAGGACCATTTGGGTAACTTCATAAATTCGAGGACCAAGAAGGAAAGTTTCTCAAATCAAATATTAAACTTAGTATATGCTTACCATGTGGCGGGCCCCTTTAAGAACAGCTTGGGGTGTCTCAAACATTGCACAAGTAAAACTCATGGCCATCTCTTCTGGGGTTTCCTTAGCATCTTCTAATTCATCTAATCTCTGAAAATACAAATAAAAACCAATAAATTCACAGAGATTTTCTTCTTTTTTTTACTGTTTAAAGAGAGAGATATATAATTTACCATTTTTTCAAGAGATATGAGTAAACCAAATTGCTCAGAGCTGTAACCAAATTTGCTTGCAACTTCATAAAGACCAGCTTTACTACAAACACTATATTGAGATTTCCTTTTTGGGCGTTTAAATTGTCCTTTATCACCATCAACTTCACCAGGTGGAAAGTGAAGGTTAAATTTAGCATCAACATCATCAACTTCTCGTTCTGAATCAGCTGATTTTAATGACTTAGTAATTGATTGAAAAAGTTGTTGATTCAATTTAAGTCTTGTTTCATCATATATTCTTCTTGATTCTTCTTCAAATCTCTTGTTATAGTATAACAGTAAAGTACTCTTTCGCTTTTGTAGTAGAAGCCACTTCTTATCCAAATCTTGCACCTCCCAAAGCACCTGTAACACATTACAGTACACTCTTCTAAGTTCACTCTCATTACAAAGGGTCACCCTATAATTTTGAAAGTTACAAATACCCCCTCATGAATTGGAAAACCAAAAGAGAGTATTTGTCCCATATAAAACCATAGGGGGGTTTTTGACCTTTTGCCATACTTCCCTAGTTAAAAAAGAAACTAAGTGAACAGAGATTGGACACAGTGTGGGACCTACCTTATGCCACTTAAGGGATGGTTGTTCAGTATCTTGCTGATCTGGCTCTTTCAATAGACTCATACATTCCTCTTTACGATACATTGCAATGAAAGGCACCTAATACAAAGCAAGAGAAAAAATTAAATAAAATGATCTGTAAACTACAATTACACATTAAGGAGTGAAAAAAAATACTCACGTCTAATCTTTGCACATGTGTCAATTCAAGAAATCGCATAATATCATCTTTAACTATGGATAACTCATTCCCTTCTTCACTCATTGTGTTAGATCCCTTTTTTAACAAAGCAAGCTGATTATATATCCAATTTGTCTCCTCTTCTATACTCATTTCATCACTTGGTGGTGGACCTGTAGTTTCTTCAGCAAGCTACAATACCCAAAAAAAAAAAAAAAACATCACAACCAACAAATTATCAAAAAGGTCAAAAAAAAACCCTGTAGTTTAACAGAAGGTCAGAAAACCCCCCCATGGTTTTAAAAAGGACAAATACACCCATGTAGTTTTCAAACTAGTAACAACTCATGGCATGAGCCTTGGTGATATATTGCGAGTTGGAAAACACGAAGGGGTATATTCGACCTTTTGTCAAACCACAAGGGGTATTTGGGCCCCACCCCAAAATAGACAAAGAAAAAAAGTAATATAATGGGCCCACCTGCATTCTTTCGGGAATATCTTTAGCTCGAATCTGTTTATCCTTCTCAGTCATATACTTTTCAGCAAGAATAATAGGTTCAAACTCATCTTCAAGCCTTTTCTCCTTCATTTCATCATTTCTACCTCTTTTTACTTGCTTACGTTGCCTTAAAAGCACATCAACATCACCAAATATTTCATGAGCTTCTTGTAAAGCCGATGAAGAAACTCCAGGTGTCTTCTTTTTCTCCCTTATCTTCCTTCTGCATTTAAAAAAAATTACCAAAATACCCTTTCGTTAAATGTATAACTTCATTACATACCTCATTGGACCACCTTCATCAATTTCTTCATCGACAATAAAACGAGACATATCATCCTCTTCATCCTCTTCTTCATATTGTGGCTCCTCTTCATCTGCCACATCATCAAGTGATTGCCCTGTAAACCAATAAAAGTTAGGGTAAAACCGTAACAAACCAAATACCCCACACCCCTGAGGTTTCACAAAAGGTCAAAGAAACCCTATGGGGGGATTTGACATTTTATCAAACTACAGGGGGTAAAAGAAAATAAACACATGATATATACCATCACCAAATATGCTTTGGTGGAGTCTTCCACGTCTTTCACTCCCATCTATCTGTTCTTCATCAAAATAATTAGAGGGCCCCTCATCTAAAGCCCTCTTTTTAAGTCTCTTGAACTTTGGATTTTCCTATTAAATAATAAATAAAATACATATTATTACCATTCATCAATTTTTAAAACAATCTAATGCTAATTAATTGACCACTTACATGTTTTCGCGAAACTGAGATGTTGCTTTCCTGAAGAAGCTCATAGTCATCTTCATCAAGTTCATAATTTCTCTCCGAGTCTCTGTTTATAATATTCTAAGTTAATAAAACAAACATTTTCTTAAAAGTGTAAATTAAAATTGCACCATTGGTCCTTTATCCATCTTTAAAAAGCAGCAATTTATACCCAGAAAAATGTAAATATAGATTTACAATACACAGGGCTACATTTGCTATTTTCTGAAAGATGTGGGTATATATGGATATTTCACATACCACAGGGGTCTATAGAGCAAAATTATAATAATTACTCACCTCTTCTTTCTTTTTTTCTTCTTAGGTCTCTCAACATCACCTTCTTCATCTTCATCAATATCATTGACTATAAACCCATCGTTCTCATACTCATTCTCCCCTTCTTCTGCTCAAAATGTTATTTCAAAATTAATTAAATATTCAAACATAAATCAAATGAATTAAAACACACACAACATATCACAATACTTAACTTAGGAGTAACAAGCACATATAGCATACACATTATTACTATATTTTGAGAATTTATTCATGTAAAAAGTATTATTACCTTATAACTTACCAATGAACTGTAATGTCACCCTTATTAACTAAATGGTTAAAAAGTTCATCAATCTGGCCTAACCCATTATGAGCTAAACCAACCAAAGATTTTTCTAAGAGATAATCAGTAAAAAGAGAATCACTCACTATACACACCACAGTTTTAGTAGAGTAAAAGCTTTCACTCAAATGCAAAATCACTCTCTATACACACCACAGTTTTAGAAAACAGCAAGTGAAATTTATTAAAAAATCAAAAAATTAAAAGATCGAAAAGGTTTTTTGGAAATCAAACAGAAACCCATTACATGCAAGTGAAAATTAAGCCTAAATCAAAACCCTTAAAAACCCTAAGTTTTTCTTCAAATGTACATAAACATAAATATTCAACCATACGAAAACGGTGTCGTACCATCTTCTTCATCTTCCTCGTCATCAGTGTTTCCATCAACGGCGTCTTCGTCTATCTCCTCTTCTTCAACACTAATTTCGTCTGCAACCCACAAAATTATCCAATTTATTTTTAATTTTTTGAAAATAAGTAACTGTGTTCATCTAATTTCCAGTTCGTGTTTAGGTTAACTTAAAGGAAATTAAGAAATGCATAAGAAAAATGTATACCCTCATCATCGTCTGAGATCACAGCTTTTCCGGCCATTTTTTTCATTTTCTTTCGTTGAGAAAATGCGAGCAAACCCTAGAAACGGTACACACAGTGGAGGTGAAAGTGAGGAAAATTGGAGTGTAAAGACAAACCCTAGAGCTCTACACGCTATCTGTGATGAGAATTTTTCAGTACCCAAAGAGAAAATTTGCCACTCTAGTAGAAATGTGTTGAGTGTGTCTACTATATATGCGTTTAATATAGAATATTAGTCTGGGCCACCGGGTCTTGTTTAAATAACGGGCTATATTCAAGTGCTATCAAGTTTGTATCTGATAGTTTGCAATCGGGTGAGTTGGTTTTTTTTTTTTTTTTACCGTATTTTCTTAAATTAAGTAAAGGAATTAAAAAGTAAATCATAATTTTGTTTGGTTATAAAAATAATAATAATTGAGACAAAAGTATATTATTAAAAAAGAAAATTGAATTATAATGATAAGAAATGATAATTTTAAAAAAAAACTATTTTAATATCCTTTTTTATTATGTATTATATGTGAGATTGTATATATAATTTTATATATTTTTCAAGATGTTAATCTGATTTTTTCATATCTTTTGGTAACATAATTGTGTAATTGTCTATTTTGTTAATAAAGGATGAATGATGCAATGTAATATTAATTTAATAGCAAGTTGCTCGAATCATTGTGAGTAGGGTTGCAAATGAACTGATACTCTCGCCAAGGGCTCGAGTTTGGGTTCGCTAAAAGTTTGTTTGAGTTCGGCTCGTTAGTTAAATAAATCAAGTTTAAACTTTAAATTCAGGCTCGTTTACTAAACGAGACAAACTCAAACTTATATAAGCTCGACTCGTTAAACTCGTGAACAATTTGATATGAGTTCATTAAGAGCTCGTTAATATGTTTGGTAGATATATTCAATTAAAAATTATCAATTTTATATGTATGTGTGTGTATATATATACATATATATATATATATATATAAACTCAGAACTAGTAAGTATATTCTTTTGAGTAATGTTATAAATCACCCCTTCACCTCTTCACCCCTTCACCTCTTCACCCCTTATGTGGAGCCTATGTGGCATTAAATAAAAGAGAGAGAAAAAAGTTATTGAAGAAAGAGAAACATCATGATTGGTTTTAAAAATCTCCACATAGGCTCCACATAAGGGGTGAAGAGGTGAAGGGGTGATATATAGCATTACTCTATTTTTTTTCTTCAAGTCAAATTATGTAATGTGTTGTATAATAGTTTTACTTAACTTCATTATAAATCACAGAAAATCCCAAAAATATATATCATAGAAAAATAAACGAGACTTAAATGAGTCTTAAATGAACCAATCCAAGCCGAACTCAAGCTTGGAAAAAATAAGTTCGCTAAGTGTTTGTTTGAGTTTGGCTCGTTAGTTAACGAACCAAGCTCAAGAAATCTAAAGTTCGGCTCGGTTCGGTTCGTTTCAAACTCAAACCAAGCTCAAGCTCACTAAAATATCAGCAAATAATCTCAAGAAAGTTAAAGTTCGGTTCGGCTCGATTCATTTGTAGCCCTAATTGTGAGTAGTTGATTATATCTACAAACATATATCAATAAGAATCAGAATAAAAACCTTAACAAGAACATTGGTTTTATATATGTTATATTTGACCAAATATCGTTTTGTAGGGCAATGTGTATTGATGTTATTAGGGTAATAATATATGGGGCCATGCGTTATAATACTTTAATTTGTCATAGTTTTTATTTTTTTGATACATAGGTGTTCAGGCCAGTTTTCGCGCACCAGAACTAATCCCATGGGAAATATACACGCCTCCTGATGCATATTCCCACTTAATCAGAACTAGGTTACCCATGTCCAGGGAGCGGATTCGAACCATGTACCTCTTACTTTACCCCCTATAAGGGCTGAAGAAATATCAAGGCTCTGGCCAGTTGATAATTCTATTAACATACTCTATTTGTCTAAACAATTATAGAGCAAAAACTGATAAAATCAAGCACTTGAATTGCGTTGCTCTTGTCATCCGGTAAACTACTTTCAACACCTCTAATTGTAACAACAACTCATTTTCGTTAATATCTGATTGCATGCCTTGTTACAAATAACTTTCAAGTTTCAAGTAAAAGTTTTTCAGTTCTTTTTCAGTAGCACATTTAAACCTTTTCACATCAAACAAAAATCTAAATTTTTCTTCTTGTTCTTGAAATTGTAAAAATCATACATCAATAATAAAATAAGAAGTAATTGATCCTGAAATATTCTTTAGGCGATTGTGACATAAATTCTTCATCATCGACATCTTCATCAAAAAAAATCCTTCTAGCAATTCGTTTCTTATGTAATATTGGTTCAGCATTAAAGGTCTCTGCAATCACTTTAGCATCAACCATAGTGGAAGCAAATCCATTTTTTATAAATTTTCAAAGAACTTGACAAATTCACCCAACATGTTAAACCAAATAAGAAATCAAAATTAGCAACCATGTTAGTTACCAAACTCTTTGTCTCGCTTTGAGCTATAGAATCCTTTGTATTTTCTAAATCCGCTAATGCATCCCTAATCTCTACCCATTGATATCTAATGGCTTTCACCGCTTCAATATGACTTTTTCAATTTGGGTGTGATAACGAATTCAGTGTATAAACCTTTACGTGCTCTTTACAAACTTCCCAACGTTGTGTAGAAGAGGAAAATAATTTATATATCAGTTGAATCACCCCAAAAAATTGATGCTTTGGTACAATATTTTGCCATATCACAAAGTGTAAGGTTTAGACTATGACAACCACATGAAGTATAAAAAGTTCTAGAGTTGACTTCTAATACTCTTTATCGAACCTCTATTTTGTTTCCTTTAATATTAGAGCCATTCTCATATCCCTGTCATCTTATATCTTAAATATCAAGTTCAAGAATTTTCAATGTATCTTTCAGTTTAGTGAAAAGTCCAAATCACGTAGAATCATTCACTTGTTAAAATTCAATAAAGAATTCTTCCACCTTTATGGGTGTTATAAATACATCCACACATCGTATAATAAGAGACATTTGTTCGACACCACTTACGTCGGGAGTACAATCAAGTAAAACGGAAAAGTACCTAGATTTATTTTTGCAGAACTTCACCTTTGATCTCAGCTGCTAATGTGAATACGACAGAGTCGTTTTTTCATCACTGGATCAAACTCTGCAATCATTTTTTAATTTGAAAATTAATTCTAATACTTGCTTCAATGTTCTTTATTCTTGCTGATTTGATATTGCACACTTTGATCAATTGTTGCGTTCTTTTTCAATTGTGTTTTCAAATCAATAAAGACACTCAAATTCATAATATGTGTAACACCAACTTCACGTTCTTTGAGTTTAGCATATTACTCCAATTATCAACTCCTTGTTCTGCTAAATAGGTAGACATAAGATTTTGCTTGAATAACTGATGTCTCCCTAATTGTTCTTATTTTCGACCCTTGGGAGACATCATTTTTTGTGTTTATTTAATTAATTTGATAGATTTTTGGACTAAATTTGCAATAATCCGGAATTACCTTTTTATTTCTAGCATTTTTAATTTATTAAACTTTTGCGCGTAATATTGGTATTTTTAGTGTAAAGTTTACAGGTTTTAGATGTTAGCTAGGAGAGGAATCCGAGGAGAAAGTCAAAGATCGTGAATTAGAGTCAAGACTTGAAGATAAATCCCGAAGATATTATTTTTAGAGCTGAAAATCCATTTTCCAGGCCATATATTGCTGATTTCGAGGTGCTTAAGCGATGATTTAGTCGCTGCCTTTGAAGAGAAATCATTCCTTATCGAGTTACGGAACTTTAGCAACTGGAATGAGGTCAATCGGAGTCATAACGCATCGGGAAAAGCCGTTTTAGTGAAGGTGTATCAGCAGTTACGGGATTTTGGGCCTAGAAAGTGGGCTTGGACATTTAATTAGTATTTTATTTTCTGGTCCAAGCCCTAATACGAATTTATGCTTATAAAAGGAGGTCTGGACTTCTATTTTTCATATAATTCACATTCCACAAGAGAAAACACCAGAGAGAAGCAACAGAAGGAAGAAAGAAGAAGCTACAAGAGCTGGAGTGGGTTAATAGCTCCGTTCGTAGTCATTCCAATTCCGGAAATTAGGTTCTTTTTATATTTTAATTTTGTAAACAATATGAATTCCATTTCTTTTAATTTAGTTTTTAATTTTAATATGAGCTAAGCTTTTCATAGTGCTTGAGAACAAACAATGGGTGAATCCTAATTTTATGAAATAACGAATGTTGAATTTGGGTTTAGTTAAATTAAATTAGATTGGGTCTATTACTCTTTTCGATAATTTGTGATTGTTTACTGTTTTTAGAGTCGCGAACTAAGAACGGGTAGTAGTATCTAAGCTATTCCACATATGTGGCGTGTGGATCATCCTGACGGAGGGTTTAGGTATAGAATTAATTATTCAATCTAGGATAAAAGCTATTGATTCTAACGAACTTAGCTAATTCTAGGGCCAATGAGGTAAAACACTTAATCATCCAACGGTGGATCATATTTACCCTGACGGGACTAGTGACACTTTAGGATCGCCTTATAGTCCACCCTGACGGGGGTATAAGGAATTTAGAATCCCGACCACTGTAATTGACCAATTTAGTCCTTAAACAACATAAGTTAGGAAATAAGATTAAGAGGATCCTTGCGTTCTCAAGTACTACTTTTCATATTGCGTTTTCACTCATTTTACTTGCGTTTTAGCTTTTACTTGCATTTTAATATTTGTCTTTCATTTATTTAGTCTTAATACGAAAACCAAACAAACATTTTATTATCTCCTATTTTCATAAGTGCATCAATCACTATTTGCTAGACATTGTGATCAACCATTCCGTCCTTGGAACGAATCTGTATTATCCTTATTACTACTTGGGACAACCGTACACTTGCGGTTGTGGTTCGATTAGCATTTGCATTTATTTTTATAACACACAAAGGACCACCAAGTTTTTGGTGCCGCTGCCGGGGACGGTAGCGTGTGACCACGGTGTTTATCCTTTAGTGATAGTGCATTTATTTTATTTTATCAGTTTTACGCTTTTTGTTTGTTAGCTTTTTCAGGTTTTTAGGTTTGGTGTATGCGAAGAAGGCTATTCAAGGATCTAGAGCCAACACCTCAGATCCTTAGTAATCCAGAATCGTTGATCAGACTTGCAAACAGAAGAAGAAGAGAACGAGAAGCTTTAGAAGTAGAAGAATTAAGTAACAGAATGGAGAATATCAACCTTCAAGGTCAACAGAATAATGGACAAGGCCAGCTAGATGCAAATGGCCAACCTTTAGCTCAAGGCGTTATCCCTCCAGTTCCACCAGTGATTCCTAATCCTCAAGTTCAGATAGTGATGAATCAATATCTGTGGTTTACTAATGGTCCTCCAGAAGTTCCATTCCGTGCTCCTGCTATAGGAGTAGGTGCTCCAGATATTAATGTTCCGAGATTCCGTCCAGATTCGGGTATGCTAGCTCAATTCCAAAACTTTGGAAATTTTCGCGGAAGACCATCAGAAGATCCTCTTAGAGCAGTACAGAAATTCAAACAGATATGTGATTCTTATATCACACAAGGGGTTTCAAGAGAACAGACGTATTTTGCTGCTTTTAAATTCTTTGTTATTAATGGAGCAAGTGAATGGCACGATACGCAAGATCCTACGAAGATTACTAATTGGGACCAATTAGAAATTGCTTTCTTTGACAGGTATTACCCAAGTAACATGAGGTTAGATGCTGAATTAGAATTGACGCATTTCCGTCAAGAGTATGATGAAACTGTGGGAAGGAGTTGGACAAGATTTCAGATGTGTTTGCGTAGAGTTCCCAATCATGGCTTTTCAGAACAACAACAATTAAAGATCTTTTATAGAGGCCTTGATGGAACTTCGAGAGAGAAGTTGGATACGCTATGTGGTGCAGGTTTTCTTCAAGTTCAACCCGCTCATGCTAAAATTATTTTAGAGAGAACAGTCAAGAATGAAGTTGGGTGGAATTCAGTGAGAACACCAGTTAAGGGAGTGAATAGTGTTGATATGGAAGAGAAATTTGCTACGCTTGAGAATAAGATTCAGAATACTATAGAGAAACAATTGAAGCAGCTTACTCTAGCTGTAAAAGAAGGTTTTTCGGGTAAGAAGGTAGCTGTGCATGCTGCACAAGAGGTGTATATGTTTTCGATTTGTAAGGTAGATGATCATGATGAGGAAAGTTGTCCGAACAACCAAGAATCGGTGATGTTTGTGTCCAATAGAGGTAATTTCAATTCAAGTGGTAATGGATATCAGCCTAACAGAAACCATCCTGGGTTTCAATACTCAAATCCTAATGGGGCAGCAAATCCTACTTACGCGTATCAGCCGCGTCCTCAAGGCAACAACTATAATCCAAGACCACACAACAATCATCAAGGAGGACATAATCAAAACAATTATGTTCAAAGACAAGCTCCTCAGAATACCTACGATGAGAATTTAAACCAGAAAGCTTTACCTGCCCATCCACAAGAAGGAGTATTTACCCTTCAGAAAACTGTTGAAAATTCGATTGCTCTTCAAACACAAGCTATGGAACGTCAGAACGCAGCTGAAGCAAATATGAAGATTTTCCAGAATCAGCTAAGTCAAATTAATAAACAACTGAATCAACGTCCGCAAGGACAACTTCCTAGCGATACTGAGAATCCGATACAACATGAAGATTGCAAGGCTGTTACATTAAGAAGTGGTAAGAACCTTCCTCCACCTCCTTTTCCCGTTATGAAAGAGAAAGAAGTTCCAAGAAAAGAAAAGGAAGTAGGTGAGAAAGAGAAAGAGAATGAGAAAGATAGTGATGTTGAAGAAATCGAAAGACCAAGAGAAGTTCCGAAAAAGAGAGATGAGATTGTAAGCAATCGCCCTCCACCACCGTTTCCATCGCGAGTTCAGAAAAAGGGTGATATGGCTGAGTTCTTTAATAGAGTGAAGGGTCTAAGTATTAACATTCCGTTACTTGAGGCGATTCGAGATATTCCTAAGTATACGAAATTCTTGAAGAGAGCCCTCACTAACAAAAGGCCTTACTGTGATAATGAAATGGTTGGCCTTCCTGAAGAGTGTAGCGCGATTTGTCAAAGTAAATTACCTCCGAAGTTAGTTGATCCGGGGAGTTTCACGATTCCGATATCGATTGGAGAAGAGTGGAAAGGAAAGGCGTTATGTGACTTGGGGGCAAGCATCAATTTAATGCCCAAGTCAATCTTTGATAAACTTAAGATTGGAAACTCGAGACCTACTTCTATGGTCTTGCAAATGGCGGACAGGTCTCTTGCTCATCCTGAAGGCCGCATTGAGGATGTCCTTGTTAAGGCAGGTACACTTATATTTCCTATTGATTTCGTAATACTTGAATACAATGCAGATAGAAATGTCCCCATTATTTTGGGTAGACCATTCCTAGCTACAGGGCGAACACTGATCGATGTAGAGAATGGCGAATTAACAATGAGGATACAAGATGAGGAAGTCAAATTCAATGTATTTCGAGCTATGAAATTCCCATATTCTCAGGAAGATTGCTTCAGAATGGATGTGGTAGAGCAAGCATCGCAAGAGGTATTTAATTGCTTAAATTTTGATGATATCTTGCAGGCTGCTTTGACATTAGATTCACCTGAGATGATGGAGGAGCTTACCGAAACAGTGGCAGCTCTCAATTCTGAAAATCCGAAGTATAGGCGTCTTGCCTATGAACCTGTGAGAGAACCGGGGGAGATTATTCCTAAAAAGAAGCCTTCAATTGAATCTCCTCCGGAGTTGGAAGAAACACCATTGCCAGCACACTTGAGGTATGCATATTTGGGTACTAATGAAACTTTACCTGTTATTGTTTCAGCTAATCTAACAGGTCCTCAAGAAGATAAACTGTTGCGTGTGTTAAGAGCCAACAAAGAAGCAATAGGTTGGACAATTGCTGACATCAAAGTCATTAGTCCATCCTATTGTCAACACAAAATCATACTTTAACGTACGCTCAGTTGAAGGTCAGAGAAGATTGATGCCCGTGATGAAGGATGTGGTGAAGAAAGAGGTGATCAAGCTTTTAGATGCGGGGATTATCTATCCCATTTCGAGTAGTGAATGGGTGAGCCCAGTTCAGTGTGTGCCGAAGAAAGGAGGAATAACAACAATTCTTAACGATAAAAATGAGGCGATTCCTTCAAGAACGGTAGTAGGTTGGAGAGTTTGCATGGATTACAGAAAGCTGAACAAGGCCACCAGAAAAGATCATTTCCCTTTGCCCTTCATCGATCAGATGTTAGACAAATTAGCCGGAAGGGAATATTACTGTTTCTTGGATGGTTACTCCGGGTACAATCAGATTTACGTGGATCCAGAAGATCAACATAAGACTACCTTCACATGCCCATTTGGTACTTTTGCATATCGCAGAATGCCATTTGGGTTGTGTAACGCTCCCGCTACTTTTCAAAGATGTATGATGGTCATCTTCTGGGACATGATAGATAATTTCCTTGAAGTGTTTATGGATGATTTCTCCGTGTTTGGTGATGATTTTGATATATGTTTAGATAACTTGGAGAAAGTGTTGGTGAGATGCAAGGAAACAGATTTGGTGCTCAACTGGGAGAAATGTCATTTCATGGTTCGCGAAGGTATTTTTCTGGGTCACAAAGTTTCTAATGCTGGTTTAGAGGTCGATAGAGCAAAGATAGAGGTAATTAAAACTCTTCCCCCTCCTGTTTCTGTTAAAGGGGTAAGGAGTTTTCTGGGCCATGCTGGCTTTTATAGGCGTTTTATTAAGGATTTTTCTAAGATTTCTAAACTGTTATGCAACTTACTCGAAAAGGATTGCAAATTCCTTTTTGATGAAGCTTGTTTAGCGGCTTTCCAAGCAATTAAGTAAAAACTTATTTCTGCTCCTATAGTGTTACCTCCGGATTGGAATTTACCGTTTGAAGTTATGTGTGATGCGAGTGATTTGTGTATGGGAGTTGTATTGGGACAGAGAAAAGAGAAGGTTTTTCATTCGATTTACTATGCTAGTAAAACTTTCAGTGGTGCTCAGATTAATTACACAGTTACAGAAAAGGAGTTGCTAGCAGTTGTCTATTCGTTTGATAAATTTCGCTCCTATCTTCTTGGAGCGAAAGTTATTGTTTATACAGATCATTCCGCGATCAGATTCCTTAAAGATGCGAAACCCAAGGTTAATCAGATGGGTGTTATTACTTCAAGAGTTCGATTTAGAAATCAAAGATAGAAAGGGTTGTGAGAATCAGGTTGCAGATCATCTATCGCGTTTAGAGGGTTCAGAGATGAATTGTGGTACTGAAGCAGTTAGAGAAGAGTTTCCTGATGAGAGTTTATTCGTTGTTCGAGATTATGAAGTTCCGTGGTATGCAGATATCGCAAATTTAGTGGTGAGTGGTGTCTTTCCGGAAGGTTCTACTTATCAAGAAAGAAAGAGGTTAGCTCATCGTGCTAGACAGTTCTTTTGGGAGGATCCATTCCTCTATAAAGTTTGTGCTGACCAAATGATACGAAGATGTGTAGCAAGGGAAGAGACTCAAGCCATTATAGCTGGATGCCATGATTCACTATATGGAGGACATTTCAAAGGAGATAGAACTGCTGCAAAGGTATTTCAATCAGGTTTCTACTGGCCTTCTCTTATTAAAGATTGTCATGAATATGTTAAGAAATGTACGAGATGCCTGTTGACCGGAAACATATCTAAGAGGGATGAGATGCCGCGTAATAATGTGTTAGAGGTTGAGATATTCGATGTTTGGGTTATAGACTTTATGGGTCCCCTTCGTTCCTTCAAATGGTAACCTCTACATCTTATTAGCTGTTGACTATGTGTCTAAGTGGGTAGAAACAGTGGCTTTACCTACCAATGATTCACGAGTGGTGATCAAGTTCTTGAAATCACATATTTTCACTAGACATGGCACACCTAGAGTAATTATTAGCGATGGAGGGTCTCATTTCGTTAATAAATATCTGAAGACTGTTCTAGAGAAATATGGAGTTAGACACCGTGTATCTACTGCATATCATCCACAATCCAATGGTCAAGCTGAAGTATCGAACCGTGAAGTCAAGTCAATCCTAGAGAAACCCGTTGGTCCTACAAGAAAAGATTGGTCAATGAAGTTAGATGATGCATTGTGGGCCTATCGTACTGCGTTTAAGACTCCAGTTGGTGCATCTCCCTATCGTATGGTGTATGGTAAGGCTTGTCACTTACCTTTAGAGCTTGAAATGGGTGCCTATTGGGCAATTGCGCAGTTGAACTTAGATCCTATCTTAGCCGGACAGAATCGTATGATGAAACTTAATGAACTTGACGAATTCCGATTGCATGCTTATGAAAATGCAAAACTTTACAAAGAAAACACAAAGAAATGGCATGACAATCGGAGTCGTACAAAGAACTTTGAAGTGGGGCAAAGAGTGTTGAAGTATAACTCTAAGTTCAGCAATTATCCGGGTAAGTTAAGATCTAAATGGTCAGGTCCATACATAGTGACCAAAGTTACACCTCATGGGGCGATAGAAATAGAACATCCGCTAGAGAACCGTACCTTTATGGTTAACGGTCACAGATTAAAGATATACCATGGAGGTGAAGATACCAATTGCTCGGAAGATCCACATCCCGGGGAGGTCATGTATCTCCTCGAGACTCCTTAGAAGCGTGAGGTAACCCGTCGAGCTTAACGACGTTAAACAAAAGCCAATTCATTGTATATTAGCTGAGTTTTCAATTTTAGCATTTTAGATTAGTTTGATTTTCGTAATTTTAGTGTTTATTATTAAGAAATGAGGAAGGGTAGTTGTTTTTGATGATTTCAGGGGTAAAAAGGTCATGAGTTTGGGGTCGATTTGGCGAAATCAGGAGAAAAAGAGGATGGATGTCCAGGAGAAACCGGGAACCCGGTTTTGGAGCTGGTACCACCCTCTTCAACGCAACACTTGGCGTCTTGGTTCACGACACAGCGTCGGAACCGGGTACCCGGATTTTCGAAACCGGGAACCCGGTTTTGGTGCTGTGATTTCTGAAAATCTCTGACCCAGCGTTTTGGTGTCTTGCGTTTTCGTGCGTTTTGATTCGCGCCATCGACACAAAACCGGGAACCCGCATTCCACAGAACCGGGTACCCGGTTTCGGAGCTGTTGTCTTCAAATTTTTCTGACCCGGCGTTTTGAGAAGTGGCGTTTTGGCGCGTTTTGACTCGCGCCATCGAGAAAATCCGGGTACCCGCATTCCACAAAACCGGGAACCCGGTTTCGGCGAGTAAAATCTCTGACCCAGCGTCTTGGGATCCAGCGTTTTGGTGCGTTTTGAAAAGAAAAAAAAAGTCTTTAAGTTAATTTTCCGCGCCGTCACAGCGACGCGGAACCGGGAACCCGGTTTTGAAGCTGTGATGTCGGTTTTTGAGGCCTTAACCTAGTTTTCTTAGCCCCTTTTGCAAGTCTTTACCTAAAACGCACCACTAGTCTCCCCACCTCCGAAATTCATCATCCAAAACACTATATATCATCAATTCCTACCCTCTTTCACCACAAAAACACAAAAATCAACTCACCTCCTCTCCAAAATAACATCAAATCCCTAGTTCTTTCCCAAGATTCTTCTTCACCCAACCCTTAAATTAAACCCAATTCTTTCTTCTCCCATCCAAATTAAACAAGACCCATCTCATATTCCACCTAGTTCTTCAATTCCTAAACCTCAAAACATCATAATTCTAAACTTTTTCTCTAAGTTTTTCATTATTTGAAGTTTTGAGTTTGGGGTGGAAAGAGATGACTAACAGAACCGGTGATTTCCGAAGAACGGCTCCTAGAAGAAAAACCACCATTGGTGGTTCACAAGATCAAGCTATTGAGATTCCTGATTCGCGTCCTAAACGAAAAATTGACGAAGTTAAGCTTGATTCTAAAAGAAAAGAAATCACGGGTCAAAAGAGAAGATTGATTGATGAAATTGAAAGTGAGAAGGAACCTGAAGAGGAAATTGCGAAGAACATTGAGAAAGAAACTGAACAAGAGATTCCGGAAGCACCCGTTCAAAAACCTCCGCGTATGAAGATGTGGGCCCACAAGCCTAAGAGGGTTTACACTTGTTGGAATACTCAGGTTCGTGAAAGAATTGAATTTTCGAAATTTGGTGAGGAGACGAATTTTCCTAAGGGTATTATGAGTAGTGATTACAAGGAATATGCTGTGACATGTGCTAAGTTTGGTTGGAAAGAGTTACAAGAAAGGAAGCTTGAGTTTATTCCTACTTTTGTGCGAGAATTTTACGAAGGTTTAGCTACCTCCCGTGATGCCATTGATATCCGCAAGAAGGTAGTTCCTTTCTCTATTGAACGTTTTCGGAAATCATTGAAACTACCCAACTTGTCTGGAACATGCCCATTCCAAGAAACTCTTAATGGCCCTTCTTTTGATTTTGAATCCCTTTGGGGGACCGTGCTTGTTAATGGGACTAGCCCAATTCCTGAAGGTAAAAGATATCCTGGACAGTTTTACAGCAGTAGTTTGACACCTCGTGCTAAGGTTTGGTCTCGTTTCATAATACCCACTTTCTTTGGTATTAAACACACTTCCGAGTTGAAGAAAGAGCACATATTTGTTATTAAGTGTATTTTGGAGGAGAAACCATTTGATGTTGCTAAGATCATTTATGATACAATCATGGAGTTCGCGAAATCACCAATGAAACAACAAAATTTGAAGTTTCCTTGTACTATTACTCAGTTGTGTCTAGACGCAAAGATCCCACGTAAGGACGCAGATATTGACATTGTTTCGGTTGGTGTGAGTATAGCTTTGAGAACAATCAAGAACATCCATGAGGAGGCAACACGAGCTACAAGGAGTCCGAGAACTCCTCAATCAAAGAGAGTGAAAACTATACCTGAGTTGGAAGCGAAAATTCAGGTGTTGGAAGTGAATCAGGAGAAGATGATTGCTACCTTGGGAAACGTTACAAAAGAATTAGACCTATTGCGAAATTTAATCCTAGGCGTAAATACACTTCAAAACGCGATTTATGATGCTGTTACGCGAGATAAAGGTCCAGAACGCAACACCGATAACCAGCCTCGCGCTGGTTAAGATACGTTTTCTAAACTTTCCTCTTAGTGTAGATTAGTTTACATGCTTTATTGAGTCTTTTCGAGTCGTGGGGACACGACTCATTTTTGAGTTTGGGGTGGGGTTCGTTGCCTCATCCCAGTTTTTATGTGTTATTTGCTTTATTTGCTTTCAATAAAAGAATTTTCGGAGTTGCGTTTGACTGTAGAAATTTTTAAATATCCCTTTAAGCATACTCTTGATAAATCTATGATAGTAAATAGTGGACTTTAGGGATTGATATAAAACGCACTTACAATTGCATGCGAACATAGGTAATTTATAGGAAAAATTAATGAACAATGCAAATGAAGTAAGCTTGTACTCAAGGAATATGTTTGGTGTGTAGAACGTGAAATCCTAATTAGTAGAGAACCCACCTAGATATGAACTAAAGACAAGCTATGTACTTAGGAAAATGATAGGGGCAGTTCTTTGTTAGCCATTTGTGCCTTTTTAGCCTTCTATCCCTTGTATTAATTATTATCCGTCTTAGCCCACTTTGAGCCTTTAGCCTTTTCTTTGTAGCCACGATATAAGCCATTATCCCTTAGATTATTAGGCATGACCATATGACCCGCACTTGAATCACAATCCTGAGACATGTCTCGAGCTTGAGTTTGGGGTGGTGGGACCACATATGGGGAATTTAATGGGTTGGGATCGATGTGCTTTGTATTGTAGCACAATTGCAGATGATATATACTTGTAACCCTTTGCCGGGAATGAGAAAAAGTGAAAAAGAAAGAAAAAAATGAAAAAAATGAAAAATCCATACAGTAGGAACCGGGAACCCGGTTTGCTTCTGTACAAAAAAAAAGAAAAAAAAGGGAAAAGAAAAGAAAAAGAAAAAATATGAATAAATAAAACATCCGGCAAAGTGGAATTTTCTGAAAATTATCTTGTTTATAGTGGGTAGGCATGGGACGCTAAATTGTTGCGTATATGGGTGAGTGAGAACATCTTTTTGAGCGTTAACTCAAGCTCGAGGACACTGTTGATGGTAAGTGAGGAGAGAGCCAAAAGCTCACTTCAAATTTACCAAATATACATCCACACCCGTCCTTAAGCCAATATTATAACCGTAAAGACCTCGTGATTCCTAAGTGCATAGTGAATTTGTTATTCTGTTGATAGGGAATATACTAGGTGGAGCGTTCAAAGCAAGTTAGGATTAATGACCACCCTATAGCCATCATACAGAGATGAGTACATGTGTAACCTTCAAGTATTGCGACTTTAATTTTATGATTGAGATTATTTATGTTTGATGTTGCATGATTAGTGTATGTGTATATTAGTTTCTAGAGTTTGCTATATGAGATTTATTTTGAGAATTGCTTTAGGGTTTATTTGCTAGCTTCTACTTGTTTATACGCTTACTTCTACCCCTTTGTTTTGTTTTACTTTGTCGGGACGACAAAGGTTTGAGTTGGGGGTCTTGATGTCTCCCTAATTGTTCTTATTTTCGACCCTTGGGAGACATCATTTTTTGTGTTTATTTAATTAATTTGATAGATTTTTGGACTAAATTTGCAATAATCCGGAATTACCTTTTTATTTCTAGCATTTTTAATTTATTAAACTTTTGCGCGTAATATTGGTATTTTTAGTGTAAAGTTTACAGGTTTTAGATGTTAGCTAGGAGAGGAATCCGAGGAGAAAGTCAAATATCGTGAATTAGAGTCAAGACTTGAAGATAAATCTCGAAGATATTATTTTTAGAGCTGAAAATCCATTTTCCAGGCCATAGATTGCTGATTTCGAGGTGCTTAAGCGATGATTTAGTCGCTGACCTTTGAAGAGAAATCATTCCTTATCGAGTTACGCAACTTTAGCAACTGGAATGAGGTCAATCGGAGTCATAACGCATCGGGAAAAGCCGTTTTAGTGAAGGTGTATCAGCAGTTACGGGATTTTGGGCTTAGAAAGTGGGCTTCGACATTTAATTAGTATTTTATTTTCTGGTCCAAGCCCTAGTACGAATTTATGCTTATAAAAGGAGGTCTGGACTTCTATTTTTCATATAATTCACATTCCACAAGATAAAACACCAGAGAGAAGCAACAGAAGGAAGAAAGAAGAAGTTACAAGAGCTGGAGTGGGTCTATAGCTCCGTTCGTAGTCATTCCAATTCCGGAAATTAGGTTCTTTTCATATTTTAATTTTGTAAACAATATGAATTCCATTTCTTTTAATTTAGTTTTTAATTTTAATATGAGCTAAGTATTTCATAGTGCTTGAGAACAAACAATGGGTGAATCCTAATTTTATGAAATAACGAATGTTGAATTTGGGTTTAGTTAAATTAAATTAGATTGGGTCTATTACTCTTTTCGATAATTTGTGATTGTTTACTGTTTTTAGAGTCGCGAACTAAGAACGGGTAGTAGTATCTAAGCTATTCCACATATGTGGCGTGTGGATCATCCTGACAGAGGGTTTAGGTATAGAATTAATTATTCAATCTAGGATAAAAGCTATTGATTCTGACGAACTTAGCTAATTCTAGGGACAATGAGGTAAAACACTTAATCATCCAACGGTGGATCATATTTACCCTGACGGGACTAGTGACACTTTAGGATCGCCTTATAGTCCACCCTGACGGGGGTATAAGGAATTTAGAATCCCGACCACTGTAATTGACCAATTTAGTCCTTAAACAACATAAGTTAGGAAATAAGATTAAGAGGATCCTTGCGTTCTCAAGTACTACTTTTCATATTGCGTTTTCACTCATTTTACTTGCGTTTTAGCTTTTACTTGCATTTTAATATTTGTCTTTCATTTATTTAGTCTTAATACGAAAACCAAACAAACATTTTATTATCTCCTATTTTCATAAGTGCATCAATCACTATTTGCTAGACATTGTGATCAACCATTCCGTCCTTGGAACGAATCTGTATTATCCTTATTACTACTTGGGACAACCGTACACTTGCGGTTGTGGTTCGATTAGCATTTGCATTTACTTTTATAACACACAAAGGACCACCAATAACTTGCAACAAAAACTAGAAAACCTTATAAATCGCTTTCGAATAGACAAGCCAATTCCTATCTTTTTTTCTCCATTGCACAAAATCCTAACATAATTTGATGAAGAGAAGTGTTGACCATCATCATCTTTTGGAAAACCAAAACTTTATCTCGAGTGATCTTTATAATACCTTTTTCGACTAATAAATCTCGTATTGGTTGATTAATTTTTTTCCAATTTCCTATACCATAAATGGCATCATCAAATGTCACATCAACATTATATTTCCACATTCTTGATGAAAAACAAGATTCACATTCACAATTATCTAGTCAATATTTATGTTTTCAAATTGCACATGCTTTGTATCTCTATCAACATATACATTATGAATATCTTCATTAATATTTTTCATATTTGAATGTTTCGTCTCTTTAGGTTTAAGAAAAAATATGTGAAAAGCTCCTTTTTAAGAACTAATTAACTTATGTACTCTTTTCTTTCTTAATTCTTTTATCATGGCTAGATTTTTACTTGTGAATCATGATATTGATAAAATGATAATATAGCAATTGAACATGTTTATTTGATGAACTCCTTCCCAATAATTCTTCGTTTCGACTTTTGTTTTCAAAATCCAGTTCTATTTTCAAGTGGATTCAATTAAAGTTGTGTCATGTATATAAAAATAATATAATTTAATCTTTAAAATATATATAATAATTAAATTAAAAATAGGAAATGAAAAAAATCTTACTTTTATGTTTTTTTTTTCTCTACGAATGCTTTTGCACTTTTCCCTGCTAGCGAGTTTCAAACTCGCAGCCTATGCTTAAGTAGCAATTCACTTTACGATTGGGCTAACTAATTATAATTGTGTCATCACTGTAAGTCTTAAGACACACACACACACACACACACACACATATATATATATACACACACTTTATTTGTTTTTTTTTGGGGGGGGGGGGCTAAAAAATTTGGGACCCAAAGCGACCGCCTTGGTTGCCTTGGGCCCGAACCGGCCATGAGTGAAGGAGAATTCTTTGTTTTAAGTGTAATTCTTATATTGATTTTAGTACTAATATGTGGTTACAATATTTTCAGATCATGATCGTGTTGAACAATATCTTATCCTCACTGGACAGACAACCATATCACTGGATGACTCTAATTATAGTAATCATTTGAACGTATCTATACATTGCCAAAACTATATACATTTAATATCTTAGATGACAAATTTTTCACCATATAAGTGACATAACCAAATGTCGTTTTCCCAAAGTTATATACATTTATTGTCTTGGATGATGCATTTTCCACCACAAGAGTGACATGATAATATGTCCTCTTCAAAGGCATACATATCAATCATCAATATTCTCACGTCATTCTACACGCCAAAACAATTACATATACAAGGTAATTATATTATTTACCCACGTTGCAATCCACACTATTTGCAACAAATAGCCCATAACATAGAAAAAAGGTATAAAACTAGCAAAAATAACCTACCCCTGCAATTTCTCACACTAACAAGAAGTTGCTCTATAACCCGTCAATGTTGACTCCTAGAATATTATTTTCCCATTGTGCAAATTTAGTCACCTGTTAAAAAGTATCGGCGTCGTTTGACTAACAAAATGCATTCCATTCTGCTAATGTTGGACAAAAATCACCAACTCTTATACGCGTCTAGTCTAACATCTCTCCTTAGACAAGTGCTCGTCCACTAGAGATATTGGCACCCTCCTGTTTTTTCATACCACCTACCCCAATACCAGACCCCACACGCTGATGTGGAGGAGAAGCAGGAACGAAACCAACCTCGAGTCGCAAGCATTTCTGTAATAATTATTTTCCACTTCATATATTAAGAACTTTGGAATCTAAATATATGAAGTAATGGGTATAGTTTCCATCACTTGCGAAGCAATTCCACAACATATTTTGTCATAACATTATCGAGTGTGTATTGAATTGATATATAAACTTACTGACCATACAACTCCATAGAGTATTAACTCTACGTCTGCTAATTCGCATGTACCCCTGATTGGCCATGTTAACCCCATCGGTAGCACCAATCTTTCCCTAAGTTTGTTGCAGATCGCTTCTTCTCTAATACTAAACTATGGAAATCTGATATTATAGTCCAATTATTCCCTATGGATATTACTTCTAAAATTCTTAGTCTCAATATACCTTGGACTGATCAACCCATTTCCATACTTTGGCTTTTTACCAATAATGGGGTTTATTCGAGTAAATCTGGATATCTTCGGGCTGTTTCAACCCTTATTATCCCCCCTTCACCCTGGTACATCTAGTTTTTCTGACAGCGATTTACTTAAATTATCTTGGTCCTCTAATGTTCCCCCTAAGTTTAAATTCTTCTTCTGGCGCGTTCTTCTAAATGCTCTCTCTACTGAGAGTAACAGGTATTTAAGGAAATGCTCTACTACAGATATCTACCATATCTGTCTTAAGGAAGAAGAAACTTTAGAACATCTGTTTTTGAGATGTGATTGGACCAGAAAATTTTGGTGTATTTCCCCCCTTCACTGTCAGACTAATCATTATTATAGTATGGGGGTAACTTCTTGGATAGGTCCCTTATTGATAAAGGTAGTACTAGAAGTGATAAAAGTAATATTTTGAGTACCACCACCCTTTGTTTCTGGGTTATCTAGATCACAAGGAATCAATTTATTTTTCATGATACTCCCATTAACTTTTATTCTTGCCTCACTTTAATTGATATTTTTTACAGGAAAGTCTTTTATTAGGATGAATCCTCTGTTGCAGTTGCCAGACCACCTAATTCCTCTTCGCACACTTGACTTTCCATTAATCCCTCCTGGTCTCCTCCTCCACCGCAGTATTATAAAATGAATGTGGATGCTTCATTTAAATTAGAAAAAGCAACTGCTGCTGTAGTATCCCGTGACTAGAATGGTAATATTATCTCTGGCTTCGCTATGGATATCACTGCCTCCTCCAGTTTTGAGGCTGAAGCTAAGGCGTTAAGATCTGCTATCTCTTTCGCCCTTGACAAAGCCCCCCTTTGAGTCAGAATTGAGTCTGACGCTGAAGCTGTCCTTAAAGCCTTATATTCGCCAAGCACGAGTTGTTCATGAAAGAACAAATCCACCCTTGACGATATCAGAAATTTGGCTGCTACTACTCCATCTCTTTAAGTATGTGGCATTAGAAGGACGACTAACAAGGTTGCTGACTGGCTTGCAAGTGCTTTTTCTAATTCTATCTTACCCCCTAGTTGGTTTTGTAATATTCCTTCAGATTTATAAGTTTTGGTTTGTAATGATTTTTGTAATGACTCATGTACTTTTCATGCGACCGAGATTGGTTGATTGCCGTCTGCGCTTTTTATTTTAATATAAGTTCCTTTGCTTTAAAAAAAAAAAAGAGTGGGGCTTTGAAGTGTATTGAGGATGTAATTTTGAATAATAATAAGGATCAATATCGTGATAATATATGTTTTATCTACAAAATTGACTATGAGGAAACTTGTTAGTCAAAATGATAAAATTAGATGGAGTGATAATGTATGACATAAAAATACAATACCAAACCATAACTTCAATGTTTAGCTAGTTTGCTAGAACTGATTAACAACAAAGAATAGGCTAATTAATTGAAAAATGCATAATGGTGTCGGATATATATGATGTGGGAATGAAAAAGAAATATGAGATAGTGTTTTTTCATTATATATTTTCTTGAGTGTTTGATTTGAATGTTGCAAATTACATGGTTGCGGAGAAAATATAATTTGAGAAAATAAACTAGATTGGATGATTAGTTAAAGCTCATCTAAAGAAGTGTTGTTTTTTCTCAACTTCTAGAATTTTCTCTACCACATCTGGATTACTAGAAATCATAAAGTGTTCCAGAATCACTTAGAAAAGCAAAATGTTATCTTAAATGTGATTGTAGAAGATTTGAGATGTAAACTGTGAAATAACCACAAACTTACAAATACTATGAGTAATAAAATAATAAAGTGAATATGAAAGTTGATGGGGCCTTTTGGTTCGAATTCTGCAGATGAATGTGGAGATGGTGCTTATGATTGAAGGTTGTGATGCGCTTGATAAAAGTTGATATTTGCAAGGCCTTTCTTGAAATTTTTTGAACTGTACTTGAGTTGATTTTCTTTTGGTGGCTAAAGCTTGTTGCAGTTGAGGAAAGCAACACTCAAGAATTTTTATTTTAACCAATTGCACTATAAATTTTTTTTTTGTTTTAATTTTTTTTTTATATATCCTTATATTTTACACTAATTATACTATAAATTACAAAATAATTTATATTCTTAAATAGGGTTATTGTTAATAACATCCTCAATAAACTATTTAATTATTTTTTAAGTTTTTAATAATTTATTTTATAAAAAAATGCCTAATGAAGTAATTATTTATAAAAAACATCCCCTTTATATTTTTCATACCTTTACTACTCTTATTATTAAATATATTATTTTATTTTGATACAATATTAATTTTTAAATATTTAACAAATAATAGGGTACCACCACCACCACCACCACAACAACAACCACAACCACCTACTACTAATTCCATCATACACTAGCGCGTCCGTGAATTTTTTTAAAATCGTCATAACTAATTAAAAAAAATCAAAAAAATCAAAAATTTGCATTTTTGGATAAAGCAAATTTATATTTACGTCTATGGTTTTTTTTGGGTTTTTTTTAATTTTTTTGATTTTTTTTGTTTTTATAATTATTTTTTTCACAAGACATGAAATCATTGTTTGAAATAGTAATTTTTTTCCGCAGTGTCTGTGAAAAAAAATTTTAAAAAAAATTCCAAAAAAATTCATAGACGTAAATATCAATTTGATTTATCTAAACATATAAATTTTTGATTTATCTGATTTTTTTTAGAATTAGTTATGACGATTTGAAAAAAAAAATCACGGACACGCGCGTGTGTTTATTAGTTTTTTTTTTTTTTTTTTTCTAATTTCTTTTTTTTTAATTATTAATTAAAGGGGTAGTTTGAGATGAGGCTGTTTTCAATATAACATCTTGTTGTAGGTACCTTTTTCTAAATACGTTTTTTAATAGGCGTTAATCTATAATTGGCTCTTATTGAATTGCATTATAAGTTTCTATTTTTATAAATAAAAATATTATATTTTTATAAATAAAAATATTATATACAATTAATCAGGGATTTACGTCACTTATCATTGAGACAGACCCGCGTGCGTTGCACGCGCTAGTGAAAAGCGGTGTGAACTCAGGAGGTGTCTCCAATGACATTTTGAAGGCTTGCTGTGAGATAATGAAGAATAGAGCAAGTTTTGAGCTAGTGTGGAACTTTCGAGGGGCGAACAAATGTCAAGATTGGCTGGCCAAGTTTGGCCTGACTAAGGAGGAAGGCCCAACTTCATATAGGGACCCGCCAGATGGATTGTGGAGGCTTTTAGTGATAGATAGATGCGGCTGGGCTACTCCCAGAAAGCAACTAGTTGATCAATAAGTTGTAGGAAGTCTTACTTCCCAGTCTTTTAGACCTCTTTTGTAACAAAAAAAAAATTTGAATCTACATTTGCCTCTTTTTTTAATTTGTTATTTTGTATAAAAAAGAAACTTATAGAATAATTAATTAAAAAATTAATATCAAAACTTATATTACAATATTTACCCACTATAAGGACTTATAGTACAATTCTGCGTAATATAATGACCTATTTTAATTTTTTTGCATAATATATAGAGTTTATAGTATAAATAAGGCAAAACAAAGAATATGCAGGGTCCTTGTCTCCGATCTTGACCCGCTAACAAAATTTTCTACATGCTAACAAAAATGCTAAAAAAATATAGAATAAATATTTATGACGTGGATTTGAAGAAGACGTGATATTTATTTATTTATTTTTGAGTGTGGAGGGATGAGGTTTTTTTCGGGTTAGGTAAACGGTTGTATTAATAAAAAAATAATTGTATATTATACAAGAGAGTTACCTACTGGTGTCGGTTAGAGCGTGATAAAATAATGACAAAAAAATATGCAAATAAACCCTAACCAAGCACGTTACTCACTGGAAGTATCACAGGTCATAAGCAAGTTTTAATGACAAGACGGATTCGTTCCTCAGAAACTACGAAAGTTAGGAAGAACTTATGCAATATAAAGTGCAAATAAAACGGTAGAAGAATAATACGCTGAAAATAAAAGACTTAGAAATATTTGTTGGGTTTCTAAAGACTCTAAGCAATTAACTAAATAAAATAAAGATCGGAAAATAAATAAGAGAATAAGATAGTATGAGAGTTTAGTTTGAGATCTAGCAAGTAATCCCCACTAGCCTTGTTATAACCTATTTATGTAAGGGGGAATTGTGTGATATGCAATAGCCAGGATTCTATATTCCTCCTAACCCCATTCTGGGTGGACTTAGGTGGTGACCTAACAATTACCAGAAGACTCGGGTAAGGGGACCCTGCGCAATGATCGTGGTTAATCTCAAACACTAATGACTACCTAGTTAGGCAAGCCATCCGGACCACTACCACACACTAGACGTTTATGTGGTGTTTCAATAATTAGCCACCCCTTTCAGGTGACCATCTAAATACCATTAAGTAATCCTATACCTTTTCAACCGCAAGAACTACAAACAGTAAATCAAACCACATAAAAGCATAGAATAAAACACTAATTTTAATTAAATGCAAACATCCTAAATTAAAATAGATATAAAAAAAGTCTAGGGTTCATACCCATATGCTAATCTCAGCCTAAAATAAAATTAGTTCATACTAGAGAAAGAAAGAAAAACAATTACAAATTTGAAGGATTGGGAAGGCATGATTTGTTGTCCAACTCCTTCTGATCTTTTCTTCTCTTGATGTAAGCTTCCTCTTGGTCTAAAGCCTGACCAAGGATGAGTTCTCTAGAATAGGAATGAGTACATATAGGCCCTTGGTCTAAATTAGGAGTAATCTTCAAGTTAAAGAGTCCAGATCTTACCAAAACTCGTATTCCTAACTTGTAGGAAGGGATAAACTTAAGCAGAATTTGTTTTGGTCGTATCTCATTAGTTATTTATCAGATTTTGATGTTCTGTATATAGAAACGACCGCGTTGAAAAGATATAGATTATCATATAAAAATATATCTCTAATTTTAGACTTTTTTTCTGCAGTAAATTAATTAGTGGACGTATGTGCAGTTTTGGCAGCTCTTTTACATTCCAAATATATCTAAACTCTTCCTTATTGACTTTGACTAAGGGTTTTACTTTAATTTTCATGTTCAAATCAGTTTCATAGGTGTAATATCTTTCATATATCTAAGTGATACACAAATAAACACAAATTACGCGCAAAAACTCATAAAATAGCAAAACACCTAAAACTAGACAAGAAAGTGTAAAGTATAAATAAATGGGGAACAATCCCGAAATTAGTAACTAAATAACCCTAAAATGATGTCTCGAGTATAGATTAATTTATCACAAATAGAGAGACATCACCTATCTAAGCCAAATGGCTAAAGATAGCAACTAAGAAGCTAAATATGACTACCTCATACTATTACTAATACAAGATAGTCTCCCACTATCATCCAACAAAGAATGATGAGGGAACAACGGAAATAAAATGGAAAAAGTACACCACTTATTTTCCTTGGAAACCGTTTCTTTAAATGAAGATTCACCTCTCATAGCTAAATGATTTCTCGCTTTCCGTATACAATACACGGTAGCTCCAAATCCAATCCTCCATACTTTTCTCCTCCAAATTTCTCTAGCTTTAAACTTTTTAAGTCATTTAAAAGCATTTAGGAGTGTGTTCATCTCCTTATCCAATCCTAGCCAAGATTTATCTCAACCCAAATAGCCCTCGAATAAGCATAATCTAAAAAGAGGTGCTTGTTTGACTCAAAATCTTCCCCACATAAATTACAAAGAGGATACAACTCCAAATAAGTAATGCGATCCTTAGTTTAAAGTCTCTCCCTCAAAGCCGTCCACACAATAATTGCATATTTAGGAAATACACACGAGTCCCAAATAATATTCGCCCAAGGTTTAATAAAATATTTCCAACGAAATAAATCATAAGGTTTTTTTATGTAAAGAATAAAATTCCTTACTTCATATCCCATGTGTAATGTGACTTGCATTTATCGAGGAAACCCACAAATCCAAAATACTCTCATGGCTTTCCACTCCTAAGGACCCACAAATTATATCCTTTAGTTCCCAAATATTTTTCAATAATGGGGAATCACTATTTATCGGTTTTCATACCCAAAATCCACAAAATTGAAAATATTCTCCATGTATCCATTAATCCAAAATGAATCCTTTTTTTCCACAATTTTCCAAAGTATTTTTAGAAGCAACGCTTTGTTCCATGCTTCTAAATTTTTTAACCCAAGTCCACCTTCATCTTTTGCTACACAAATCTTGCTCCAACTAACTTGAGGAGGTTTATTTTCGGCAAATGCTAATCACACCATCTCGAATACCAATCGGGATCGGAAAAATACTAAACCAAAAACAAATAACTCCTTGGGGGAACCAATCTAATTAGTTTCATCCTCCCCGCAAAAGAAAGGGAAGAAGCTCTCCAAGACCTCACATAACCTTCCAACTTGTCAAAAAGAGGTTTATAATCTCTTTAGAGCAAAACAGGAGAGCCAAGCGGGACCCCAAGATAACGAAACGGCATGTCACCTCTTTCCAAGAGTGTAGGTGTCACACCATTTTCAATGTCATCATTTGTTACCCCAATATAATAAATATTAGACTTTTCAGCATTTAATCGAAATCCCGATCAATCTCTGAAAGTATTTAAGCTATCCATAAGATTTTTTATCGAGTTTTTGTCTCCTTTTGAAAGTAGCATTAAATCATCTGCAAAGGCTAAATGTATGATCTTTTGCTTCTCACATTTAGGATGATATTTAAAAATCAATACTTTTCTTTTTCTTTTAAAGTCTAGAGAAGTATTCAAGACAAAGGATAAAAAGATAAAGGGGAATAGGTTCACCTTGTCTTAACCCTTTTTCACCTTTAACGAATCCATGAACTTCTCCCTTTATAGGCACCGAATAGAAAGGAGATGAAACACAAGTCAACTTCAATTCACAATTTTTTTTCGGAAAATTTAATCGCTTTAATACCTCATGATTGAATTCCCAAGAGATCAAATCACACGCCTTTCAAAAATCAATCTTTATAGTGCATCTCGAGGAGCTACTATTATTGTTGTACCCCCTTAAAAGATCTTGCATGAGGTGTATATTCTCAATCATAGATCTTCCCTCCACAAAATCATTTTGAGATTTATCTATTAAATTATTAAGCATCGGTTTAAGTCGATCTGCCATGATCATGATAATCGCCTTATAAACCACATTACAACAAGAAATGGGTCGAAAATTATCTACACACGTCGGATCATCAATCTTGGGAATTAAAGCGATTATCGTATTATTTAATTGACGAAGTAAAAAACCGGAAGTGAAGAATTCACGTACCGCTTATAAATAATCATTTCCAATAATATCCCACGAACGCTTAAAGAAAAGAGACGAAAATGCTTCGTGAATGGAACTTAATTATTTGATATTCTAAAAATAGCCTCATTTATCTCACTATCGGTAATATCTCTACACAACTCAACACCTTACTCTTGTGAAAGTACACTCGCCCAATTAAAAACATTGGATGCAATATGAGATGTTGTATCCTTTGTTCCCAATAAAACTTGAAATCGATTAATAAACTCTTCACACACTTGGGTACTTGAATTTGATAATTCTCCATTAGCACAAATAATATTAGGAATAAATCCCCGTCGTTGTTTACTTTTCATAAGCCCATGAAATATTTCGAACATCTATTTAAGAGTATAGCCAAGCTTAGCTTTTTGTTGAAGAAAACTAATCTCGACTTTCTCAAAAAGTCTCGCACTATTTCGAAACCCAACTAAAACATCAAAGCGATAATCATTAGTTAAGTTTTGTTGGAAAGTTACCTCGGCCTTTTCAAGATCCTCCTTAACTTTCTTGGCTCTTGCGGAAATAAGAGAAAAGTGTTCATTATAAAACTTCCGCAAATCAAATATCAAAGCCTTGAGTTTTTGGCAAAGAATGTATTGTTTAGTACCCGAAACAACGGTCCTATTCCATCCATTTTCCACCGTAATATTGTAATTATCATGCTCAACCCACATATTAAAAAACCGGAACAGAACTACTCTATTAACATGTCGTAAGAAAATATTTACCACACAAGGCGAGTGATCGGACACGCTCGATTTAGGTAAGAACTCCGCTTGAATATATTGATCGGATTCATCCAATTTTTGATTACCCAAAGCCCGATCTATCTTGCTTAAGACATGATTATTATCCCAAGTAAAGAATTGACAGGTATATTGGATATCTTCAAGACCCAAACAATTGCAACAATCCGCGAATTCCTCAAAATCTCCAGCCGTTACACTTCTTTCTCTAATTCTTTTGTTCGAAGCTAAAATATTATTAAAATCACCCAAAAGAAGCCATAAATCATCAAAAATGGTGGCAAAATCTCTAAGGTTTTTTCACAAATCTCTATGGAAATCTTTATCATTTAAGCCATATATAAATGAGGTGTAAAGGCTTAAAGAAGTTACCTTGAACATAATTTTGCAATGAATGACTTGTGGTGTCCTCTCAATGATCTCCACTTGCACCTTATCCGGGTCCCAAACGACAAGAATTCTCACATGTTCAACAAAATCAAAGTTATTTACACACTTCCATCCTCTAAGCATACTATTCATAAAATAATTCATTCAAACCTTGTTACTTTTTGTCTCCAAAATACCAAGAATATCAATATTTTTACGCATAATTAAGTCTACTATCCCTCGTCTTTTATGGGTAGAGGCGAAACCCCTCGTGTTCTAAGTTGTAATTATCATTAAGAACACTCGGAGGGTTTCCCCTTATTTGCGCTCCTTAATCGTGCACCTTTGGCCTTCCAATATTGTCTCTTTTGCCAATTATATTCTTTTCTAGCAAGTGTTAGTTTCTTATAACCTACTTCACGCTTTTTCGTTTTTTTACTAATAACCGTCTTAAAAGGACGCTCCGGAGCACGTCGTAATTACGATGTTAATCCAAAAGAAGGAGATATATATTTGTTTCCTAGTGGTGGCAGAGGCATGGGAGCGCCTATTTATAAAATACTGGACAGGATTTCGTTGGGTCAAGGACATCGATATGTCTTGTCGCATGTTGAAGAAGTACAACCGTTTGTTGAGTGAGTCTTTCGTTGAAACTTATTTAATTATACACTGTAAGACTATTGTGATATATTAACATATTAATATTGTACATTCTTCTGTAGGTTGTTTAAAAGTTACAAGATTGAAAAGTATCGGCCTAGAAGATACAATTCAAGTACATTGCAAAGGCTGGTTGCAGAGGAATTTCATTCGTGGTTCAAAACACATGTAACTATTATCTGTTAAGTATATATTCACATGAATATGTATTATTTTTATAGGATAAAAGATTTTTTTCACAAAACAGGTAGAGGAAATAGGCTACGGGAACGTCTTCGATAAAATAAGATGGCTTTCTATAGGACCATTTGCTGCTGTAACAAGTTATAAAGGTTATGTTTGCAACGGATATAGGTTTCATACAAAAGAAGCAAATCATGGGAAACGAACACAAAACTTTGGGGTTGCCTTGACTTCGACAACACCAAGTGTTGCTTCAGTTCGAGATCCAAATCTTATTGAAGGAGAAGTGGAATATTTTGGGGAACTGACTGATATAATTGAATTAGAATACACTGGACAATTAAAGGTTGTGCTTTTTCGATGTAATTGGGCGGACGTGACACATGGTCGTGGAGTGAAGAAAGATGAATTCTGTTTTACATTGGTTAATTTTTCACGGCTGTCACATACAGGTCAGCGCATGACCGATGAGCCATTTGTTATATCATCTCAAGTGCAACAAGTTTTTTATGTGCAAGATCCTTTGAACACGGAATGGCAAGTTGTGATAAAAACTGTTCCTAGAGACTTGTTTGATATTGGTGAGGACATTGGATTAGATCTTGAAGACAATGATGACGAAGAAGAAGATGATGACTATGTGTCCGCAAGAAGCGAGCCCTATGTCCGTCAAGATCTAGAAGAGGGTGATTGGTTGCGGCACGATGTGAATGACGATTTGTTTAATGATTTTGTGCACCAGACTTTTTAAATATAGTCTAAAAATAAATTTTACAAATAATTTAATAAGTGGTTATTGTTTCTCGTAAGATTTTGTGATGTCCATTTTTATAGAAAAATCGCTAGTATAGTTTTTTTTCCAAGTTCGTTTTTAACAAACAATATTTTAAGTAATATTCAAAATTATAAATTAAAATTGTGATTAAAGTCTTAAATACATCACATTGTCAAGTTTATTCTCAAATTTATTGATACTGTTGTAACTTTTAATTACGTTACCCTTGGATACTAATATTTGTGGTTAATTGTACTAATCTAATGATAATTTTTTGAAAATTGTACTTTTTTGTTTATCAACATTCCCAACGCAAATCTGTAAGCGTCCTTATGTGCTAAGTATACCTGACGCTCATTTAGTCGCGTCCCTAATTGGTGTGCAAATAAAGACGCAAAACGAAAAGCGTCCCATATGAGCTACCAGTATAACCGACGCTCATGTAACGGCGTCCCTAATTAGCGTGTCAACATTGACGCTTGTGTAACTACGTCCCTAATTAGTGCGTCAATGACGACGCTCATGTAGTTGTGTCCCTAATTATTGTGTTAATATCGACTCTCATGCAGACGCGTCCCTAATTAGTGTGTCAATACCGACGCTCACGTAACTGCGTCTTTAATTAGTGTATCAAAGCCGTCGCTTATATATATAGCGTCTTGAAAAAGTAAAACAAGGACGCGTGAATCAACAGCGTCCCTATAGCGAAATAAATGCCGACGATATATAAGACGCGTCCCCTATTAATAGCATATAGGGACGCTTCAAACACAGTGTCGCCATATACAACAATTAAGGACGCGTTTACTTTTGCGTCGTTATTTATAATTTTTTTAGGGACGCTAACGCGACGCGTCCCAAAAAAACCGTCGCTAAATGATCATTTTCTTGTAGTGTCCTTTTCTCCCTCGATTTCCATTAATTTTCCGTAACTTTCCGGTTTCATAATTAAACTCGGATGATTCCCATTAGAAGCTCTCAATTTTCCTTCTTTAGCATTAAATTCGACTAAATTTTTAATGGCATCGGATTCCAAACCCACTTGGAACATATTAATTTCACAGCTTTTTTCCGATTCTGGGGTGGAATTCAGGTCCAAAAGATGTCGTGCAGTTTTCCGACTAATCGGAGAAATGTGCACTGTTTTTGTGTAGGCTGCCTCACCGGAAAGAGCTTGTCAGTAGATATATTGCACTGCTGTAAACCACTGAATCACGTGCTGATGGATGTAGGAAATATGATGAGGTGTCACGCTTAGGAGGAGGATGGTTTTGGTCCACTTTATCATGTGCTGCTAAAGGAGTAAAGCACTTTAGTTGGCTTGATGAGGTGTCACGCTGTAGCAAAAAAGTAGGGATGGGCTGTTGTTTGGCCTTAGGCTAAGTCCAATAGGACCCCAATTGTAGCAAAAAGCTACAATTGGGGGTTGAACAATGAAAAAATCAACTCCAACAGGTTCCCAATTCTGGCTAAAGCCAGAATAGGGATCCCTATTTTAAAGAAATGTTAGCCACATGTGGCTAACCCCAATTCAACTTTGCTACATTTTTTTTTATTTTTTCTTTTAATTTAAATATGTTTATTATATATATAATTAAGTTTTAAAAAATAAATTATTCAAATATCAATATTATGTATGTAAATATTTTTATTATAAGTTAAAAGAATTCAATAAAAAAATTATAATTATTAGAAAAATTATTAATTAAGAGATTTTAAAGATTTTAATAATCAAATTAATTGAAAAAATAATATCTTCATAATTTATTAAATAGTACTAATATTTTAATCTTATTGGATGATTAAAAAAAACTCGTTTCAATTGAAAAAAAAAATCGTTTGATTATTCTGTTGAGAATTATAATTTAAATATTAACATTATTTTTTTTTTCAAATATTTTTTACAAATATAAAAGTAAAATAGTAAATAAATAATTGTATGAAAAATTTAAAAATTTATTTATTTATTTATTTAAGAATTTTTTTAAATAAACTTAAAGTAAAGTTTTTTGAAATTAGGGGTTAAAATTGGGAAGCTGTTGGAGTAGAGTTGTTTTATAAGGTTAATATTTGATAGGTAATATGTGTTTGACTCCCAATTCTAGCAAAATTATTGGGTAGCTGTTGGACTTAGCCTTAGTTTAGCTCTTCTTAAACAGCGACACGCTTAAGATAGTACAGTACTTGATGAGATTTTTACGTGTCACTGTCTTTTTTTTTTCTCTTTATATACACTATGAAGATACTGATCGAGGTGTGATTCTACAAGATCTTTACAGTTAAGAGCTTCAGCAGCACTCTTTAACAGCTAAAAATGGGAGGTCGTTGTGCAGGTAAAAAAGATAGGCACAACAAATCCAAAACTGCAGGTAAAAAATATAGGCACAACAAATCCAAAACTGCTAATGAGCCAAAACACAGAAGAATAGAGTCTTCTCTTGATGTTGCTTTTAAGTTTTTCGATCTTCAAAACGTGTTAGGGTTTGATAATGCTAGTAAAACAGTTGAATGGTTGCTGAATAATTCACGATCCGCGATTGATGAGCTTAATGAAAGCTTGCCACAGAATATGGTAACCAGTAGCTCTGTGTTTGGTGGGAATAGTACTGCATTATCTACTTCTGACTGCATCATCTACTTATGAGTAACTGAGATCGAACATATTTCACGAATGAATGAACCGTTGGTATGCATTATCATATTTTTACTTTTTACTGAACTAGTGTATGCTTTTAAGCTAGTTTATTAGGCTACACGATAAGCGAGCATTAAGCTTGTTTATGTATTATGACACTTATCTGATAGGCCAAATGATAAGTCGTACAAATCTTGTTTATTACTATAAATGGATACTGGACCAAAACAACCTACTAATTGTTAGTCTAGAAGATAAGGTAGTACTAATATTGTTTAGGTTATCGAAAAAATGATACGCTTTAATCGTTATTTTTCTTCCATTTAAAAGTTAAAGTTTTTGTCACAAGTATGAAGTTCTCTAACTAACACTTGATTATTTTGCAGAGTTTCAGTTTGGAGGCAAATCCTGGGAAAGCTTTAGCAAAGTGAATCTTTAACCTTTATTTCAATTTGATGTAAAAGAAGGTTCATCTTCCTGTTTGTATCATAAATTGAAGATTTGAAATTTAATTATGCATTTTGTGTCCGATTATAATGTCTAGTTGATAAGGATATATGCCAGAGAAAATCGGTTAATTCGAGTACTTTCCTATAACACTTGTTCAGCAAATCGGTTACTTTTTTTTTTTGTCGAAAACTGAATTTAAATTAGAAATAAATAGCACTATGATACAATAAGTTTAGATAGTTTCTAGCCTATACCAGAAGCTACAAGATCTGATAAGAATAAATTACAAAGGGTGGGGGGAAATAAAACCGCTCAATTGCAAGGGAGAGTACAAGAAACATTCCTTTTTGCAACCCAATCCGCAACTTGATTTGATTTCCGAGGTATGAGGTAGAAATCAACTGTAGTAGAATGCAGCAGTGTTTAAATATCTTTCTCCTGACAATAGAGAAATTCATATTACAAGCCAGAGAAAATTGTTTTATGTCATAAAAGTTTTTTTTACCCCAAATAGGATGCGTTAATAAAATAAGACTTACTCCCTCCGTTCCACTTAAATTGTCCACTTACTAAAATTAATGTTCCAAATATATTGTCCACTTAGGAGTTCAAGACATTTTTTTACTACTTTTTCCACTATTACCCTTATTAAAATATTATAAATTATAATTTTCAATACACATTTAAGATATCAAGATACTTTATTAAGGGTATTTTTGTAATGGTGAATGCATTTATTATATTTCTTAATATATGTGAAAAGCTAAGTGGACAAATATAGTGGAACGGAGGGAGTATTACAAATCATTAACCAATTCCGGAAGGAAAAACGTACTCATTAACTAGAAGGGACAACCGATTTGGGAACGTGTCAAGATACGAGCCAAGCATTTTGCCTTCAAGCTTATACTTAACTACCCAATCGGCTACCCTGTTCTTATCTCTTCTAACAAAAAAAAGTAGGTATACAAAATTCAGCTACTAGATAAATACTATTAATAATATTACGAATCAGAGTGATTAAAAATTTACACTTTATATTTCAATGGGTGTATAATCTGAAGGCAATCATTCTCCACTATAACTCTTGTGTCTATTAACTCTCGAGTTAGTAGACAAGATTTAAGAATGCCTAGAGTTTCAACTTGTAAAGGAGATTTTGCGGCTACATCCCAATCTTTGCAGTCAAACATCTTTTTAGAAGAATCCCTGATCACACATGAAACAGAAGCAAGATTATTTTTTATAGCAGCATCACAGTTTATCTAAATAAAATTAGTAGGGGGTGGTGTCCACTTTCCTTTAGTAGTACTCAAGTTATTAACACATTGTATCTTCTCAGGGATATTGTTAACTTTTTCAGGGACATTATGTTTTTATATATATCCTTTAGTTGATTTATCTCATTATTAGGATAGTTTATTTGTTTATTATCATCCACTCATGCATAGCTTTCTCAACTATATTTATAAAGTTAAGGGGTTTTCCCTTAAATTTTTTAGCATTTTTGTCCTTCCAAATATTCCAAACTAATATGCATATTTTATCAATAACTAGGCTTTCTTTGCGAAAATGCCAGGCTCCTGACACACTTGTATTACCATCATCTTCTTAGTCATACCTCGCTTCAGCATGCATATCAACCAGTATTCCCACTGCGGGAGCTCTTCAAGATCGACTTGCTAGCCCCCTTCATAGGTATACTTTATCACAACAACACTCACAAGTAAGGGATTCAGACCCTCCTGTCCTCTTCGTCTCTTGGGGTTGGTAAGTCCTCCTAACTGACCAAAACCGGTATGCCCCTGCATCCGTCCCCACTGTCGTTTATCTCTCTGCTACAACAGTATGCACCCTGTCGTTTAGATTACGGAAAACCCCTTGTATCTACTTTGGCTTGAGTATGACGAGTTCTCTCTGATACCAATTGAGACGGGCTGACACTTCGGACACCGCCCAACACCCCTCTCCCCTGAGGTTTGGGAAGGATCCACGCCTATCCAATGGGTTGATAGCACATTCGCGCTTCATATAACCGGACCAAGACAGAATAATAACTATACACACCTGTATCAAGGATATCACATGTCAGTTACGCACATGATTAAGTGCCTCCCGTGTGGCTTGGGACCCCAACTTGCATCTCGAGTGAGAGAGAAATGTCAGCCCATGACATAAATCTTGAGAAGAGGAGATTGTGAAGAAGGCTTGATCTTCATCTTCAAATTTCATCTCTCTCACCAAAAATATTGTAATTTCCTTTTTCTTTTATTTCCTTTAGTTATTTCATGCTAGATTATTTTATTTTTATTTTATTTTTATTTTATTTTCCTAGCAGTATGAGCTAAACCCCTAATTGAGTTTGGGGATTGATGAAGCCCTAATTTACTTTTGGGCATTTTATTGTAATTAGGGGCAAATTAGCTTAATTAAGATTGATGTTGATATGTTCTCTTTACCTTATATTGAATTGTGATTGATTGATTTGGCCAATTGATTGATCGTCTTTATCCTTGAATTACACCCGGGGGGTGTAAGGGTAGATCTAGGTAAATTGAGAGTGTATTATTCTATTGAATTAGGAGATCTTAGATAATGCATAGACGCGATGTGTATATGGGTTTTTAGCACTTAGAGGGTATCTTGGTCCACCCAAGAGGGGTTCCATATCCTTGAGAGTAGAACAATATTCACCCGGGAGGGGTTTATTGTTAATGTTGAATCCCGGTTAATATACACTTATCAATCTTTCCCATATTAGATAGAATTGCCCAGTTAGTGAATTTAGGTGAATTCAGTTGCCCCAAACTCAACTTCTCACCTTATAATCTAGTTTTTGCATATCTAGTCCTTTACTTTTGTAGTAGTTAAGTGTAATTTAATCCATATTTCCTATTTAGTTTATTTTCGCATAACGAATTATTCTTAACCAAATTAAAGCACAAGATTAACATTTCTAATCCCTTGGGACACGAATCTCGATTTTTTTGAATTACTACTTGGTCATTTTCGTACACTTGTGAATTGACATCAAAATTGTACAATATACAAAGTATCACCTACTTAGGCCCGAAGGCTTAAGGTAGTAACTATCTATGCACTAAAATCTAATGTGAGTATCAATTCCTTCTGAATGTTATAACCAAGGTAATGCAAATGAGTTTCTTTATATTAAATACGATAGAGACGTTTATCATTATTGGATCAAACTCTGTAATCATTTTAATGAATTTGCAAATTAATTCATTATTACAATCATAAATATTTTCATTTGTCCCACGAAAAGCTAAATTATTGCTATAAAGTGTTTTGACAACATGAATAATTCTCACTAATAATTGCTTCAATATTCTTTCTCTTTGTTAATTTGATCTTGCACACTTTGATCAATTGTTTCATTCTTTTTTAATTGTGTTTGCAACTCAATAAAGGCACTCAAATTCATAATATGTGTAACACCAATTTCATGTTCTTTGAGTTAAGCATTAAGTTACTCCAATTATCAACTCCTTGTTCTGCTAAATAGCTAGTTATATGATTTTTCTCAAAAACTAGAAAACCTTATTGATCGTTTTTAATACAAAAGCCAATTCCTATCTTATTTTCTCCAATGCGCAAAATCCAAAAATAATTTGATGAAGAGAAGTGTCGACTATCACCGTCTTTTGGAAAAACTAACTTTATCTCGAGTGATCTTTACAAGAGATTTTTTGACTAATAAATCTCGTAATGATTGATTAATTTTTTTTTTCACTTTCCCATATCATAAATGGCATCATCAAATGTCACATCAACATTCATATTCTCACATTCTTGATGAAAATTAAGATTCACATTCTCAACTATCTAGACAATATTTATATTTTCAAATTGAACATGTTCTGTATCTCTATCAACATACACATTATCAATATCTTCATTACTATTTTCCATATTTGAATGTTTCGTCTCTTCAGGTTTAAGAAAGAATTTGTGAAAAAACTCCTTTTTAAGAACTAATTATTTTATCTACTCTTTTCTTTCTTTATTTTTTTATCATGACTAGATTCTTGCTTACGAATCATGATAATTGATAAAATAATAGTAGAATAATTGAACATGTTTATTTGACGAAGTTCTTTCCAATTCTTCTTCGTTCTGATTTTTGTTTTCAAAATCCACTAATACTTTACAGTGGATCTAATTAAACCTGTGACATGTATATAAAACTAATATAATTTAATCTTAATATATGTATAATAATTAAATAAAAGATATGAAGGAAAAAAATCTTACTTTTATGTTTTTTTTCTCTATAAATGCTTCCGCAAATTTTTCCTACTAGCGGGTTTCAAACTCGCAACCTATGATTAAGTAGCAATTCACTTCACCGCTGGGCTAACTATTATCATTGTGCCACCACTGTAAGTCTTAAGACATATATATATATATATATATATATATATATATATATATATATATATATATATATATATATATATATATATATATATATATATATATATATATATATATATATATATATATATATATATATATATATATATATATATACTATATTTGGTTTTATGAGGGCCTCAAAAATTTAGGACCCAAAGCGACCGTCTTGGTTGCCTTTGGCCTGGACCGGCCATGAGTGAAGGAGAAATCTTTGTTTTAAGTGTAATTATTATATTGATTTCAGTACTAATATGCGATTATAATCTTTTCAGATCACGATTGTGCTAGATAACATCTTATCTTCACTGGATAGACAATGATATCATTGGATGACTCTAATTATAATAATCATTGGAACGAATCTATACATTACCAAAGCTATATACATTTAATATTTTAGATGATGAATTATTCACCACATAAGTGACATAACCAAATATCGTTTTCCTAAAGTTATATACATTTATTATCTTGGACGATGCATTTTCCACCACAAGAGTGACATGATCATATGCTCTCTTCAAAGGCATACATATCAAACATTAATATTCTCACGTAATTCTACTCACCAAAATAATTACATATACAAGGTAATAATATCATTTACTCATGTTGTAATCCACAGTATTTGCAACTAATAGCCCATAAAAGAGAAAACAAAGGTATAAAACCAGCAAAAAAAAAACTACCCCTGCAATTTCTCACACTAACAAGAGGTTGCTCTATAGCCCGTCAAATGTTGAGTCCTAGAATATCATTTTTCCAATTGTACAAATTTAGTCACTTGTTGAAAAGTATCAACGTCGTTTGACCATCAAATTGTGTTTCATTATGCTAATGTAGGATAATAACCACCAAATCTTATACACGTCCAGTCCAACATCTCTCATTAGACAAGTGCTTGTCCAATATAAATATTGTTTCCCACCTCTTTGTTCATACCACCTTCTTCAATACCTGACCCCACACGCTGAAGTAAAGAAGATGCAAGAAAGAAAATAACCTTGACTTGTAAGCATCTCTAAAAGTAATTATTTTCCACTTTATAAATTAATAACTTTGGAATCTAAATATATGAAGTAATAAGTATAGTTGCCATCAACTTGAGAAGCAATTTCCAGCATATATTGTCAGAACATTTCTGAATACGTGTTGAATTGATATATAAATTTACAGACTGTACAACTCCATAGATTATTGACCCTACTTCTGCTAATTCACATGTACCCCTGATTGGCCATGTTCACCCCCATCAGTACCACCAATATGTTCATCTGTGATGACTCCATCACCTTCTCTATTTACAGTTTCTATGACATACATGGTCGGAGTAATAGTTTTGCAATATTTGTCATTATCACAAGGGCATATACTGCATCTGCATCTTTCATAATGCAAGGGTATATTTCGGATATCTCGGGAACCAATTGTATAATTTTTTTAAACGCCAAGTAGATTAATGGTACAATCTACATTCTTTGAAATTGTATTTGAGTATGATTTTCTTGGATTCATTATTGTAGTATACTCAAACTGCCATAGACAAATACTTCAGAAACTAGAAACCCCTGTGAGAAGGACCTGCAGATTTTCATTTCAAAACTTGACATATTCCTCTATTATATTTTTATTTTTTTGCTATGCTTGTGGTAGTTTACCCAATAGTGAAATGCACCAGAAGGAAGAGTGGTGATCTTTGTAAATTATTTTAGATTCTTTTATTCTTTTTGGTTGGGTAAACGGTATTAAAATGTAAAGAGAAACTGTACACTATACAAAGTATCACCTACTTAGGCCCAAAAACTTAAGGCAGTAACTATCTTTGCACTAATATCTACTGTAAGAGTTACAAAATAGACTCCCATTATCATCTAAGAAGTCATAATGAGGGAACAAGGATAAAAGTATAGAAAAAGTACACCACTTGATCTCCTTGATAAATGCTTCCTTTGTTGGAAGCTCACATCTCATGACAAGATTATTCCTCTCCCTCCAAATACATTGAATAGTAGCTCTAATAGTTATCCTCAAAGCTTTCCTCCTCCAATTTACCTAGGTCTTTAGCTTATTATGCCACTTCAAAAACACCTAACAAAGTACTTATATCTTTAATGATTCACAACCACTTTTCATCTCATCCCAAATATATCTAGCAAAAGCACATTCAAAATAAAGATACTTATTTAATTCAAAATCCTCACCAAATAATTCACAAAGTAGATCAAATTCCATGTAAGTCATCATATTATTTGTCTTGAGCCTCTCATGTATCAGCATCCATAAAATAATGACATATTTAGGAATAAATCAAGAATCTCATACAAGATATGCCCAAGGTTTAACAAAATATCAGCGGTGAAACACATCATATGGATTCTTATATAAGGCATAAAAGTCACCACTAGAAACATCATTGTTATAAGGAAGATCATTGTCCGAGGAGAACTACTAGGACAAAATATTCTATCTTCCCTCGTTCCCAAGCAAATCCTCGATCTCATCCTTCAACTCCCAAATATGCTTCAAAGATGAGCTCATCTTCTTAACTTTTCACACCCAAATTGTAATATTTTTTAAATGTTCCCCATGAATCTGCTTGATCCAAAATGAATCTTTCTTGTCAACTATTTTACAAAACATTTTTTTAAATAAGGCTTTACTATAATCTTCTAAATTCTTAATACCAAGCCCACCTTCATATTTTGGAGTACATACTGTTCTTCATTTAATTTGAGGAGATTTCTAATCCCAACAGAAACTTCTATATACGCTCCGGTACACATAACGAAAACGAAAAGATAGAAACCAAAAGCAAATTACCCCTTGAGGAACCGGTCTAATAAGTTGTCATCTTCCCGAAAATGAAAAAGACAATGCATTCCAAGCTCTTATACATTTTTTCCAATTTATCAATGAGAGACTTATAATCCCATAAAATCAAAACCGAAACATCAAGAGGCACACCCAAATATTGGAATGACATGGACCTTTTTTCTAATTGCTTTGTTTACAAGATATTCTCAAACACTTTCATTTTAACACCCACATAATAAATATTTGGTTTAATCATATTCAAATGAAGCCCCTAACACTCTCCAAAATCCTTCAAGTTATTCATAAGTATCTTTTTAGAGTTATGATCACCTTCGGAGAGGAGCATTAAATCATCGGCAATTTCAAGACAAATAGTCTTCACTTTCTCACATTTAGGATGATACTTGAATCCTTAATTTGCATTCTTCTTTAAGAATCTCAAAAAATATTCAAGACATAAAATACAAAGAAAAGGTGGGAGGGAATTACCTTGTCTTAAGTCTTTTTCTCCTTTGAAGAAGCCATGTACTTCACCATTTATTCCCACAAAATAATGAGTAGTAGAAACACGAACCGTAATTAAGGCTGAGCCAAAAAAAAAAACGAAAAACCGAACAGATCCCAAAAACAAAAAAAAATGAACTGAAAAAACCAAAACTAACAAAACTGTTTGGTTCGGTATAAATTTTTTAAAAACCGATTTTTTTATGGTTCAGTACGGTTTTTCTATGCTAAACCGAATCATAAAACCGAACCATAAAAAATATAAAAAATAAATTATATCTCTAATTTTTTTTTGAGTTTTAAATAATCTCCCAAAATCCTTAATTAAGGTATTCGTGAATTTAATTTATTTTTTAAGAGACTATGATCGAGGGATAGAAAATAGAGTAAATTTTGAAAACAATAATAATCATATATGGCATGTACCACCCTAAAAATGTCATAATGTGCTACATATCTTTACATATATCATTAATCGATATATGTTACAAGATCCTTCATTTATTGATATTTATTGAAGGTAAAGTATACATATTAAATTATATAAATATTTATTTGATTACAATTAATGCATAATGTTTTAGTTCCAAAAATTTAATTTTCCTACATTAGTGAATAATATAAAAATCAAACACTTATTTGTTAGAAAATAAAATATCTCAAGTAAACGCCCTTGAAATCTATCCAACTATCGAATCAAATACATACCAAAACCAAAAAATATACTGAACCGAACATATACCTAACCGAAAACCAATAAAAATGAATCGATAAAAACCATTCGATTCGGTATCGACCCCCTAAAAACCAAACCATTCGCTTTCGAATTCTGTTTTGGCCAAAAATTGAGCCAAACCGAACCGTGCTCACCCCTAACCGTAATCCAATCAATGTACCTCTTCGGAAATTAGAGTCCTCTAAGCACCTCATTAAGAACATCCTACTAAATGGAGTCATATGTTTTACGCAATTCAATTTTATTGTGCATCTTGGAGAGCTACTACTATTATTATAGCCCCTCAATAAAGTTGGCTAGAGGATCCTGAATGTGACGACCTTGTGTTTAATTGTCTAAAAATTTGCATATACTCTAGTGGGAAAAGGAATCACTAGATTCAAAGACAAGCAAAATAACGTGGGTATGTTTGACCTTCCACACAACACAAAGACCAATGGTACAATTAACCCTTTTTGTAATGAAAGACAATTCATTAAATCTTTATTACTCTATGGAATTTTATAAAATTAATCGTAACATAATCCAAGGGCATCACTCAAGTTGTTTGAACCCATGAAAGAATAACCTGAGTTACCCCAAATACAAATTGTGAATTGAAACTATAGTATATGTGAACCACAATAACCTTTATTATTAATAAACAAACATAAAGGTCTTAAAACCCATTAAACTAACAATTCGATGTAATATGTTAAAAATATGCAAATGATGATAGAAAACTTAACAAATAATTAGAAGATACCATTATTAAAACATAAGAAATAACATGCACCAAATCAAGTTTAATATATAAAAGATAAAATTTGATACGTAGAATGACACCACCATTTGCATTAGTTCCTTGGTTTATTTGATCAAGTCAACATCATCATCAAAATACCATTGCACATATTTATTGGGCGTTTGAGTACTCCTTGTATTCTTCAGGCTTCCATATGAGAGAATATATGCTTTCTTAATCACTTCCTGATAAAAAAAATTCAAATAATTAAAATCTTTCATATCTCATTTCTGGAATTGGAAGTCTTTGCACATCTATAAACAGATTTTTGACAGTGATAATGTTAAGCGAGGCGCTTTTGAGTGCATCACCTAGAATATAGAAAAAAATCTTTTATAAAGTGAGATTCAGTATAACTTTTTGATTTCGTTATTTTATTTATTTATTTATGCCTCACACCTATTGAACAAAACTTGGGAGAGTCCATAAAAGCAACACTTCCAGTGTTATCAAAGACATCAAATTTTACTTTATCTGTAGATGTCAAATGATCAATAATTTCAACATGGCATGTGAATATTCTGTCTTTGCAATACCTGTATGTCATCCTCGTACAATATCACAAACAATTCATTTAAATCCCAAACCAATAAAACATAAAACAAGTCTAGGGTTTATACCCATATGCTATTCTCAAGCTAAACAACATTAGTTCATACTAAGGAAAGAAAAATAATAAATTGATAATATAAATATTCATGTTCAAAAGATAAAACAGAATAAGAATGTTATACTAATTGCTGAAAACTGATAGGGGGGTAGGAATGGCATGAACAACTTCCCAACTCCTTCTTTTCTACTTCTCACTTGCTCCTGGTGAATTCTAGATGTTATTATGATTAGGGATTGAGAAAGGATGATTCTCTTATAACTTCTTTAGGGATTTGGACCAACTCAAACTCGTTTTCCTAAAATAATGACTGGTTGGCCCATTGAATTTGTAACATTCATAACTTCTTTGTTACATCTCCGGATCTAGTGATCTTGGTATCCGTGCGACCGCAATTCAAATAACTATCTTGACAAAAAAGGGCTCTTTCAAATTCCTTGTCGGTTTTCTAATTGAAAATACTACATGTTTCTAAATCTAGACAACTCAACTTTACTTTCCAAAAGTGCTCAAAGTTTCCTTTTTCACCATGACTAAGGGGTTTGTTTGGTTTCTTCACTTCTTATAACCATCCCAAGTGCATTGGCTTCCAAATACCTAAATGCTACACAAATACACACAAATTACGCGCAAAAACTCTAAAAATAGCACACCACCTTAAATTAGACAAAAAGGTGTAAAACACAAAAAAATGGAAACCCCCCCTCAACTACGCACTAAATACCCCTAAAATGACGTTTCATGACTAGATTATTCTATCATATAAATGGATACATCAAGACCCCCAACTCAAAGTTGTGACGTCCCGACACAATAAAGATAAGAACAATATGCTAGTCTCAAATAAATTTAGAAAATGAAGAGAGGTAGAAAACAATGAATGATCCTAGAGCAAAATATATTGAATGTCTCATGTAGTAAGGTTTAATAAATAATGCGCACATACGCTAAATATACACACAATCACCAGTTCATAAATTCAAGTCCTGATTAACTTCGCAATGCTAGAAGGAAAGGTTTTCACTTCGTTTGATATGGCGGCTATATGGTGATCACATGTCCTAATATAGTATCCAATGGTCCACCTAACTATTTCCTAGTCAATCTGTTGTTCCTCAAACAAGTAGCTATAAATCCTAAGGTCTTTATGGTTGTAATGTCAGCTTAGGGACAGTATGATATGTATATTGGGATAATGAAAAGTAAGCTTTTGGCCCTCTCTTCACTAGCCATCAACGAATCGCCTTATAGCTTGAGTTTCATTCAAAGATGTTCTCACTCAACCTAATTTTAATTCTTCATAATTTAGCATCCCAAAATAACCCAATAACCCTTTCAGGATGATTACATAACAATTTCCACTTTGTTGGTCCTTTCCAGCTTCAATCTTTTTCATATCATGTTTCTTTCTTCTCTAAGTTGTCTATGACTCCCTTTTAGATGTGAAATATCATACCACATTTTCTCATATATCTTTTCTTTTCACTATACTTTTTGTTTTTACCCTAGAAAAGGGTTACAAATAAACTCATCATCAATAATATCACAATTACAATTTGAAATTTCCCAATCCCAATGTTTTCCAATGATGAAGCCCACCACCCTAAAGTCAAGCTCTAAGACGACTTGTCTTAGGGTTACGATTCAAGTGTGGGTCATATAATTAAGTCCTATAAACTAATGGGTATAGCTTGTAATGTGGCTAATAAAAGGCTTTAGAAAGCCTAAGAGGGGGCTAAGACAGATATAATATATTCAAATTCAAAGGGTGGGAAAGCTAAAGGCTTCAAGTGGCTTATGAAAGAACTTCCTTAATCATTTTTTTAGCTTACTAGATCTCGTTACTTTTTCACTTTTTGTTCATAGATTAAGCGGGTTTATCAACTAATTTCACACCTCATGTTCTACACACCGCTCAAAGCTCCCTAAGATTCAACTTTTCTTCTTACGCTTTGCTCATGAATCTTCCATATCCTTTACTTACTATTTCCATGCATGCATACTGAGGCGTGTTGTGTCACTGTTCAAAAACATACTATATAATATCATTGAGCAATTAGAAACATGCTCAAATAGGGACATTCACCAAATTCTATGCCAATTCTAAACATAAAGTTTTAAAATAATATGTTAAACCACAAAAAAAATGAGGATAACGAATTCGCACCCCCAACTTAAAATTGAGTCGTGTCCCCATGACTCAAAAAGACTCAATAAGGCAAATAAAATTTAAACTAAACTACCTAAAACATAAGCAATGAAGGAGATACATTATAATATCTTACCCAGCCGAAAACCATGTAATTCCATTCATAATCAGAAGGAGAATCATTTTGTGTTTTTAAGATAGCCCTGATTCTTTCGATATTTTTGGCTAACTTTAGTTGTTGCATGATGGCGAAGTGATTTCTTCTTCTAACATAGCGATTCTCTTCATCAACCTCACTGCCCATTCAAAAGGTTCAGGTTCATACTTTAATCGATCTTTTGGTTTTCTTGAAGATGAACCTTGACCCTTGGTTGTTGGCTTCTTCTCTTTTGGTTTGGCCTGAACTCTCTTTCTCATGTTGTACTCATGTAGTGATTGTGTAGTTACCTCGAGCTTTGGATCCTTTGCAACCGGTTCATCAATGATGATGGCTTTTTTGTGGCTCCAGGTTAATTCTAATCTTCCATATAATTTGACTCTTCCTCTTGTAATCCATAACAATCGTTCTTCGTGTCATCTTTACTAACCCACTACTCAAGATGCACCAAGTATGAAATCAGGTTATGAATGATTGGTGTGTCTTGAAGTTGTCATTTAATAGTCAATTATGAAGAATAGACGAAGGCAATTAGTTCACTTGTGGTGTAAGAAATATTAAAACTTAATGATCTTTGGTGTTTTGTGGTGTTATGAATGGATTTGATGGAGTTAACGTGTATATGGAAGATGTGGAAGAGATTAGATGATGTTATGTGTGTTGTTTGAAGGTTAAATCAAGTTTCAAGGTGTTTTTATAGGGTTTGGCACTTATATTTTTGTGTTGGTGAAGCTGAAGGAGGCTATAATTAGGTTTTGTGGAGCTAGAGACCCTAAGGACTCTCATATTACCCTCTTAACTGCCACCGCACCGGCTTGCCGATCAGATGACCGGTAAGTCGCTCTCCTTCTTGCTATCCCCAAACTGTGACACGGGTGGCGCGTGTGACGACACGGTGTACGCGCCGGTAAACTGCTGAGAAGACGGTATGCTGGCCTCATGCTTTAAATTTTCTGACTTCATACTGTGGCCGTATTACAGTCATGACCCAATGACTCTCACCAGTATCCCACTCGAGTTATTTCAACTTTTTGACTTTGCAACCGCCATGACCCATTCGCAATTGTCAACACGGTTCACACACCGACTTGAGGCTCAGAGGGTCGGCATGCCGGTCAACATGTCTGAACTTTCTAACTTAGACCGTGTATCAACCATCACGAACTTTTGGAGGGAACCAACATTGCCGCTCAGAGGCCCGGTATGCCGGTGAGAGCTGTTGAACACACGAAAATCTCCTCAAAGTTACCTCAGACTCATATTTATTCTTACCAACACAATAAAACACTACTCGTTCTCTCATATTAGCTCTAGTACACATAAAAATTAGATACTAGCTTAATAATATACACTACAAGACTTAAATTTAAACTAGAAAAGCAGTAAACAAGGGATGTCTCACAAGCGCACTATTAACATCGGTAAAGTTTGACGTGTTACCTCTGCTTCGAAAAGGTATACAACCTCCCCCTTTATGAAATCACCACTCTCATGGTATACCTTCAAACGTTTACCATTGACCATAAACGTCCGGTGTTCGGTTGGATGTTCAATTTCAATCGCACCATGAGGTGTGACTTTGGTGACAATGTATAGTCCCTCCCAACGGGACTTGAGTTTCCCTGGATAGTTTGAGAATCTTGAATTGTGTAGGAGCACTCTGCGTCCTATCTCAAAATTCTTCATACAAAGCTATTTATCATGCCATCTATTTGTTTTCTTTTTGTAGAGATGTGCGTTATCATAGGCGTGAAAACGAAATTCATCTATCTCATTAAGTTGCATCATCCTTTGCTTACCCGCCAATTGTACACTAAGATTTAAGTCTATTATAGCACAATAAGGTCGAGCCTCAAGCTCAGTAGGAAGATGACATGCCTTGCCGTATACCATACGATATGCAGATGCTCCCACATGTGTTTTGAATGTTGTTCTATAAGACCAAAGAGCATCATCAAGCTTTGTTGACAAATATTTCCTCGTTTTGTTCACGATCTTCCTAGAATAGATTTGATCTCTTGATGAGAAACTTCTTCTTGACAATTTCTTTGAGGATGATAACCAGCTGATGTGTAGTGTATCACCCTCAACTTGGTGTTAATTTAAGACTAACTAGGGTTGAGGTTCAAGGAAAAAAAGGAGAAAAAATGGGTTTTTTTATAAAGTTTCTGCTTAACTGCCATAGATATGGCAGGGTCATTAGCGACGACATAAGGTCGTCGCAAATGAGTGTAAAGTGGTCGCTAGGAGTAGGCAACCGCGACGACATAGTTTAGTCGCAAGTTACTAAGGTCAACAACGACTACAATATAATTGGCAAAAAAATATACTTTAAATTTAATATCTCTTCCGACGACTTTGATATTATTCGTGATGGCAAGATTTAGTCGCGAATGGCAAATGAGGTAGGCGACGACTTATGTCGTCGATGATACTATTTAGCCACTAAAGGGTTGTCTCTAGCGACGACTTGCATGTAGTCGCTAAAACTTTCGTCGGTAGAGCAGTACACGGTAATAGTGATTGTCTACCTTGAAAAAATTGAATACTTATTTATCTAATTTTAAAACAATAGGTACTCCTAATCTTTTTCTCTTTATATAATTGTAATGATTAACATACAACTTTAGTTTCTTATAGAACCATAAGTTTGGTATAATTCTGATGTCTCTATATTTGTGATGAAATAATTTATTCATGATAGGGGTGTGCGCGGGTCGGTTTTGTATGAAAAATGTTCAACCCACAAACCGCCTGTTCTTGTGCGGGTTTGAAAAAAAAGACCCGCACCCGCCCAATACATTACTTAAACCGTTGAGTTTCGGGTTAGGCGGGTTTCGGGTGTATTGCGGGTGATTTAGTTCGATAAAGAAGACGAATTTGTATCCATATTCATTTGGCAAGTCAATTTTATATTAAAAATGAAAATTATAACGAAAAATATTCTTTATGATACGCATATACATTTCAAATCATCTATGATTAAAAGATATAAAATGAGATTTTAGGAAACTAAATATATGAATTCAACAAAGAGTACAAATAATATCATAATTGAAACGAAAAACGTATTCATGAGATAAAATATTATTGAAATATTGAGGGATTTCAAAATATTTTTAAAAAAGGGAGAGGAATTAAAAATGTAGAGTGAAAAGCACATGACCTCCACTATTTTATTTGAACAAAATGAGCAATACGAATTTTTCTAATTTTTATACTATAAGGTAATCGGGTATATGCGGGTTTGCGGATTTCAAGATTTAAATTCACAACCCGCAAAAATGTGTATATTTTTTCAAAAATGTAAACCGCAACCCACCCAATTAAAAACTAACCCGTATAATTTTGGGTTAATGTGATCGGGTTGGTCGGGTTATGCGGGTTTTCTAACCCGATGCACACCCCTAATTCATGAGACATAATTTTAGGTATATTATGTACTTACCTGAGGGATTTTTCCCTATTTTCTCTATTCTTGCCTTATTTTGGAGGATTGTTACTTTTAGAGCATTTTTGGTGTAATTTGTGTGTTAAATGTGAAGCTCTTAGGTACAATGATTATATTAGATGCCAAATAAATGTTAAGGGTTGAGGAAAAAAGATCCAAGATGAAATAAAGAGTTAAATGGAAAGAAATTGGTATTAGGAAAGTGCAAAAACTGCCAAAAGTTGTTGTCTGTGAAGACGTGTACTCCCTCTGTTCCACTGAAATTGTCCACTTACTAAAAATAATGTTCCAAATATATTGTCCACTTAGGAGTTCAAGACACTTTTTTCCTACTTTTTCTACTATTAACCTTATTAAAATATTGAAATTTATATTTCCAATACACATTTAAGATATCAAGATACTTTATTAGGGGTATTTTTGTAATGGTGAATGCATTTATTATGTTTCTTAATATATGTTAAAAGGTAAGTGGACACATTTAGTGGAACGGAAGGAGTAGTGTTTTCAATGATGCATTAAATAGAAAAATAACTTAAATTCTCCCTTTTATATCATGAAAGGTATTTGAGTTTTGGTCGCATATCCACCGGAATCAAGCTATAAAGAAGGAGTTATGATTTTTACAAACTCTATGAGCCAACCAGTCCACTTTCTAAGAACAACGAGTTTGGGTTGGATTAGGAATCCAAAACCTAATCCATGACTTAGATTTCACCCAACACCTATATAATATTTATGTGACCTTCGAAACTTCTCTTGCCTTCATAACCTTCATATTATTCATTAGAGAGAAAACAAGTCGACCTAGAGAAGAAGCAACAAGAGATGAAGTATCACAACATCAACTTTGCATCTCTCCTTTTCTATAATTAAGGTAATTAGCTATAGATATTTGGCTTAACATATTTCTAAGTTTCTATTCTTTAGTTTTAGTTATGAATTAATTGGATTTTTTATTATGCTCTGATATTTTAATTGATTTGAGCTTGACTTTATAATTGTATTTTGTGTTTGCCTTTATTTCAGCCCTAGCCTTGATCACGTTAGGACTGCTTTTAGTAATGAGTATTGTCACCCTGACGGGAAATTCAATTGCTTAAAACAACACATAATCGTCTAGTATGTGGTGGTGATCCTGACGGGCTTGCCTAACTAGATAGTCATTAGGGTTAGATTTCCACCACCGATTTCTGCGCAACGTCTCCTTACCAAAGTCCTTTGGTAGTGTTGAGGTTGCCGTCTAAGCTACCCTTACAAGAGTTAGGAGGATTATAGAGTCCTGACTACTTATATATTTCTCAATTCATATTTATAATTATACTAACGGTTTAGTAAGTGCATTTAGCAACCATAAATTATTATCTTATGTGCATTCGTATTTAATTATTCACGCTAAACTAGTATTTATATTATTTTTGTTTTAATATTAATATCTAAAATCATCTATCACTATTATTGAATACAAGCTTGAGCTAACTACCTAAATCCTTAGAGAGCGAACTCTTACTTATTTACTATTACTTGTGAATGATCTGTGCACTTGCGGAGGGTTTCATGTTAATTTCTATAGGTGTGTGCTTTTATTATCTATTATTATCGTTATTTTATCACGCCTATGGGCCCACCAAGTTTTTGGCATCGTTGCTGGGGATTTTATAGTTAGTTATTGTGTTTAGATTCGTGTAGAAGTTTTTATTTGTTTTCAATTTTACGCGTGTTTTTGTTTAGTCTCTTTTCAGGTCCCTTAGGTATAACGAATAATCTTTCTTAGAAAGAGTTTCCATCATTACCGGCATATCCTCAAGAAGACTCAGTACACGAGAATATGAAAGTTTTTGCCACAATTACACTAGAGATCATAAACGCATATGACGAGAGGCTTAACGAGAACTTTGATGAAATAAAAATCTTGGGGGATCAAATCTCCCAATTTAACGAGTAAGTCACCTAATTTGGCCATCTTCCTGTGAAATCTTCATAAAGAGGGTCAAGCTCCGAAGGCACTGCCATCTTATCCACAAGAAGGTGATGATGAGTTGAAAGATATTCATGAGCGATTTATGACCAAGAGTAAAGCAAATGTCGAAGCTACTTTATCATTAGTGCAGATCATGCACCAAAAAAATCAAGCTATGTAGCAGAGATTAACGTAACTCACTACAATCATTCAACAATTACAACAAGATTCATTTATAATTTTGGGTCAAGCTATGAACACTAATGATAAGTCCATTCAAACCAGCGATAACAATGTCGGGTTCGAGGTTCCAACCATAGAAGAACCAACCAAGCTTAGCTTAGATGAGGTAATTGTTTGGAATCAAGATGAGAAAGAGGATGAGAAAGAGTTTGAGTCGTTGGTTAAAGAAGTTGAAAAAAAGACTGAGAAAGAAGAAATAGTTGCACCAAAGGTGCAAGAAGAAGAGAGTAAGGCAGATTCCCTGCCTCCACATCCACTATCATCAACACTTCTGATGAAGATGGACTATTTAGAATACTTAGGTGTTGCTTCTAGCTATTCCCAACGTCTCTACAAACGTCTTTCTTTTTCTTGACGAAGAGAAAAATAAAGAGACAGTTGCACCAAGGATGCAAGAGAAAAATAGAGCTGAATCGCCTTTAGGTACATCTAGTGAAGTGGAAATTCTGAAAAAGATAGAACCAATAAATATTCACATAAACGAGGTAACAATTGAAGATTGGGACAGTGAGGATGAGGTTGAAGATGAATCTTCATAGAGTGCAATGATTCCAACAATTGAAGAACCCATAAAGCTTAACTTAGACAAATGACAATGAAAGATGGGGTTAAAAAGGTTGGAAAAGATTTAGTTGATGCACCAAGGATGCAAGAGAATAATAAGGCAACGGTGTCGCCTCCAGATATGCTTGAATCACAATATACCAACTAAGAATTACACATCCTAGTGGTAAATACCGAGTCTGAGACATTCCATGTTTTGGTAAGAAGAATGTGGAGTCATGTGAGGCCCTAACAATCCGAGTTGTGTTCAAAAAGGTTAAAAATAGAGTCCACCACAAACCCCTGGAAAATAGAATTGAAAATAAGTTTGGGTTTGGTGACGAAGTCGCTTGGGAAGCCCCCAAGCCAGAGAATAGTCCACGGGGATTCAAGAATTCGTGGATGGGTCAATTTTTTGTTACAAGAGTTGATTCGGAAAATCAAATTGAAATATAAGCTAAGAAAGGTCACAAATTTTGGATAGTAGATGTGCATAGCCTCACCGTTGTTGGGGAGGCTATATAATCAAGGTACCTCATCAAACTTTAAACGACATAAAACAAAAGTGCTTTCCGGGAGACAACTCGCAATTTTTTTAATGTTTTTATGATTAGTTTTTGTTTAAATTAGTTGCTTTTAATAAAATTGCAGTAATGAGGAAGGTAGAAATTGTTTTTGATGTGTAGGTAATGCAAAAGATGAGTTTGGGGTGAGTTTTATGAAGTATATTGTGCCCTCAGTTGCTTCCAACAACATACCAGACCTATGGGTGGTATACCATCTCGTAACCGTCATGACGGTATGGAAAAACAAGATTTTGGCCCAGACTTGAGCAGTATGCTGCTTATACGGACAATAGGCCAGTCCACAACAGTGTCTAGATTCATGAACACTGTTACAACTATTTTTGAATGACCATAAATTTTGAATACAAACTCATAATTTAGTGCTTCAAGAGGTCACGGAAATCGTATGTATTGATTCAAGATGGACTATTTCAAGCACTTAGGTGTTGCTTCCAGCTATTCCCAACGTCTTCACAAACATCTTTCTTTTACTTGACAAAGAGCAAAAAAAAGAGACAGTTGCACCAAGGATGCAAGAGAAAGAGCTTAATCGCCTTTAGCTACATCTAGTGAAGTGGAAATTCTAAAAAAGATAGAATTAATAAATATTCACATATACGAGGTAACAAATGAAGATTGGGACAGTGAGGATGAGCTTGAAGATAAATCTGCAAAGAGTGCAATGATTCCAACAATAGAATAACCCACGAAGCTTAAATTAGACAAATGACCATCAAAGATGGGGTTAAAAAGGTTGGAAAAGAGTTAGTTGATGCACCAAGGGTGCAAGAGAATAATAAGGCGAAGGTGTCGCCTCCACATCTGTTTGTATCACAATGCACCCACTAAGAATTACACATCCTAGTGGTAAATACCGAGTCCGAGACATTCCATGTTTTGGATAAGAATAATGTGGAGTCATCTGAGGCCCTAACAATCTGAGTTGTATTAAAAACGGTTAAAAAGAGAGTACTCCGCAACTTCCTGGAAAATAGAATTGAAAATAAGTTTGGGTTTGTTGACGAGGTCGCTTGGAAAGCCCCCAAGCCAGAGAATAATCCACGGGGATTCAAGAATTCGTGGATGGGTCCATTTTTTGTTGCAAGAGTTGTTTCGGCAATCAGATTGAAATATAAGCTAAGAAAGCTCACAAACTTTGGATAGCAGATGTGAATAGCTTCATCACTATTGGGGAGGCTATATAATCAAGGTACCACGTCAAACTTTAAACGACGTTAAACAAAAGTGCTTTTTGGGAGACAACCCTCAATTTTTTTAATGTTTTTATGCTTAGTTTTTGTTTAAATTAGTTGTTTTTAATAAATATTGCAGTAATGAGGAAGGTAGAAATTGTTTTTGATGTGTAGGTAATGCAAAAGATGAGTTTGGGGTGAGTTTTATGAAGTATTTTGTGCCCCCAACTGTTTCCAATAGTATACCGGACCTATGGGTGGTATATCATCTCGTAACCTTCATGACGGTATGGAAAAATAAGATTTTGGACCAGACTCGAGCGGTATGCCGCTCATACGGACAACATGCCGGTCCGCAATAGTGTTATTCACGAACACTGTAACAACTATTTTTTGAATGACCATAAATTTTGCATACAAACTCATTATTCAGGGATTCAAGAGGCCACGTAAATCGTAGGTGTTGATTCAAGATGGAATATTTCGAGTACTTAGGTGTTGCTTCTAGTTTCTCCAAACGTCTATACAAACGTGTTTTACTTGACGAAGAGCCAAAAAAAGAGGCAGTTGCACCAAGGATGCAAGAGAAAAATAGAGCTGGAACGCCTTCAGGTACATCTAGTGAAGTGGAAATTCTAAAAAAGATAGAACCAATAAATATTCACATTGACGAGGTAACAATTGAAGATTGGGACAGTGAGGATGAGATTGAAGATAAAGATACAAAGTGTGCAATGATTCCAACAATAGAAGAACCCACAAAGCTTAACTTAGCCAAATGACAATCAAAGATGGGGTTAAAAAGGTTGGAAAAGAGTTAGTTGATGCACCAAGGGTGCAAGAGAATAATAAGACTAAGGTGTCGCCTCCATATATGCTCGTATCACAATATACCCACTAAGAATTACACATCCTAGTGGTAAATACCGAGTCCGAGACATTCCATGTTTTGGATAAGAAGAATGTGGAGTCATGTGAGGCCCTAACAATATAAGTTGTGTTCAAGAGGTTAAAAAGAGAGTCCACCACAACCCCCTGGAAAATAGAATTGAAAATAAGTTTGGGGTTGGTAACGAGGTCGCTGAGAAAGCCCCAAGCCAGAGAATAGTCCAGGAGATTCAAGAATTCGTGGATGGGTCCATTTTTCGTTACAAGGGTTGTTTCGGCAAATCATATTGAAATATTACCTAAGAAAGGTCACAAACTTTGGATAGTATACGTGCATAGCCTCACCGCTGTTGGAGAGTCTATATAATCAAGGTACCACGTCAAACTTTAAACGACGTTTAACAAAAGTGCTTTCTAGGAGACAACCCACAATTTTTTTTTGTTTTTATGCTTAGTTTCTGCTTAAATTAGTTGTTTTTAATAAATACTGCAGTAATGAGGAAGGTAGAAATTGATTTTGATGTGTAGGTAATGCAAAAGATGAGTTTAGGATGAGTTTTATGAAGTATTTTGTGCCCCCAGCTGTTTCCAACAGTATACCGGACCTATGGGTGGTATACCCTCTCGTTGCCGTCATGACGATATGGAAAAACAAGATTTTGGCCTAGACTCGAGTGGTATGCCGCTCATACGGACAACATGCCGGTCCGCAACAATGTCTAGATTCACGAAGACTGTAACAACTATTTTTGAATGACCATAAATTTTGCATACAAACTCATTATTTAGTGATTCAAGAGGCCACAAAATCGTAGGAAATTGTCTACAACTTTTATTCAGGACAATTTCCCTAATAATTGATGAATCAAGCTGAAATTAACCTAGAACAGAGGCATGTCAAGAAAAAAACTGGAAAATTCAAAAATTTGCTGAAGGATCATGACGGTCAAGGTCAGAAAGTCGGAAGACTTCAACCGTCATACTGACCCCATGAGAGGCATGCCGGTGCGCAAGAAGGGTCACGACGGTAGTAACCACGGTTCGAGGTCACAAAGTTGAAGAATGCGAGCGGCATACCGGCCCAACAGGCAGCATACCGGTCCATCAACCGTGTCGACGAACGCGACAATCGTGTCACGGTCCAAAAGAAGACAGTCGTGAGCGGTATACTGGGCCCCATGGGAGGCACACCGGTGCAAGCACAATTAGCTTAAGTAGAAGAGGTTAGAACGATACCAACTTCTAAACCTTATGTCTCCTTCTTCTCCAAGTACCTAAACTTCATTAAACCTTCACAAAACCTTCACCACACATCAAAACAACACCAAGTCACCACAATTTCATATCCAAATCCATCCTTACACTCCTACAAAAAATATTTACCCACCAAAATCATTCCAAAACACCTGAAAATCATGAATCAAAATCCAAAATTTTCCAAAACCTTTTTTTCCAAATTTGCTTAAACCATTCTCACCTAAGCATTATTCCATAATACCCACTTGAATAATCATCATCCTTACACCTCCCTATTCACCCAAAATAAAGGGGTAATTCCATGAGTGGTGTAAATTTGAGTTGGAAGTCAAAAGCGATGATAAAACGATCAGAAATACTACCTAGTGTTAGGGAGATGGAAAAGAATCAAGCAGAATATTGGGTGAAAGCAAGACGAAAGTGGAGAAGGTAAGAACAAAAGATTTATATATCCAAGAGATTAATTAGGATGAAGCACACTAAGAGGTAAGTGAATGCGAATGTTGGTAATAAGAGAAGCTTACATACAAAGAAAAGCACTACAACCTATCTTAGGTATTTATATGCGAGGCAAGAATATCGTATGCTTTCTTTCTTCCTTACCATCTTTCCTAACTAGCAATATATGTGTTAGTTTTTATTTTTTATCGAGTCTGTTTCGAGTCATGAGATCACAACTCATTTTTTAGTTGAGGGTGTGGGGTATTCGTTGTCCCTCATCTCTATTTTATATGTTTTATTGATTTTTAGGTAAAATTAAATTTTTTTAGAGATGGAATTGGATGCAGAATGTGTTTAATGGCTTAAAAGAATAAACTTTAGTGACTTAATGATATAGAAGTAATATGTTTATGAGCTAGTTATATTGTATGCTTTGAAAGATGAACATGAAAACACACCTTAAAAGTAAAGAATGGATTAGTATGCAATGCAATAGAGGTAATTTTGATCTTAGAGCGCCTTGAGGGGTGTGTAGGCCACGAGATCCGAGCTAGTTTATAAATTTATCTGATGAACATGTTAGAGGTGAGAAAGTAACGAAATTACATAGTATAGAAAGTATTTAAGGCGGTCTTTGATAAGCCTTTGTTGCCTTTTAGCTTGTTATCTGGGTTAATTGATATATTATCTGTCTTAGCCCCTTCTAGCCTTTCTAAAGCCTTTTTATTAGCCACGTTACAAGCCACACCCCTTCGACTATAAGACTTTTCCTTATGACGCGCTCTCGAATCGTGATGCTTAGACAGCCATTTTAGAGTTTGAGTTTGGGGTGGTGGGATACGATTATAGGATACACTTTGGGTGGGTTTTTGAGATATGTATTTGTGACTTTTATGATGATTCACTTGTTTATATTGTAACCCTTTGCCGCGGTAAAAGAAAAATAAAAATATTGAAAAGAAAAGAAATATTTTGAGAAAAAAGTAGCATGACATCTCACATAAAAAAAAGTCATAACTAACTTACAAAAGATAATTATTGAAAATATTATATGAAAAGGACCACGCTTCTCCTTGAAGACATGATTTAATTCCCCCCCCCCCCCTTTTTAACACTTTGTGAACAATACTTCCGTCTTGATCAACAACAATTAGGTGACTCTAAGCGTAATTGATCCAACAACTTTGTATTCATCATTATAGATTGCTAAATTGTCATCCTCACTTCTCTCATGTTGTGTATTGTTTTTAGACTTCTCAACACCCATGATATCCTCGTACAGTTCTGCCATATAAACATCCACCTTCTTATTAATATTCTCGTATTCCCATTTTTTCCTATCAAAGTGTTCTTCAATATTTTCCTACCAAACGAACCATATAGTGTACCCATTTGTTGCTAAACTATTGACTACCAAAATGATCCATTCATCTATATTTCCTTCAAAATCTCTATCCACCTTAAATTGAAATTTCGATGTTTCCAACACTTGATAGCTAAACAGACATTTACACATTAGATGCATCACAGATTCGTCCTCCATCTCACACCATTCACATGTTGTATTGTCAATACATTTTCTTATTTTACGGTTCTTTTTAGTCGGCATGACCCCATTGACTATTTCCAAGCAAAGTGTTTCATTTTGGCCTGAATATTTCTAGACCAGACCAACTTCCAAGATTCACTGTTATAAAGGTCACTCGCACGTGATCTTTGACACGTCTTGTACTCTTCGCTCTGAACAAGCGCATGATAACCCGGTTTTGTATATATACTCCTTCTTTAGTATGTGGACAAATGATATCCTCCTCCTTATCCAGGTAAAACACCGAAATTCAGCTAATTTCACTAACAAGTTCGGGGGCAAAGTTTCATATCCCATCCTGACATGTCATTGTTAAATAACTGAGCTACCACCTCTAATTTACACTCCTTGGGTTTGATTAGTGAACAATTTTTCCCAACCCACTTATCATTCCAAATGTTCATTGACATACCGTTCCCAATTTTCCTTCAAAAGCTCTAAACCCTTAAAGATGCTTGCCCAATTTCAAGACCTCTTTTTCTTTAACTATGCGATCCAAAATGTAGAGTTTGGATGATATATTCCTTTAAGGATTCTTGCGACCAGTGAATCTGGTTTCTTGATTAACATCCACGCTTGGTTAGCTAGAAAAGCCATATTATGAAAATCAAGAAAACCAATACCGCTGATTGCTTTAGATCTAGCAATTTTCTTCCAAGACATCTAGTTAATCCTTTTTTTGTTCGATGCATTCCACTAAAAATTAGCGACTAGACTAGTCATTTTCTTACACAATATTTTTAGAAATTCAAAGATGGACATTGCATAATTTGGTATAGCTTGTAGAATTGCCTTAATACGAACTTCTTTTCCACCGTCGGACAATAATTTAGAGACCCAACTAGCCGATTTCGTAAGAATGCGATCTTTTATGTAATTAAGATTCTCAGTCTTGGCTTTTATAAGAGTTAGGGGAATCCCCAAATACTTACCCAACGAATTCGTTGTTGTCATTCCTAACCGATTAGCAAAATTCCACCATGTCCCCTTCACTCGTCTCTTTACTAAAAAGCACTACAGATTTTTGAAGGTTGACTCTCTGACCGTAAGCTTCGCGGTATTCCTTGTTCATGTATTTTGACTCATCAATTTCCTTCTTATTTACATTCACAAAGAACAAAGTCTCGTCAGTAAACAGAAGATGAGTAAACTTCAAACAATTCATAATAATGTTAATTCCTTTAATCAACCCGATGAGTCCGATGAGACCTTCCGTCATGATTGAAAATAACAACAGTAATAAAGAATTACCTTATCTTGACCCTTGAGTCGGATGGAAAATTCCAACGTATAACTACTTTTGGGTGGAAGGACGAAACTAAGGAATTTGGGACGCGGTAAAAGTTTGTTAATTTATTTTTAATAATTAAAAAAAATTCTCACATCTCTTTTTTCTAGTCGAAATACTCACTTCCAAACTCTTACTCGGACCTAAAACTCAAAAATTGCTTGTTGTTTTAGCTCTTCACGGATATATATGCCCAAATGCAACAATAATATCTTATTAATTAAATGAATGTCGTAATCTATTAATTAAGCAAACTCATGTGCGGATAAGTTAGCAAAGGAAGGTGCTACTATGTGGACTCACCCGATAGAATTTGATGATCCCCGGATTATTTATGGAACTTTATTACGAAAGATAGGTGTGAACGAGCAACTGCTAGAGTTGTTCTAGTTTCTTAATAAGAACTTTGTTTCTTTCATGTAATTTTCTTTCTTAACGGCTTTTAAGCCTCTAATGTATGGGGAAAAAAATGAATGTCGTAATCTTACTTTCTTGGTAAGATTTGTGAGATAAAGATGTGATACTTGAAATGAACCGTCCGTAGGGATTTTGTTTTTGGTAAAAAACAGTTTATTTAGAAAGAAAAAAGAGTCACAAGATTTTGGTTTACAAAAATATTAGAACCGTTGATAGATGAAAAATTGTTAGCGAAGAGTTCGGACAGAAGAAAGAAAGATGTACCAGTTTTTGTTTTGTAGAAAGAGAAGATTTCAAAGGAGAGAGAAAATTGTCCCCATATCCTTGTGGCCGTGGGGGTATAGAGAGTTTTTACTAAATAAACAAAAAAGGCAAACGAGAAGAGGAAGAGGCGGAGGAGGAGGGTGGTAGTTTTGTCCTTTTACAAACTTCTCCGGTAACGGTTTAGGTGCTCTCTCGCGTTCTCCCCGTTGCCGTTCGTCTCCCTGAATGCCTCACCAGTGTTCAGGGTATGTAAACCAATTAACCTTCCTTATTTCTTTTCCATGCATGCAACTAATTTCCTTCTTTTTTTTTATCTTTTTGTTTTCGTGATAATATTTTTATTTTAATGTTCACCAGATTTTTTTTCCATATTTTTCATGGTCACGTTAATATAGTTTCTCGAATCAACATATTTGATAAATCATATCTTCAGACAATAAAAATGTAGTTTTGACAATAATATATGACTGATATTTGTCTTAATTTCATCAAATGATTCAGGTAAGATTTGATGTTCTTAACCATTGTAATATTTTGCAGTCTATTGTGGCGACTTATAAGCGGAGGAGCGAGGGATTATAAGATGGTATTAAACTCTATACATAAATATCTATGTTAAACAAGAATTATGGCTAAAATATATATGTTTGGTATTTGTAGGTGTTCGGAGATTAGCAACGTGGTTTATTTTATTTGTTACGATGTCTAATCTCCCAGAAAAGAGCAGACCAGCACTTGATCTATAGATAAAATCACCCTAATAGAAAGAATTGTAATTAAATTAAAATTAAAATTATTCATGCATCGCAATTATTCAGATCTCATGTATCAGAATATTCTTGAAGATGGCGTTAGTCGTTGATCAAAATCATGGATTTGCGCCACCATTTGTCAAACCTCGACCACCTCGATGCAAACTCAAACTCAAATCTTACTCTCAACTCGATTACATCATGCTTGAATTCAATCACTTCACTAATTTCCACAAAAGTTTTTCCACCCCATGCTTATCAATTTCCTCTTCTTTAGATGAAGATCACATCGATACTACTTCTACTCCAACTATCCAGATTATCGGTGGCCATGGAGCTCCCGGTGTTCGTGGTTTAGTAGTCGAAGTTGCTACAGCTATGGCTTCCGGTGCGACTCCTGAGCCTGTCTCGAGTGGTCTCGGTGGGGCCTACTTTCTTCGACAAGGTCAAAACGGTCTTATCATAGCAGTTGCTAAACCAATAGACGAGGAGCCCTTAGCGTTTAATAATCCAAAAGGGTTCGCAGGTCGAATGCTCGGTCAACCGGGTATGAAACGGTCAATCCGTGTAGGTGAAACCGGTTTACGTGAATTAGCAGCTTATCTCTTAGACCACGCCAGTTTTTCCGGTGTCCCTGAGACCGCACTTGTAAAAATCTCTCACTCAGCGTTTCACGTCAACGATTCAGACTCCGTTACGGCTCCACCTTGTAAAACCGCTTCACTTCAAAGGTTTATAGCTCATGATTCTGATGCAGGGGACTTAGGCCCTTCGGGTTTTTCAGTTAATTCGGTTCATCGGATTGGGATACTAGACTTGAGGCTGCTTAATCTTGATAGACATGCAGGTAATATTCTAGTGAAGCATGGGGAAGAGAGTAATGGTGTTGGTGAAGTTGAACTTGTTCCGATAGACCATGGATTTTGTTTACCCGAGTCTTTAGATGATCCGTACTTCGAATGGCTCCATTGGCCACAAGCTTCAGTACCCTTTTCAGAGTTCGAACTTGACTACATATCTAATCTTGATCCGTATAAAGATGCCGAGCTTCTACGTACTGAACTTCCATCTCTAAGTGAGTCGTCTATTCGTGTTCTCATACTTTGCACGACTTTCTTGAAACGAGGTTCAGCTTCTGGGATTTTCCTTGCTGATATGGGAGAAATGATGACCCGAGAATTCAATGGAGCGGAAGAACAATATAGTGCACTCGAGCGCTTATGCGTAAGGGCGAAAGCAATATTAAGTAATGGGAATATATCAGTCGATGAGAATGTAAGTGACACTGATCAAGATGAAGAAACTTATGAAATGTTTACGTTTGACGATGATTACGAAGAGAATAACTCGTATTCAGTCCCAATCTCGCCAAGCGCTCATGTTAGAGGTAATCCATTAAAAATTCCGAGATTTTCGTCTCTAAGTTCATTGAATATGTTGGATGATACTATAACTTCTCCCTTGGGAGAGAAAAATAATCTTCAAGATGAGAAAGATGATGAAGATGATAATAGTAAGGTAGGGAACTTGATAAGGAGCATGAGCTCTGCTGCAGCAAATCATAGTAATGAATGTGAAGAGATTTGTTTTGGTGAAATGAGTAATGAAGAATTTGAATCATTCTTATTAATTTTCGAGACATTGTTGCCTGAGGTTTTTGAAGGCATAAAGAGTATGAGCTTGTCAAAGCAAAGGTTGGGATCTTCTTGTGAATTCTGAGACGTGGGATTGGCTAATTGCTCACCAGTTTAGCGGATTATGTACCCTAGTAATCGATCATCATATTCCAAAACATATGTGAGGTGGATTTCTAAATAAATGCTCATCCATAATCTGGTGAAGCTTGAAACTCGCCAACTAATTTGCTTTCTTATTTGCAGCATATGTAATTTAAGAATTGAATGTAAATAACCAAATGAAATTAATAGATTGTGGGTAGGTCTAGTAGCATGTGGAAAAGTAAATGGCATTGCTGCCATCTTTTCCCTCTTCCAAGCTTAGTTTGTTTGTTTCCTTTTAAAATCTCCCCATTTTAGCCTTTTGTTTTTGTGCTCTTTCGTATAACTGGACAAAAACTCGCTCTTGATTTATGTTGAGCTTGAGTATTTGACTCTTAAAAGTGTAATAATATTGTGATTGTGTATTAGTTATAATAATGTATCTGGCTAACATCTGTCTTTCTGTTTCCGAGCACATCACAGTTCCGTCATACTTACTAGGTCATATAAGCTCGGGAAAGATCCAACTATTTTTTTAGAGTCCCGACATTCTTTCCTTCTCAATTGTCTAGACGAACACTATTGTATACAATCTACGCGTCATAGAAGGATACCCTTAAATAGTTGGGTAAGATAACCCGATCCAAAATTAAATAGTTACCGCGGTTAAAATTTAACTATCACTTATTTTTTAAATTTGACCCAATTCTTTTTAACCACGATCATACCATTTACCACTTAACAGACAGACAGGTACAATTCATTCGATCCGTATACTATTATATATATATATATATATATATATATCTAAAAAAAAATATTGTGTATGTAGAAAATTGGGTCAAAATATATTTTTACATTGTTTTTCTTTTCTCATATATGTTCTCACCAAACTCTAACCTTCACAATTTCTAGTTGGAAAAAATCTAATAATTATGGGCTCATATATGTAAATATTAAATGTAGTGTTATCGTAAAAGTTTAATCCAATTGATTATGGTCTAATAAAGCTTATAATTGGTTAGAGGAATAAAAGTGTCCTGGAATTAAAGTGTAGATATTACTATATTATTTCTAGTTTAGTGAGGGGTCAAACTGAAAATAACAGAAGTTTTTTTTTTAACATCAAAAATTCTGCTGGGCTGGGATTCAAACTTGGGCCTCCAGGCTAGTGGGCTTTTAGGCCAAACTTTCATACCATATGGACCCGCCTATGCTTTATAATGCTTTATAATAATAGAAGTTATTACTGTTAATAACAATTAACTTCTAATAACTTCTTATTCTTGACTGAACACACGTTCAAAATTATAAGAGAGTGATTGTGGTCCCCAAATCATACGTTGTGCTCTTTCTCTCATCCCCATCTAATGAGAAAACTAAAAACACAAAAGGTATAGATCTGAAAGATTCATTACCCATTTCAACAAATCAATCAAAGTAATCATGGTTTCAGGTACACGCTTCCGCGTATCTTCTTTTTTATTCTTAATATTATTTAGTATACATTATTTAGTATATTTATGGGTTTTGATTAAATACCAAATCCCTATATTTTTCTCTCTGTCCCGAAACCTTAGTCTCTATTCAACAAGATTTAAATCGCCGCTATGGTTTGCTTATATTTTTTCTTCTCTTGTGACTTGCCATTGATCTTTCCATGTTTGATGGTTAAATCCCAATCTTTACATTCTTCTTTTGTCCAAAAGTATGACATTTCGGTGGTCGTGTTTGATGTGATAAATGGTGGGTTTGTCCAGATTTTATAAATGGCAGGTTTGTTCTAAATAAAAAGTTACTTCTACTATGAGTTATTAAACTATTCGTCTTTTATGTCTCTGCTTTTCAATTTCATTTTCTTCAACTTTACCAATCAGAAATATGTATGTATACTGTGTGTATATAAAAGTATTACTATTTTGTGGTTTGTGATTTTGAAGAGGAGAAACTGTTTGAAGTAGACGTAATCAGGTCAAATTGTTTCACAAGGAATCTTCTATGTGACTTAATGATTTGATAATTTTTGTGATTTTCAGGATCTGATGAGTCTGGTAAATGGTAACCCAATTTTTTCTTTTTTTTTCTTAGTTTTTTTTTTCTTATAAAGGTTCCACCAAACTTTTAAGACACCTTTAAAATACGAAGGTATTGACTTAAACAAGATTATGATTATTTAAGAATTAAATAAATACTATAATAATTTGAGTTTTATTGTTATTACAAAATTAACAAGTGTAACAATAGTGTTATTTTTCTAAGGTCATTTTAATATCACCTTCTAAGCCATTGGTATGTACATATAGCGTTAGTATATGATGTCAAATTTTAGAGTTATGTCCAATTAATTTTATTTCTCTCGTGGGTTCTTTACATTATGATTTTTTCTGAAACGGAACAATATCATTTAGCCGATATAATTTAGATGGATTATGTATGAGATAGTTGATATTTTAGGGAAATTTGGGGAAACGCAAAATATATGTTTGTATTCAACATATATATAATTATTATCTTAGGATTAGATTTTGTATATTTTAATTAATTTTATATATGGGAAAGTTAATTTATTAGCCAATTACTAGGAAATGACAAAAAAAAGTAAAAATTGTCTTTTACCACCAAATTATTGTTGGTCTTTTTTTGAGATATAAGGTCACTTTAATGGCATTTGAAGCACCTAATACATATTTGGTATATCTTTAGTTAATATAGCTATATATTGAGATTTTTACACCTAATATATGTCTTTGAATATCAATATCATTGATATATTTCCAAGTATAAAGGGTTTTTCCAATCATATATTTCATGCGTTTGATCATGTGATAATTAGAAGTGTAATTTAATTTCCCAAAATTGTTCATATATTACAAATTTGTTCTAATTTGATGAACTTTAAGTGTATAGATGTGTTTTTTTGACAATGCAATAGGTTTTACCAGGGGTTAACCCGTGGTTGGCCCAAGCTAACCTATGGTAAGATTTTTCTTACCTTAACCATGGTTTTACCCCCACCCAATTCTCACCCTCTTTCATTATTAACCTCAGTTTACCCTAACCTAGGGTAAACTCAACTCGTGCTCAACCCTAGTTAGGCCACTACATCACTTAGGGCACCCTAATGGCCAAGACCTCTGGTCAGCATAGATTACATGGTTTGACAATTAAATATTTATTTGGCGATTCTCATACTATAAAATCCATATTCTTAAACAACTTAATCTATCTTTTACACTAAAACTTAGTAGTTTTACAAATTATCCTGAATCGGTTATAATTGGGCTCCATCTTAATTTAACAATTATAGGACTTGAACATCAAAGTGTCATTTGGGGCCTTGCTTTCGAGTGGTTCTAAAGTACTTGTTTTCTTCGTAGATGTGATAGTTGCAGTTCCCGGTAGACGTGTATAGATTTCGCTGACTAACTTGGTTACATCTTTATACAACACGTAGAGGAGAAATGTTTTACCTTATTAATTTGGCACCATCTATGGAAAACATATCAGTTCTGTAAAATGACTATGATATGGAGAATATACCACCTACCTCGACAAGTCCAGGAAGGGACTGAGGAAGCAGCTGACGATACTAAAAAGCACCAACCATCCACTTCAAGACCTACTAAGGTCAAAGCTTTGACAAGTCGAGGTTTAGTGGGCAGGGAGTCTAGACCTGCATAGTTAGCAATAACCTACCGAAAATATAGCCAATATTGAAGAAGAATTGACATGGTATTAAGGGTAATTGTCCAACCCACCACTACTAGGATATTGTATGTTCATGGTTGGACATAATGGCCATAACTGCATCACCTGAAGCTCTATAAGTATAGGTAGAAACTTATAGATAAGGTGGACATTGTATTCAAGGTTTTTATACCTTAAACACTTGCAATTAAGATCATTATCTTCTTTTCCATTCTCACTCTTACTAAGATTAGTTGTAGTTTATATATTATTTACATACTTACATATCCTTTAAACCATGGATATATATATACCCTAGATGAAAATCCTTCGAAACAAATATCTTAAAACTTATACACAATCTTTGTCAAATTTACATCAAACTCTAACTTCCTATTAGGTTGGCATTGTCTGTGGAAAACGGTATTTTCCAAAACCCATTGAGATATCATACTTTTAACATTGAAATCCAGCAGAATTCTACACCACAAAAAAAGGCTCAGGATGGAAACTTTAGTCGTCTCTCTGGCCGATTTTCGTCAACACAGCTAGCCTCCCTATACATAATTCATCGTAGAAGGTTAAGGCTACAAGGCACTATGCCTTATAGCACTCGTGGAATAAGTCCACATGTCAAGTTAGGGTTAATCACACCTACAAAGTCTTGTTGAGGGGAAAAGAATCTACATCCCTAAGCAAAGGATTCCCTGTAGCAAATATTCTAGAATACCATGCTCAAAATGTGAGATGACCTCAACAACAACCAAGGTACATGAAAATTGACAACTCAACTGATAGTGATAAAGGACATGTAGTCTTCGATGTCATAAGACCCTTGTTTAAAAAGAGGTGTAGGTGATCATACCTATAGTATGACAATGCTTACCTGGTCCAATAAATTAGATTACATGTTATTTTGAATACCTGACATTATCTTTAAAATCTTGTCTGCTACTTACATGTTTATGTGACTATGCGTTTGCATGCTTATGTGTCTTCGGAAAAAGACTTGATGCAATCTCTAAGGCGAGTTATCGATTTCAATGTTCTAGGCCTAAGGGGTCACTATTTACAAATCTTGGCTCAACTCTCCCGCATGGAGTCAAGTCTAGAAAACTAATGCTTACATAGTTACCCTACCTAAAACTCAATTTGCCCCTCCATCATGGAATTGAATATATGATTAAGGTATAAAGGTCCACCATGGTAAAACCTCTGTTATATCTTTGTATAGGTTATTGTGTATGGAGAGTAGTCCTAAGGGTCACCCTGATTAAACAATAATTCAATACCTAAGATGTATTATCTATTCCAGGGTCACCCTGATTAAACCTCAATTCAATCCCTAAGGCTGGCTATCGATTCTTGAGAGTATGCATAAGGCCACTCTTGTTGAACCTTGATTGAATTCCTAAGACGGCTATAGAGTCCAGAGAGTAGGTATAAGAGATTTGAATACCGACTATAACATATTTCCTTATTTTCCCTTTGACAATTAAACGTAAAACCAATACTAGTAAGATTACTTGCGAGTCCTCTATCTATACTTCTCATCTTAATCTTCTTATATTCTTTCTAGTCCCCTAGCTCAATTATAATTAGTATTTCATTTCACTTTAGTCCTTAATCTTCAAAACAAAACAATATATCTTCTACTTTATTTTATTTTCAACTAAACCCCTATTACTTTATAAAATACGATCTTAAGGAGATATAGTCTCTAGTGATGGATAAATTTTCATTTGCTAATAACTTTTATGAATATTTCATACAAATCTTATGCCGAGCAGTTTAAATAATTATATATGGATGAATTGTCGATCAATATAATGTCATATTGTTTATTCTTCTATCAGAATATCTCAAGTTATACAACATTGAATTTTACTTATATAAGGGGTGGATGTATATGCAATGCACTTTTTTTCCCGTAAGGTAGGTTTTTATACCATTGGATTCGCTAACAAGGTTTTTATCCCATTGGGGTTTTCTAACAAGGTATTTATCCCATTGGGTTTTTTCTAACAAGTTTTTTATTGAGGCCGTCTTGTAAGCGTACTTTTTTTTCTTTACTAAAATTTTGTCCCATTGGGTTTTTCTTAAAGAGGTTTTATTGAGACATATCAATATTAAATATTCAAGAGAATGTAATCTTTCGACAAATAAGTAGAGTCCAATAATATTATACAAAGATAATACTGCTTGTATCTCTCATTTAAGAAAATTTGGTCGTTTTATTCACAAAAGCATTACATACATCTACATTTATAAAATTGGTATGCAAATTTTTTACGATCTTTCTCGAAATACTGACAAGAGAGGGGGATGGATACGCACAACCTTTTTTTTTTCTTTCATCAAAGTTGTATATAACAAATATACTTTTTCTTTAATATGGTGACTGTTTTCAATGAGTAGTCTTAGAAACATATATAACAATTATACTTTTTTTTCATCTCTAAATTTTTTCCTACTAAATTTGAAGTTACTTATTCTCTATAGATATCTCTATTACGCAGTTCTCAAATCCTCTATCTTTCAATAAAATGATTATCTTTCTCTCTCGTTTATCTCTTCCTACTTAATTTTGTTTTTGGTAACGTAGATAGTTTGAGCCAACATGTTTTTCATATCATTTAAATGTAGAAAAAATAGCAAAACCTTGACCCATTATACTAACCCAAAGTTTCCTACTTAATATTTAAATTTAGAACATCAAAATAAATGAAACCTTTTTTTCAATCCACTTTTCAATTTAATATTTTTTGTTAAATGGGAGAGTCATTTTTTGGACTCGGTGTCATTGACACGGTTCGAAGCTGTACCGCCTAAAGGATAATCAAGACTCTGGCCAGTTGAGCTAACCCCAACTTGTTAATATATTTTTTTAAAAATAATATATATATAATATTTTTTTTCTTCATCAATCCGTTTAATTTTAGAGTATTAAAATACAAAAATAAATTAGCTTTGACACGTGTCACGTGGACTTAAATCAACAAAATTCAGAATGTAGACAGTCGTTTCCGACATGATTGATTGATTTATTCAACCATATAAACAAAAACAAAGCAGCCTCAACTCCAACTCCAAGTTGTCCCAACGTTGTACAATATAATAATAAAATTAATAAAAAAGAAATTCAAAGAGGAGATCACAACTTTGGGAAGAATCAAAGCATTGATCGCAGTAGAGCATTTGTTCTTGGCCATGTAGAGTTGTAGAAAATTTTAAAACAGAAAACAGAGAAAACATGAGTAGTATCGTTTCTTTATCTGTAATGACCTTTAATCTTCTCAATGATGAGGCAGATGACAGTCCTAACTCATGGGAAAAGCGGAAAGATTTGTGCATCAGTGTCATCACTAGTTATTCTCCAATTATTCTCTGTACACAACAAGGTATATTCTATCTTTTATCTCTTTATATATATTACTTACAACGTTTTGGGCTGATTTTGTTAGTCTGGGTGTGTTTTAATCTGGGATTTCGAAGTGGGTTTTCAATATTTATTCGAGTTTAAGTTAATTAATATCAAACCAGAGTTGAACTGAGCTAAACGGGGATGATCTCCTCTGTTGTAACTTTTAAGTAGCTCCGGCAAGGTTCGATTGCTAGATTTAGTGTTAGAAAGAAGATCAAGTGTTTGCTTTTTATGCCGTTTTTTTTAACCTTGTACGCACTCATTTGTGGAGCACTTATACGAGTGTCTCTCAGATCCATCACATCCCAATCTCTCTCGTTTTGTAATTACAGTCATGAGGTCCATTTTAGTGCTACGAACAATGGTATTATCTTTTGTTAATCTTTTCTTGTTTGATCTATTTTAGGTGTGAAGTCCCAGTTGGATTATCTTCAGCAATGTTTGCCAGGTAATGATTTATGCAATTGGGTATGATTATGTATTTATTTTTAATTGATCTGCAAACCAAATAAATTCTGTACTGATTTTCAATAAGGCTACGATCAATTTGGAATTTCAAGAAAAGGAGCTGAAGACACATTAGATCAACATTGTATAATATTCTTTGATAAAGAAAAGGTAAGCTAGTACATATATATAACTCTTTAGTCTTTAATCACTAACTGTAATAATTATTTCATCTTATGAAAAGGTTGAATTGTTAGAAGGTGGAACATTTTGGTTGTCTGAATCTCCTTCAGTTCCTGGAAGTATATCTTGGGGTGCTCAAGTTCCGTGTATTGTCACATGGGCTATATCCTTTTTATCTTTTTAATTTCTCATCAGTTTCAATGGCCTAAACTTTAGGGACCATTTGGGATATTTTCTCTTAATTTTTGCTTCCTTGACAAAATTGTTCACACGTTCCAACTCAAAGGGGTTGAGCCACCAGGTTTTTCATTTCAAATAGTGAATACAAACTTGGACGAAAATAGCCCCCGTGCGCGTAGACGTAGTGCATTGCTGACGTGGCAACATATCGCATCGTTACCACCTAATTTACCTGTTCTCTATTGCGGAGGATTTAACACACCAAAAGAATCAACCACTGGCCGGTTTCTTTTAGGAAGATCCAGGTATATTATTATTCATAATTTAATAAACTAACTTGTTATATATTCCATTTAGTATAATCTCTGTACTCTTTGCTCACAGAGAGCATGGTGTAGTAGGTGATATGAGAGATGCTTGGCCTAATGCTCGTGTGAGGAAAAACATATCTCTTATTCGTACTTATCATGGGTTCAAAGGTAACATCATTTTTCAACTTTATACAATTTTTTTTTAATTTGGTGTTTTATCAGGTGACAAGCAAGGACCACTTGAATTTCTGAAGCTGATTTTTAGAGCACTTTGCTTATGTTGGGATAGACAAACTCAGGATCTGCATATTGATTGGATTCTTTTCCGTGGAAGATCATTAATGCCTGTTTCATGTGAAGTAGTGAATGATAACATTGATGGTTATTACCCTTCGTCTCATTATCCTATATTTGCTGAGTTTATGCTTCCTCGTTCAGTCAGAATAACCGAGACACCTGCTCAAGATGCTAACTAACTTATCATTCTTCATTTTTTTGAACTTCTATTTGTATGTGACTATTTGCTTGAGATTTGTACAGAGGATTCGAATCTTGTGGGGATGAAATGGTTCGTTAGCCAAAAATGGCATTTAGACCAGATCCACTCCTATTTGAAGGGGTTTTAAAGAGTCTGAAGATGGATATAACTATTTTTTTTTTCTCTGAATCATTTACATTACATGTATGATGAAGAATAATTTTATGGATTTAAACTGCTTTTTAAAACGAACCAAGGGTAAAAGACAAACCATATTTAACAATGGCAAACCATCCCGTGACAAAATGTGTCACCCTGCCATGGCCTAAAAACTCATAGCTCCATCATAGATTGAAGCACGGGGTATGGCTCGTAAACTTTTCGTTTGGGGTTAATTTAATGGTCGGGAGATTGCTCGGTATATCAATTATATAGTAAGGATATTATGATCATAATTCTTTTTAAAAAGATTTTTTCTTTATTGATATACAACTACTGTTTTAATAATAACAAACTTAGTTTGCCCTTAGTTATAAATAAGGTATTTTTCTAAGTTTTAAAATGGTAAAAATATTTCATTAATCTAGCCTACTTAAAAGTTGGATATCTATTTCTGAGTAGGCTAGATTACAAGATAAATTAACATAGGAACAGAAGCGTAGGTTAGCCAATAGAGAGAGAATTCTCCACAAAAAAGCCAAACACCACCACTGAAACATTCAACCTCATCCACATCAACCCACCTGATTAGTTTTTCTCTTGACTTTTTCTCTCCTTTCCTCCCTTTCTCTTTCTTTCCTTCTCTCTTTTCATCAATCCTGCTCCTTTGGTAACTTGATTCATTTGTTGAGCTTTTTATCCTCTGCCTTTATTGAGGATTAATTACAAATCATTCATTACATAATCGATATCTAGTTTCGCGCAATCATGGGAATCATGACCAAGCTAAAGAACAAGAGGAACTTGTTCTTGATGAAGACCCAAGCTCTATTTACGCGTAGTTTGATGGGCCAAAGCTCGTGGCTAAGATCCTTTTCAAAGAAACGATAAGATTTTTCTTTCTAAAAAAACTATCAAGCAATGCGGAATCAAAGGCAACATTGAGATTGTAAAAAAGGGTTTCAATGCTTGTAAAATAGAGTTCGAATCAGAAGACGATTATCAACATGTCCGGAGTCACACCTTGGAGTGTTGTCGGCAAACATATTTTTATTCAAAGGTACCAACCGGGAGTAAAAATCACAGGATAAGAGAAAACCAAACAATCTTATGGGTTCAAATTCATGGCCTCTTAAACACTATTGCTAATCAAATTGGTGAAGTTAAGGTAATATGACTACAACCAATAAAAACCTTCAAGGTGTTTAGCTGTCCTAGAACAAAAATTCCGGTTAATGTAAAAAAACCTATTCTAGGAATCTTTCTACTTAAGGGCAAAGGAGGTAAAACTATGAGAGGTACTTTCAAATATGAGAAATTAGGAGATGTGTGTTTCGAATGTGGGATGATTGGTCACTTAGCAATAGATTGTAGGAATGAAATTAAGCTTAAGTATCAGTTTGGTATGTGGATTCATGGTAACCTTCCAATATTTATTGAAAAATAGTTAGATGAAAGCTTCATCTCACCTGCAACATAAATGAAGAAGACAAAGTCAACTCACCAAGACTCATTGAATTTAAACCGAGATGGATTGAACGGTACAAAATAAAAAAGCAAAAGTAATTCAAATATTGAAATTACTAAATTAGGCAAGACACTAAGGAGTTCAAGTTCAGGATGGGGGCTTGATGGTCTTTACATCTACAAAAAGGGCCAACTCTAGCCCAAAAGAAAAATATATAAGAGTCCAGCCAGCCTTAATATTTTAAAAATCCCAAATCAAAACATTATATTTGACCCAATTGTCTCAAGCCCAAGAACATTACATTTCAGAAATTGGACGTCAAACATTATCTCGGTCAACAAAACATAACGCCTAACCTATGCAAAACAAAACAAACCCTCTACCCAAATCAGAAAACCTAATCCCTAACCATAATAGCTCTATGTCCATCTGAGAAGACAAAACGCACAAGCTGCTCACCCTCATCAAAGAAGGTCCCATCTTTTTACCATATGAGCCAAATATATTCTTAAACATCAAGAATACAGCTAATGAAGTCAATATGGAGGAAAAATCGGAGGTTAACAAGGAAGAATCTATAAAGAATGTTTGGTGGGTAAATAATGAGTTTCAAGGTCATGAGATTGAGAGCAAACCATTGATAAGAATAACCTACAAAGAGAGCTCTAGAAGTAAGTTATGCCAGAAGAACCATGGGTCTGTGGGAAGATGCAAAGCTCTCTAGACAAGAAGAAAGGAGGCCAAAAGCGAGATGTGCACTCTTCAAACTATAAAGGAGATGCAGAAAAAAATTGAGAATAACGAGAATTGCAGGGTTGATACACAACAACCCCAACTGACCAAATGATACAAATTGGATGGAATTGTCAAGGGATTGAGACTCCTTTGACAATTCTAACACTGAAAGAGGTTGTCAGAATGCACAAGCCCCCGATAATGTTTCTATCTGAAACAAAAATTATTCTACTAAACTTCTTTAAGTAGCTATTGAGATTGATATGAAACATGTTGATTTTGTTGACCTTATCGGACTCTCGAGGGGGGGGGGGTATATGCTAAAAATTGTACAGTAAAAGTGGAAGAAAAAAATGATAATATGATGCATTGTGAAATGATAAATGAAAAGGATAGAAAATTTTATACAACTATTGTGTACATCTCAACTGATGAAGCACAAAACACAAATAATTTGAATCAAATGGCGGATTATGCCCCTTAAGGTAAAAATCTGCCTTGGAACATATTAGGAGATTTTAGTCTCACCTTATATCGTCATGAAAAACTTGGAGTAAATCCTAAAAGTCTAAAGAAATTCAACAAACTCGAGAATTTTATAGAATTGCTTGACCTAAGTGAAGTACCATCCTATGGGTGAGAATACACTTGGTCAAACAAAAGAGAAGACAATGAACATATAAACCAAAATTGGATAGGTGCCTTGCTAATGGCAAATGGTTAGAATCCTTTAAGGACTCTTGGATGGCCGTACTACCACCCATACACTCTGAGCCCTCACCAATAATAGTACAATTTGATTGTGAAACCGTGATTAACAATAAAATATTCATCTTTGAAAGATCTTGGATTCTTGAAAATGAATGTGATAAATTGGTTAAGAATAATTGGATAAACATGAGAAACTATAGAGGTAAAGGAGTTATAAGATATGGGAAAAAACTAAAACTTTCTTAGTGGAGTATTAATGAAATTGAACAAAAATATAATTAAAATGATACACAAAGAGGCTACATATATAATACTGCAACTTGAAACAACAACAAATGAAGGCAGGGATAATATGCAATACTTTAAGGAGAAGCTAAGAAGGCTAGAGATAATATGGAGTGAAAAAGAACGGTAGTGGGCCTTACGGATCAAGATTAAATGTTAACTTTGGGTGATAGAAACACAAAATATTTCCAAGCCGTTACTAAACAAAGAAGAGCCAGAAATAAAATAAAAACACTTGAAAATTAATAAGAGACTTGGATCCAATACCTTAGAGAAATAGATGAAATAAATACAAAGTACCCCCTAATTTTTCTAATTTATTTTTACCCTTTCAAAAAAAACTACAGTGCAGTTTTTGCATAATATAGGGATCTATAATGCAATTTTTGCATAATATAGGGACCGATAGTGCAATTTTTGCATAATATAGGGAGCTATAGTGCAATTTTTTATAATATAGGGAGCTATAGTGTAATTAAGTCCCAATTACTTTTTACGGATGTCTAACTGGTATATGTTTTCCAGTGCAGAAGGAAACAATGTCCTCCCATCTATTAGCCTTGCTTTATCAAGCTTGGTCTTAATTGGCAGTGTGAGTTGCACCACAATTATCTCTCATTAAACTACAAACGTATCATGTAGAGTATTATATTTTACATAATTGTATAATTCTAAAATTAATCTGCCTTTGAACATTACAGTGTGTATTTTACGCCTTTATTGGACATTCAAATGCTTCATCTTCTGGTGAGTGAACTCTACTCATGACACTAGTAAACCCTATTTAAAACTACCTAGCGCAATTGGAACCGATTATTGAAATACTACATAATTCACCCTTACATGTTTAGAACGGCAAAACTAGTGGGGATTACAGGCTATTGACTCAAGCTATATTCTCATACTAACTTCTTCTCTTGCATTTAAATTTCGGTCTTTACTTTCTTAGTTTAATTTAGTTAATCAAAAACCAAATAAAAATCTATTTGTCTTTACTTTTTCTGTGTTTTATTTATTCTACCTTTTAATATTTGCACTTGATTATTGCATAAGATTCCCCTTACCTTCGTAGTCTCTGCAGAACGAATCTTACTTAATCATTAAAACTTGCATACGATCTGTATACTTGCAGAACCGTGCTCAGTTTAGGGTGTTTTATGAATGGAGTAGGAGGTGAAGAGGGGTTAGCTGAAGGAGAAGTAGCGAAGGGAGTATGACTTTTGTTCTTGTTGATGTCCGGGTTGACCCATTGGAGGCTAGTCTTACCATGTGTTGGGTTTGATCTCGTCCATGTTCTGTTGGATCCACGATTGCCTAAAGAAGGCCTAGCAAGTTCAGAGCCTTCTTTCTTGATGGGCCAAGCAGGCCATTTTTCTTTTGAGGGCTCAGAAGTCAATTTTCTCTTAGATCCAGACCAGTTAGAAGAGGAATTGGACTTGTTACCATAATGGTGGGGTCTAGGTCTAGATCTTCGAGAAGGGGCTTTCACGTGAGCCGAAGGGGGACCAGAATCTTGATTTTTAACAGAAGAGGATTTAAAAAGGTGCTCAACTCCGGTCGGGTCCGAGGAAACATCTTTGAATAACTCGTTGACCACTAAAGCATAATTCTGTTCGGGATCTGAGGAACAACCTCGTAAGAAAAAGAGAGTATCTTTGTCTATACTATCACCAGCTTTACTATTGACACCAATCTTATCCTTAACCTGAGTACTAACCGAAGGGGGACCAGTAATTTGTTGGGGTTTAGAAGTAACATCATCCGAAGAGGGTATAAGCGAGTCTTCACTACGAGTAATAATATGAGAGGGATCGTCCAAATCATCAACCACTATAATGTTCCTACCTCTTCCTTTAACAGGAGTGACACTCATCCAGTCACCAAATAAGAAACGAACTTGACCACGAAGTCTTTTTTGTTCTTCCTAGTAAAGACTACACTCGCCAGCTGTATGAGATAAAATCCCACAGAAGAAATAAAACTTACTCAACTTTTCGAATACGACTTTGACTTCAAGGGTAGGGAGAGAGGGTCTCTCAATGTTGAAAGAACAAACAAGGTTTTTTTTTCCAGTTTCCATGAAGCGCGAACACAAAGGAGTTTAGTGGTATCATTCACCTCATTAATGTCATACGCAAGTAGAGTGCAGTCAAGATTTTTGCATATATCTCTTGCATTGTCATAAGTAACAAAAGCAGGGGGAGGTTTTAGAAATGAATCCAAAAGGCAGCTGTATAGAAATCAACCTCCACCATAGACATTTCTGGATGCCAAGCCTGAAGAAGGAGTAGATGGCCATTTACTGACCATGGACGAAAGTTTCAAGTGTTCAATAGATCATCACGAGACTCGAAACACAAGGAAAAATGTGTTAAATCCTGCTGAAGTAACATGCATGCGAGATCTAAGCCCCCAAGATTTGTTAGCTGCATATTCGACAGTAGCTGGATTGATTTCACCAGAAGAGATTATTTTTTATAATAGAATGAATCTCCGCGAGTAGATCTATTCTTGTTTGAATGAGGGTGTAAGTTTCATGGTGATAACAGGATCGGAAGCCATTGATGAAAGAGAAGAGAAAGAGATTAAGGGGAAGATAAGGAGTGTGTTTGATACGCAAAAGAGGAATGAAGAGGCGGAAGTAGAATTTATATAGGGAGGAGAGAAGCATACGATGTAAGAGAGAGAGAGAGAGAGAGAGAGAGAGAGAGAGAGAGAGAGAGAGAGAGAGAGAGAGAGAGAGAATAAAAGCAATAAATAGGAATAAGCACTACGAACTCGGGAATGATTGAAAGTAAAAAGGGATATAATGAGGAGTAGCACGTTTTAGTAGAACAAGGGAGAAGTAATGAGGATGTAGCTTGGGATAATAAAAGGAAGACTCAGCATTCGAAGAGAGAGAAAGTCATTTCTATCATCTGCGTTGAGTGGGTATGGCCTAGCCTGATAAATGTTATTAGTTTGATCCTTACATTAAATTAAAAGACGATTATATTTGGCATAAATTATTTATTTATAACTTTTATTGATATAATGATAGAGAAGGAAAAAGAAAGGCTATTAATTGAAAGTAGAAGGTATTTATGGTATAAACCCCATAAAGAGATATGATAAGAAAAAAAGTTTAGTTTGTTGTTTTGCTATGTAATGATTTTTTTTTATTATTTTAGTTTTTTGAAAATTATTCACTACGATTACCATCGTATTGAGTCATTTACATGTAGTTGCTATGTAATGAAAAACTCCATCTTCATTGTAATGTGATTATAAAAATGATGTTATTGCGAAATTGATTACGACGTACCAATCATAGTAATTAAGTTTAATTTAGTAATATCATTAAAAAAGTGATCTCATTACAAGATTACCAGTCATACCCTTAATATGCAATTATGAATATGATCTCATATCGCTTCATAAGTAGATTTTAGGTGTAATCGTATAATTTTTTTTCAGATTTATTATTTTATCTCGGTTTTATAATTAAGAGATTATTATCTACGAGGTTTTGAAGACATCCCCCTATACCCTTTCCAACTCCACTTACCTTCTCCTCTTACTAAAGACCTCAAACAAAATTTAACACTAAAGGCCAAAATTTGATTTACATTTTTACCCCTTTTTGTTTTTTATTTCCTATATATACTAATTTTGGCCAGATTTTTTACCCTAAAATTCATTACTCTCATTCTCCCCCCTCTCTCTTTCCTCTTATTTTTCCGTAAACCATTTTCTCTCTCATTCTCTCACCATATTATCTTTCCTCTTTCATTCTCTCACCATCAAATCTGATGATGGTGCAACCATAGAAAATGCTCAACAATGGCTAGCAAAGACCAACCGAGAGATGTATTCAAGACTATAGATAGCGAGGTGCCAGATTTGGTTCTGTCGTGGCTCCGGCAAAGACCAGCCCGAATATCCGACGAATGCAAACGTGATCATTCGAGGTGTGCAGCCATGGTAAAGCATGGCGTGAAGCAAGCAGCCGCCGTTCGTGATGGTTCGAGGTTTTTCGCCGCCACTCTTCGTCGGAGAAAAGCACTGGAGATCGACAGCGAACACCGGAGCTCGACAGCGATCGTCGGATGTCACTCCATGGATCTCACAGGAAATCTCCTTCACTCCATGGATCTCACGAACGGAACTTAGATCTCGAAGTGATAGCAACCATGGTCGGTTTCATAACTTCTTGCTCAAACGGAGTGGTGGCGGATCTAAGGTGAAGTTCGAGATATGCTCTTGCGAGCGACAACGGTGGATCTTCAATGTTCGAAAAAAGCGAAATATTTTGCTATTTTTTAGCAGCCATGGAGATGTACGAAGACGAATAGACGGAGAAGAATGAAAGTGTTGCTCAGTGTCGGAGATGTTTCTGCGGTGCTCGTGTTTGGAGGTGAACAGCCTGAACGGAAACCTTTTGTTTTCTATTTGAGATGCAGACATTTTATTTAAAACTCTAAATATCATTCATCCTATAATTAATCCATTTAAAAAAGGTAATAAAAAAGATAATATAATGAATATTAGTTTTCCCCATCCCCTTTTATACTAACCCGAAAAATCTAACGCTTTGCATTGCGTCAAATTGAAAAAAAGAAACACGATATGGTTAACAATTCAACAATGTTTGTGGTTGTTTTTGTCATGACATGAATAAACAAATATCTCACCTAAATTTAGACCCATAAAAATGCTCCAACCCGAGTGTAAAATGATAAACAACTTATAGATTTTTGTTGTTTTGCTCCAACTTGGCATTAGTATAGTAGATAAATTCCTAGGTCCATAAAACGGTCTTACTTCACTGCATCTCTCCCTCTTCTTCTCTCTTAAGCATTCTCTTATTACAATATTCACATTCACATCTATAATACAAAACACTAATTCTCTCTGAAAGAGATTTTATTACTCTGTACGCGTGTATATTGATCGGATCTAGATAATTGACAAGTTATGGAGGTCGCAAGGCCTCGATCGACGGCAGTACCTATGGCAGTCCTCCTCCTCTTCCTCCTCTTCGCCGCCACCTCTCACGCCTTCTACCTCCCTGGCGTCGCTCCTCAAGATTTCAATACGGTAAAAATTATACGCTTAGCTACAAAATATTAGTAAAGTACTGATGTGATTGATTAATCTAACTAATCAAATTGATATCCTGATGGATCTTTCTTAACACTATTTTCTCGTTTCTGTACTCATTGAACTATTTCTCGTTTCCTTTAAATTCCTTATGAAATTGGTGTGTAGTTCTTAAAAAGGATAGCTTAAACTTAACGCTTTCCCTTTTCACCATTTCATAGAGTTAATTATCAATTAGGTTTCTATTTGTATCTGCTATAATTTTTTCGTTCGATTCAGGGAGATTCTTTGAAGGTAAAAGTGAACAAATTAACTTCTACAAAAACACAGCTACCATACAACTATTATTCACTTCCTTACTGTAAACCAAAACATATAGTTGATAGCGCAGAAAATCTTGGTGAAGTTCTTCGTGGAGATCGAATTGAAAATTCCCCTTTTGAGGTCAGATTTCGGCCACTTTTTTTTTTTTTTTTCCACTTTTTCTCTATAAAGATAAGTTCATTGATAAGTTTATATATTGCAGTTTAAAATGCATAAACCACAAACCTGTGTTATTGCATGTCATATTACACTTGATTCCAAAACTGCAAAAGAATTGAAGGAGAAAATAGACGATGAGTACCGAGTAAACATGTAAGATCCAATATTCAAACGATATAATACTAATTTTTCAACAAAATTGAACTAACATGATTATTTCTTAAGGATTTTGGATAATCTTCCACTAGTTGTACCTCTGAAAAGACCTGATACAAACTCCATTGTATATCAACAAGGTTTCTACGTTGGTATTAAAGGACAATACGCTGGAGTAAGTTTTATATTTCTTAAGATTCTTTAAACTAGTTAACTTATATACTTACTCTTTTAAATTTATCAACAGAGTAAAGAGGAAAAATATTTTATCCACAATCACTTAACATTTACAGTCAAGTATCACCAGATTCCACAAACTGACACTAAACGAATCGTTGGATTTGAAGTCAAACCATTCAGGTAACAATTCTTTATATTTAAGTAGTATTTACTATATTTACCGTTCAAAATTTTCGCAATAAATTCTCTTTACTTTATAAATCCAGTGTAAAACATGAGTACGAAGGTAAATGGACCGATAAAACGCAACTAAAAACCTGTGACTCAAAGTCAAAACGCTTAGTTACTACTTCAGAATCACCTCAAGAAGTTGAAGATAAGAAAGAAATTATATTCACTTACGATGTAGAATTTGAGGTAATAATTGATACATACATAATCACTTACTATAAACGAAAGATGATTTTATATTTATTTTAATTACAGGCAAGTGATGTAAAATGGGCATCAAGATGGGACACGTATTTACTAATGGCGGATGATCAAATCCATTGGTTTTCAATAGTAAATTCATTAATGATTGTTCTTTTTCTTTCGGGTATGGTAGCTATGATTATGTTACGTACATTATACCGTGATATTTCAAAATATAATCAATTAGAAACACAAGAAGAAGCTCAAGAAGAAACGGGTTGGAAATTAGTACACGGAGATGTATTTAGACCACCTATGAATTCAGATTTACTCTGTATCTACGTAGGTACAGGTGTACAAATGTTTGGTATGATTTTAGTTACCATGATTTTCGCTGTTTTAGGGTTTTTATCACCTTCAAACCGTGGTGGATTAATGACAGTTATGGTTTTACTCTGGGTTATAATGGGAATTTTCGCGGGTTATACATCTTCACGGTTACATAAAATGTTTAAAGGCACTGAATGGAAGAAAATTACTGTTCGAACAGCTTTTTTATTTCCCGGAATTGTGTTTTCGATTTTTTTTGTATTGAACGCGTTAATTTGGGGGGAGAAATCTTCAGGTGCGGTACCGTTTGGTACAATGTTTGCTTTATTTGTGTTATGGTTCGGTATCTCGGTCCCACTTGTGTTTATAGGAAGTTACGTTGGGTTTAAAAAACCAGCTCTTGAAGAACCGGTTAAAACTAATAAAATACCTCGACAAATACCTGAACAAGCGTGGTATATGAATCCGATATTCTCGGTTTTAATTGGAGGAATTTTACCGTTTGGTGCGGTTTTTATTGAGCTTTTCTTTATCTTAACATCGATTTGGTTACAACAATTTTATTATATATTCGGGTTTTTGTTCATCGTGTTTGTGATATTGATCATTACATGTGCGGAGATTACGATTGTTTTGTGTTATTTTCAGCTTTGTAGTGAAGATTATTTATGGTGGTGGAGATCTTATTTAACTTCTGGATCATCGGCTATTTATCTGTTTCTTTATGCAGTGTTTTACTTTTTTACTAAGCTTGAGATTACTAAACCGGTTTCTGGGATGTTATATTTTGGGTATATGCTTATTGCTTCGTATGCGTTTTTTGTGCTTACTGGTACGATTGGGTTCTATGCGTGTTTTTGGTTCACTAGGCTGATTTATTCATCGGTGAAAATTGATTGAATGAAGAAGATGGTTTGGTTTATTCAAGTGGATTTTAGTTAAATCTTTTGTTAATCTTGTAGTGATTTGTAATGAGACGAGAATTTATATCTATAATTTAGGAACAATGATATGAATATTTGTATGAATGGAATATTTCTTTTTATGTTAGACTGGCTAAAGTGGCTAAACATTTTCTGATGGTTGCTTTTGAGGGTATTTTGATTTATTTCATGCAATGATCTGATAGACATGGTCACTTTGAGTTAATAGCACTAGTGATCCATGTGTAAGAAATGTTTTTATTTGAATCATTTGCACTATTGGTCCCTGTGGTGAAATTGTAGTAATCAACTAAAGGCATTAACAATTTTTTTTGTTCAAACTAAAGGCATTAACTAGAAATATCGATAAACTTGCGCTTCTCTCACAGCTAAAAATTAACCATGCTATTCTTGTCCTGTAAATGTTGGGATTATAAACAAGCCCAAAACAACAATTAGAAAAGAGAGAAAAGGAAATAAAACAACAGAATCTTAATTGGAAAATGACAATCTTTTAACATATATTTGTAGAGAATCATTTTGGATATTAAGAAGGTTCCATGAAAATAAATGATTGAGGGTTGATACTTTTTTCCCACTAAATTAGTGGTTATATAAGGTTTTGAGCCAGGTTTCTTTTTTTACATTACCAAAATAACTAGTTTTGTTCCTCAATCTTCAGGTTACAAAAACTACATTATGCTTATTTCGTGAAGCTTGCCTTTTTTTTGTTGGTAATCTGTTTAGAGTAGCCAACCATAGAATAAATCTCTGTTGTGTCCTGAGTTTCTCGCCCCATCACAATTTGTGCAAATTAATCTCTCGAGATTCAAGCCTAGTCAGTTCATAATTGTGATAAAATGATCTTGCTTTACATGTAATGTTTACTATATCTACTTGTAGTGGATCAATTTGTATCAAATCTGTAAATATCTTCATAAATTGTAGGTTTGAGGGCCATCTCCATTAATGACCATTGATAAACTTCTTTATTTAATTTTTCAGTAATCTGTACTCTCACTTATGTTCATATTTGATAAACAAATTTTTTTGTTACAAGGGAGATCCAAAAAAAGGATCAGGAAATACTAATTTTAAACATCATTAATCAAATCCGGGTTGTCGATCATCCGTGGAGTCTTCCAACCCGCTCTATCTCTCGTAAGGATTCTCCATATTCCATATGGGGGGTCTATATACGAGCAAGCTCTACTTGTCTCATACCCATACGAGCCAACCAATCGGCACATTCATTAGCTTCTCTAAAGACTCCTTTTAAGGCAGATTGCTTATTCCTTGCAAGGATTTCTCGAATTCGATACACCCACCTCGCCGCCGGACCTCATTCATCTTCCATCTTTCTGACTATATCTATAGATTCCCGTGAATCAGTTTTCACTTCCAAGTCAATTAAACCAAGTCCCTCTACCAATTTAAGACCTTTGCATAAAGCGATGGTCTAGTTATCCGACCAAAAGATCATCTATTCACCATTTTTTACTTGATATTTGATGAAACTTTTTGTTGAGTCCCTAACCTTGAGGATTTTCCCCATCCCCATGAAGGATGATTGAGATTTTGGCCATATGGACTTATTGTGTAGTAACATTGAGTGGACCTAGGTAGACATGTATACTTATTGATGACGGTGGTCGTTATGTGTGTGTGGGGGGTGGATTGGATTGCGGTAAGGAGGATTGTATAAAGAAATTTGGGAATTTATTTTGATTTTATTAATTTTATGAGGTTAAATAGGTCAATGGTATGGGGAAGTGTGTGCAAAGAAGATAATAAATTTTGGGGGTAATTTTTTTAATTTTTTTTGGATTAAAAAATAAATAGGGAATGCGATGTAAAGAAAAATAAATAAGTTTAAGGGGGTTTTCAAAAAAAATTAAAATTTATAAGGTTAAATAATAATAATTTAATATTTTTTGATTGATTTAAAATAATAAAAATAATTTAAAAATGAGTGAACAAAAAAAATGGACATAATTCGTCAAAAAGAAATAAAAAGGTAGGATTTATGCTTTTAGGGGACAATGATAGATATATGGTGAAATAGGGGGTATCGTGTCAAAATATGAAAACATCACGGGATATGAAAGCCATTTACTCTTATGCTTTTTTATATAATAATTTAAGAAAATGATATATAATTAAAATGATTATATATCATTTTAATTATTCTGGATTAATTTAAGAAAATTATATGTATCATTAAAATGATATATAATTAAAATGATTGCTCAGTTTCCCCAACAACTAAAAAGAGATTATTCCAGAATTTGCGACAACACACCCTAGACTGGTTATTTTTTTGCTTGTAATCAGTATTATGTTATGAATCGTAGAATTTATATTTAAACTTAATTAGTAAATATAAATTTTATGTATATCTAATAAGTATATAATATAGCCATATTAATTATAGCCGTTGTACTACAGTTATTATGTAGATCTATAAATTATCCATGTACATGAATAAAATAATCAATCAATCAGTGAAGTTTCATTTTATTTCTGACTTTTAAGTTTCTGCATTTCAATTCATTGTTTTATTTCTCTCTAAATTAGTTTATTCATTACACATTGGTGTTTTCATTGCCTGGTCTCTGCCTCCACCATGGCCAAGGAAACATATCTGAAAACCCTAGATGATATTGTGAAAATCTTCAAGAAACTGGATCTAGTTATCCGACAAAATGATTATCTGTTCACCATTTTTTACTTGATATTCGACGAAACTTTTTGTTGAGTCCCAGATCTTCTTCCATCCGCATGAAGCATCATTCGGGATTGGGATTTTTCCATATGGACTTGTTGTGTAGTAACACTGAGTAGGCCTAGGGAGGACATGTATACTTATTGATAACAGTGGTGGTTATTGATTCTTGGGTTGGATAGTGGACATCGTGAGATGGGATGGGGTGGATTTGATTGCGATTAAGATGATTGCACAAACAAAATAATTTTTTGGGGATCTATTTTGATTTTATAAATGTTATGAGGTTAAATAGGTGAATGGTATGGGGAGGTGTGTGCAAAAAAATATAATAAAATTTCGAGGGTTTCTTATATATTTTCTTAATTTTTTGGGGGTAAAAAATAAATAGGGATTACGATCTAAAAAAAGGTTTAAGGGTTTTCAAAAAAAATCAAAACTTATAAGGTTAAAAGATAATAATTTAATATTTTTTCAATTGACTTAAAGTAATGTAAAATTGAGTTAACGGAAAAAACAAATGGACGAAATTTGTCAAAAGGCAGTAAAGAGGTAACGTTTATGCTTTAGCGGTCAAGCATACATGTTTAGGGAAGTAGGAGGTATCGTGTCAAAATGTGAAAACATCAAGGAACACATAAGCCATTTACTCTTATATTCTTTTTTATATAATTCATATACATTATGATTTAAGAGAATGACATATAATTAATTTTTTCTCTATAATATTTTATAATTTTATATTAGTTTCAAATAACTATATAGTAAGTTGTGAGCTTAGAACAAATTCAAATAAATAAGAATGAGATGTCATGTTTAGAAATAATTTAAAAATTTCAATAATCATATAAATAGAAAGAATCCGAATAATATAAAAATATGAGTGTTGTGGTTTTCGAACCTTCATAAATATCAAACCCCTTCAACTCAATTATTTTAGTTTCCCCACTAAGTTATTTCTTAAATATAATTTCAAATTCCATCTATACGAATCTCTTTCAAAACTCCTGTGATATTTTATTCATTTTTACTATAAATAATTTCTACCAATACAAGTGACCCAGTTTAAAGATTCACCTAAAACCTTCAAATCTTATATTTTTACTGTTGGGTAATGATTGTATTAAAATGAATAAAAAACTGTACGCTATACAATGAATCACCTACCTAGGCGCGAAGACTTGAGGAAACTATAACGTATGTACTAATAGAAAAACTTATGTTTAAATACTAACCAGAAAACCTTGAATTTTAAATCTTTTAAAATATAAAAACAACCTAAATTAATTGAAAATTAAAAAAACTAAACTAAATAAAATCTAGCTAAAAAAATTTAAATAAATATTAATCTTATAAAAAATTATAGTAATAAATTTAATAATTTTACTATATTATATTTTTCGGGTGAAAAAAATTCGTATCAAATTCATAATTGGATATTATCAAATATACATGTTACAAATGATCGCTATGTTTCCCCAAAAAATAAAGAGCTATGTTTCCCACAAAATAAAGAGACTACCCCAGAATTTGGGGGAAACACACCCTGTAAACTTTGTTATTTTTTTTTTCATTACAAGGGAGATCCTATCGGATCATGTGATACAAAGAAACAAACAAGACAAAACTAGAGTAACACTTCAGCAACTAATTCAGGGCTATATATCCTCCTTGGAGTCTTCCACCCCATCCGGTCTCGAGTAAGTACATCCCAAATACCGTCTGGGGGGTCATTTAATCTACGGAAAAGCTCGACTTGTGACACTCAAAGTTTTACTAACCAGTCCGCACAATAATTACTCTCCCGAAGCACACCCTCACCTTGAAAGATGCATTCCTCCCCAAAATCTGCTGAATCCGATCTATCCAAATAGCTGCTGGACTTCTCTTGTATTCCAGCTGATCAATTAGTTTTGATGCTTCCAAAGAATCAATCTCTGCCTCTACCTCTGTTAACTTCAATTCCTCTGCTAGGCGAAGACCCTGAAAAAGTGCCATGAGTTCAAGACCAGTTACCATATCCCAATCCGACCTCATCGAGAACCCGCATACCAAACTACCTTCGCCATCCCTTATGACACCCCCACCACCCCCACATCTCCTCCACTTATTATATCCTCCATCTGTATTTAACTTGAAACCCGACTTCGGCTTTACCCAACCCACAAAATTAACCGAAGGCGTGCCACGAATCACTCCCCCCGGAAGTAATCCCCACACTCGCGAGAAGCTAATAGCAAAGAACAACGCCTTCCTAACTACATCTTTAGCCGAAGGAAATTCGCCACCCTTGAACACTATGTCATTGCGAATTCGCCATAAACCATCAATTATAGCCCCAAATAGAACGCTCCACGATACACCAGAAAAATAACTCTTGCTCGCAATGTGTTTATTCCACCACTCGGCCCCTACCAGGTCTAAGCCCCTCCTTGAAGTGTTGCTCGACTCGCCTTCAGCTGCTGTGAAGAAAACGCCACCTGCTGTTTTCGGGAGTAAACTTCTACCTCGGCCCCCTTGTAGCTGTTGTTGCTGATGCAACTCGCCACCTGTATCGCTGCCAATTCGCTGCTGTCCCAACTTAACCAGTAGCCTCGTACCTGTACGAACCAGATCAGAAGGTCCTAAAGTAGCCGAGCCCTGATGCTGTACATGTCCACTATAATTTTCCATAATTGCGCTGCAGGTCCCTGTCTCAAAACCAACATCAGTAGCCGAACCAGCCTCATATCTTCCCCTCCCTGTACCTGAAAACCATACCGCTTCTTCCTTAACTATTTTCCAAACCTCACGAGCCTTTACACAATCCTTGAACACATGAAGTGCATTTTCCTCAACTAAAACACAACACGGGCAAAGACCCGAGTCAACCACACCTCTTCTACTCAAATAACCACAAGTAGAAAGTCTATCATGAGCAGCTCTCCATATCAATACACGAATTCATTGAGGCATTTTTAATTTCCGAATCTTGTCCCACTTAACTCTAGTTTGCGTCTCATTGTCCTCAATATCCCAATATGCCAACTTCGTAGAATAAACCCCATTAATCTCTCTTGTCCAAGATAATTAGTCCCTATTATCCGTCCCCCCAGAAACCGTGATTTTCGTGATCTCTAATAACTTTGAAACCGAAAGTAGATGCTGAAAATCGTTCCAATTCCAAGAACCATCCATTAGCAAATACTCTTTTACTTTTTTCATGCGATCATTCGAATCTATACCACCAATGACAAAATCAATTAATGGCCGGTCACCCAACCAAATGTCCAGCCAAAAACAAACCTCCGTCCCATCATTCACGAACCATCGGGATCCCCGTCTAACTACGGCAATACCTTCCACAATGGCTCTACTCATTCTCGAATCCGTTGCTCTAGAGACATAATGTAGATGATTCGAGTTAAAGTATTTCTTTCTCATAACAATAGGCCAAATCGTGCTGGAGTCTGTAATGGCTTTCCAACCCAATTTACCTAGTAACACTCGATTCATATCCTCCGCGTAGCGAAAACCTAGTCCTCCCAAAGTCTTAGGCTTACAAATATCCTTCCAAGCTATCCAATTAATGTGTCTCTGTTCCTCCGTGGTACCCCATATAAATTCTCTACTGATTTTGTCAATCTCTTGGCAAATATATGTAGGTAACTTTTCCAGTTGCATGATGTACATAGGCGCCGCGCTAAGAACCGATTTGGCCAGCGTGATGCGACTAGCAAGTGATAGAGTAGCACCTCTCCACTTTGCGAGTTTGCCCCTAAGTTCCGTGATGAATTCGCCATAGAAATCTCGAGGTCACCTAGCCGAAAGGATGGGTACCTGGTGGTCCTTTGTGTGTTCTAAAATAAATGCAAATGTAAATCGAACCACAACCGCAAGTGTACGGTTGTCCCAAGTAGTATAACTGATAATACAGATTCGTTCCAAGGACGGGATGGTTGACTACAATGCTTATCTATTAATGATTGATGCACTTATGAAAACAAATAGAAATAATATGTTTGTTTGGTTTTGTATTAATGCTAAGTAAATGAAAGACAATTACTAAAATGTAAATAAAAGCTAAGACGCAAGTAAAATGATGTAAAACGCAATATGAGAAGTAGCACTTGAGAACGCAAGGATCCTCCCAATCCTATTTCCTAACTTATGTTGTTTAAGGGCTAAATTAGTCAATTACAATGGTCGGGATTCTAAATTCCTTATACCCCCGTCAGGGTGGACTATAAGGCGATCCTAGAGTGTCACTAGTCCCGTCAGGGTAAATATGATCCACCGTTGGATGATTAAGTTTTATTACCTCATTGGCCCTAGGATTAGCTAAGCTCGTCAGAATCAATATCTTCTATCCTAGATTGAATAAATGGTTCTGTATCTAAACCCTCCGTCAGGATGATCCAATCGCCACTAATTGGAATAGCCTAGATACTAACACCTGTTCCTAGTTCATGACGCTAAAAACAGTAAACATTCTCAATTTATCGAAAAGAGTAAAAGCCCTAATTTAGTTTAATTTAACAAAAACCCAAATTCAACATTCGTTATTCAATACGATTGTGATTCACCCATTAATTGTTCTCAAGCACTATGAAAAGCTTAGCTCATATCAAAAAGAAAAACTAAATTAAATGTAAAGGAATTCATATTGATTACAAATTAAAAGATAAAAGAACCTAATTTCCGGAATAGGAAGGACTACGAATGGAGATATAGACCCTCTCCAGCTCTTGTAGCTTCTTCTTTCTTCCTTCTGTTGCTTCTCTCTGGTGTTTTAATCTTGCAGAATGTGAATTGTATGTAAAATAGAAATCCACACCTCCTTTTATAAGTGCAAATTCGGACTTGGACCTAGGCTTTTAATTATATGAAATATAAAAGGCCCAAGTCCACTAACTTAGCCCAAAATCCCGTAACTGCTGATATGCCTTCACTAAAACGACTTTTCCCGATTCGTTATGACTCCGATTGACCTCATTCCAGTTTCTAAAGTTCCGTAACTCGATAGGGAGCGTTTTCTCTTCAAAGGTCAGCGGCTAAATCATCGCTTAAGCACCTCGAAATCAGCAATATATGGCCTGGAAAATGGATTTTCAGCTCTAAAAATAATATCTTCGGGATTTCTTTTCAAGTCTTGACTCTATCTTTTGATCTTTGACTTTCTCCTCGGATTCCTCTTCTAGCTAACATCTAAAATCTGTAAACTTTACACTAAAAATACCAATATTACGCGCAAAAGCTTAATAAATAAAAAATGCTAGAAATAAAAGAGGAAAATCATATTATTGCATATTTAGTCCAAAAGTCTATCAAATTGATTAAATAAACACAAAAAATGATGTCTCCTAAGGGTCGAAAATAAGAACAATTAAGGAGACATCAGTACCCCAAATACTTGCCCAAACCATTGCTCCGCTTGTATCCGCTTCTAGCTTCAATGACTGACGCCACTTCCTTATCTACATTTCTGAAAAAATACACCATTGACTTCTCCTTACTAATTGTCTGGCCCGCGTCCTTGCAAAAGGTGTCCAATATGTCCTGTAAAATATCAAAATTATGCTCAGTAGCTTCCGAAAAAAGTATAAGATCATCTGCAAAAAAAATATGGGATAAAGGAAACCCCCCTGAAGATAATTTAATGGATTACCACTCTCCGGCCTCCACACGCCTTTGGATGAGAATCGATAAGCGCTCCATACGAATGACGAAAAGATAGGGCGAGATAGGATCGCCTTGTCGGATTCCTCTCTCCGGTTTAAAAGACGGTAAAGGGTCCCCCTTCCAGAGTACACTTAACTCGTTGCCACTCATACCCTGCATTATAAGAGTGATCCACAATTCTGGTATTCCTAACGATTCTAGGGAGTCTTGAATAAAGTCCCAACGCACTTTATCATATGCTTTCGCCAAATCCACCTTAATAGCCATATAACTCTTCTTCCCCTTGGCATGCCGAAACAAGTGATCAATCTCACTTACCAATACCACGTTATCAATAGTAGACCTTTGAGGTAGAAAACTGCTCTGAAAAGGACCAATATAGGATGCTAAAATAGGTCTCATACGATTCACAAGGACCTTCATACAGATTTTATAACAGACATTAATTAAACTAATCGGTTGAAACTGAGATATAAATTTCGGATTACTAATCTTGGGGATCAGGTGAATCAATGGCCCCAATACTTCCCTCGGGAATTGGCCCTCCCTACACGCATTTCTAATCATATCCGTTACTGAAGCACCTACGGTGTCCCAACACTTTTGGTTGAAGCTAGCGGTTAACCCATCTGGACCTGGCGCCTTATTCGGATTGATTTGAAAAACTGCTATGCTGACATCTTCCTCCGAAACCCCCTCACTAAGCCAACTGATGTCGCTGTCCTCCAAAGAAGGTAGCCGTGGTAGTACAAAACTCTGGAGCCCTCTATCTTCAAGCGCGAATAAATCTCGATAAAAGTCCCGTACCCAAGTTCGTTCTCTATCCAAATCCTCAATCCAATTATTCTCTCCATCTCGAATCTTCAAAACGCTCACTCGCCTAGTCCGAACTTGAGCCACTCGGTGATAATAGGCCGTGTTACGATCCCCGGAATTAATCCTCTCTATATTCGCCCTCTGAAACCATAATTCCTCCTCATGTGTTAACACACTCTCATATTCACCCGAAGTCTTTTCTCCAAGTCTATTAGCGATGTGTTATATTTTACTTGGAGTGCTTTCTGAATCCCGGCCAGTCTCGCGAGCAGTCTATTCTTTTTACGAAAAATATTACCGAAACAATCGAATTTCCACACTTGAATAGCTTCCTTGATTTTGTTGATGTTGCTACCTAAAGAATGTTCACCTCGACTCCAATTTCCCTCCACCAATTCTTTAAACCCCTCATGATGACCCCATGCCGACTCGAATCGAAAACGCCGTGTTCTAGGAATTCTCACCAAACCTCTGTCAAGACAAACAAGTATAGGCGCATGATCAGGGTGAACACGTGGGAGATGCTGAGCACGCGTAACCCCAAAAATATCAAACCATTCCTGATAACCATAAGCTCTGTCCAATCTCTTTAATAATCTCAACCCTGTATTCCAAGAATCGCTCCATGTGAATCTTGGCCCCTCAAAACCCATATCAGATAATCCACATTTGTCTCTCCACCTCTCGAATTTGACCATATACCGAGAAATGCCGCCATTCTCACCCGATATATCCTCCGTTAACCCCACTTGATTGAAATCACCAATCACCAACCAAGGTTCCTGTATCATTCCCGAAGCATCTTCAAGTGCATCCCAGAGATAGTCCCTAATCCACGCCTTAGGACTTGCGTAAACTGCAGAAATAATCCAAGAAACACATGAGATTTTAGAGATACGAACATTGATTACCTGTTTGCTAGCCGATAAAACTTGGATTACGATATCCTCATTATTCTGTAGGATCCAAATCCCTCCCAAAAATCCAACTGCCTCAACTCTAATGGAATTGGACATTTGAAGAGACTGAATGATCCGTGTAGCTTCCGACCCTGCAGCCTTCGTTTCCACCACAATGGCGATAAGTGGTTTGTGTCTCTGGCGCAAGTCATTGAAAGCCCGTCTAAAACCTGCACTATTAGTACCTCTAGAGTTCCAAAACAATACATTAGTAGGGTAATTAGTTGACGCCCAATTACCATTACAATCATTTAATGTAAAAGACATAAGAAAATTTAAAAGGAAGGAAAATAAAACCTGTTGGGCGATATGACTTAGTTCGCCTTCCTCGAGGTCCATATCCTTTAACTCCATAGGTGCTCCATCTGCCATAGTTGCAATATCCATTGTCACATCATCCGAATCCGAACCATCGAGAAAAAAGTCCTTGTAATCCGGTGCATCTGGCTTATCCGGGAAGAACTCTTTAAGCGCCCGTTCCCCGGACTTCCAATCTCTTGTTTTCGTACCTGGAGAGGAAATAACAGCCTGCAACAAATTAGACCCAACCGGGTCTATATTAGTTTGTACCTGTAACGGCCTGGAGTTGACGAAAATAGGGATCCCATCCAAGGTCCGAGAGTCCGCTGCTGGTCCTGAAGCGGCCTGGAGACAGACTTCATGAGGCGGGGTGCTGTTGATTTCCCCAGGTCTACTCACGTGATGGATGTTCTCAGAATCCAGAGAATGCCGAGCCCCTGAAGAATTGATAATAACATTTTGGTCCCTGGCGTGCAACACTTTCACGGAAGACCCCATACCAGCTGAAATAACCTTACCACCATCTTTAACTAAAGTACTTTTCGACCCCGGAGCAACCATATTATACCCATCTGCACTAGTAACCATAGGAGCCCCATGTTGACCAATATGAGCACCAGAATCCACGCCCTCCCTACTGCTATTAGTACTCGTTTTTTTCTTGTCCTTACGGGAAGGGGCTGGACCAACTTTTTCACCATCAATAATTCGAACCCCTTCTCTACTAAAAAACCCCCTTGTAGCTTATCACTAACTAAATCGATTACATTATGCTTACGTAATTCTTCACCCGATCGACCCTCTTTCCGCGTTTCTTTCTCACGAATTTCCCCAATGGTTGGGATTGTATCTTTACCCCTCGGGGTGTACCCCACTCGTCTCTCCACTGTCCAGATCAGCAAGTGCTACAAACCGAGGCCCCTCCGCCTTATTGTTGTTTGGAGCCCCAGACCTTTTCTTATTCGGTGTGCCATGCCCCTTGCTAACACCTATATTATTACCTTTGTAATTACCCCGAGCAACCTGATTATTAATATTCTGCCTTGGCTTGCCCCTCCCTCTATCAACGGTCATCCAATCACCATAAAGAGGGGGAGGATTCTCTGTAGCTGCATCAATCGGAGTATCGATCTGTACATAAGTATTTTTCTCCCCTTGCAACTCTCACTGATCTCTAGAAACTAGACAACTATCTTTCGCATGGCCAAACTTTCCGCAATTAAAACAGATTAGGTGAAGGCCTTCATATTCGACTTTCTGCAAATAATCACCGATACGGATAATCGACACCAATGGTTTATCAAGATCAACTTCTACCGCAATCCTTGCAAAATTACCTCTAGCCCTTGATCTCGTGAACGGGTCCACCTTAACCATTTTCTTCACAATATTTCCTAAGCCGGATAGAATTTCCTCTGTGTAATTTACTAGTGGTACCCATGGGAAACGCACCCAGACAGTAGTACGAATGATTGGCGCGTCTTGTGGCATGAAATACGGATCCCAAGCTCGAACAATTAGGTACCTATCCAACACCATCCAAGGGCCCCCTCCCAAAGCTTTGTTATAGTCCTCTAAATTCATAAAATTTGCCATGAAATACCCAAAACCGACCTCTACTAAATCCATGTGAGATTTCGGAGCCCAAATTTGCATCAATTTGCTCGATAAATACTTGAACCCTACATTATGGCTTAGTAATCGAATAATGAGTGAACGATGCCATACCTTACACCCATTTAGTTTCTGTTTCGCAATACAGATTAGTTGAGGGTAAGTAGTATCAGATGACGGTATATCATCCACCATTGCATACTGATCAAAAACATCTTTGTCCACTGAATTAACCATATTGTTGTCATTTTCTGAGATACTGTGAGATGAGTCCACTTCGGGATGTTCCTCAGCCACTGAGGAGTTGGAGTTCATAGCCGCTGCCTTATACGATTTTGGAGGAGGCATCACTGCCAGTTCTGTCCCATTTTTGAAACTTTGTTCCGCCGGCACAGATAAGTTCGTGCTGTTTCCTGCATCACCCATTAACGAAATAATTGATTCAGGAGCAGGGAGAAGGAGATTACCTGGTGGCGTAGAATTCTGCAGCTCGGGGACCATGCCTTCCATCGCAGAGTCATCCCTTTTATCCTCCCCTTCCGAAAACGTTGGTTTCTGGATTATGTTATTCAAGGGGTAGGAGGAATCATGGCCCAAGGCAGAGTCCATGATTGCCCGGACTTCTCTCGTATTTCCTTTCTAATGATCCAAATGCGTTGGTGAATTTGATTGAATACCCGCTAAACTGGAGATAATTCATCTCTACCGGGATAACTTAAAGCACGTTTGGACCCTTTCTGTCCCTCTCCAACATCGTTAGTCTCAGCGCCATCAATCGGGCTTCTTAGCGGTGGCTGCGACGAAGAGTTTGAAAAAAGTTTCAATCTTTTTGCAGACAATTTTCTCACCCTTTGAAAAAACTCTTTGAGTGATCATTTGAAAAATTAATAGCCAAAGTCCGAACTGAATGAAGTCTCACCCTTCCAATCATTTGTTGAAGTGATGATGAGGTTCGAGGGACCAATTTCTTTATCTTCTCTCCCACTTTTCAATCTCACTAGCCAGCAACATGTAGGATTTCCATTATTTAGTTGTGCTATGAGTTTATAAGACTTAACAATTTTTCGCTCTCTAGTTTTCGCTTTGGACACGGTGGAGCTTTGACTCTTTCCTTCCTTATTTGGGCTTTTATTTTTCTTTTTTCTTTTAACTTTCCTTCTTTAGCTTTTAACGGTCTTATTCATGGTGGGGAGAGGGAGGCCTCCGCCGCCCAAACCGCCGGAAAACTCAGGGCAACGTCAATCTCAGAGCCGGGAGAATTCAGGACGCGCCGTTTCTCTCCCTTCTACTCCCTCGGCGAAGCTTTATTTTTTTTTCTTGTAATTAGCATTAATCTATTACAACTATATATTTTTTTTTTCTCGTCCATTGTGACTTTTCTTCTTTGAAGATATAGCAAAAGAAATGAATACATAATTTCCATAACAATAACCAATTGCAGCTCACAATATTATCTAAATTGATAATGCTTACCGAAAACTTTGTTGTTGTAGTGCTTGATGGCAAGTTCAACTAGTTTAATAATAAGATATTTGTATTCACCATCAATCTCAACAAGATGAATGTAGATATCCTCGCAATGCTCAGTATTATGAATATGAAAATATTTTAACCATTAACATACTCCTTCCTCTGGAGTGAGAGTCCATGGGGTACGAGCTATAATAATTACACTCAATAGCACTTTCTTCTTTACCCCAACATTCTCTTCCACAATCGTAATTTTAAGTTTTTTCTTATTTCACCTTTCAAACATGCAAGAAGAATTACCAAACACCTCAAAATTTTCTTTTTGGAGATCGCCGCTGCATTACAAAGTGTTTGATCATTATCGTTAAAGCACATAAGCCGATAGATAATTTAAAAAGAGTGTACATATTGCTCTGTGACATACTATTGCTTAGATATTGCAACATGAGGTTAAATGCTCGATCAGGTATTAAACATTCAACAAATTTAGATAATATTCCAAAATCTTTCAAGCATAGTTTTCCTGGTACATTTGAGCAAAAGCTCGACTTTCTGGACTTAAAAGTTTAAAATCTTCAAATCGTGAATGTAAATAGTCCACTTTTCCACCTCCCACCATCTCTTGATTTCCTCTAGTTAGGATCAAGCAATAGCCAACCATTTAATTTGTCAGCACTGAACCTACCAACTAGCTCTTCTTGTTTTTTCTCATGTTAAAACCTTTAAAGCACTTCCTGAATCATTGTATTTGAACAAGAGATTGTCTTGTATAAGGTTTTTTCGTCGTATTCATATAAATATATGAATCAGCCTCTCTATCGCCTCTCTGACATGGGCACGACCTGTATCACTACTTGTTGAAGGATCAAATATTGCAAGAATCGAATAAGATTTAGAGTAAGATGACTGAAATAACACACAAATGCGTACTGAATTAGTCGACATCCATAGCTTCAGAATTCGAAATACATCAACAAGGCGTTAAGGGAAAGGTCCGGCTGAATTTAGGAAGACTTGAATATAGTGTTTCTCATCATATTCATATAAAGAAATACTAGATGACCTTTTCGATACTAATATTGGATTATTTGGTAATTGTATATGCAAGGAGCGAGATATAATTTTTAGAAACTGTTTATGGATCCAGGCTTACAACGTGGATCTTCCAAATGGCTTTTTGGACAAGGTTTTTACTACATTTTAAAGCTTTAGATTTCGCAATTCAACTAAGCTATGAGACATTGACACACCTCGGTTAGGCCGGTTTTTCCATATTTGAGATTTAAAACGGATTTTTTAATAAGGACTCCTATCAATAAATTTTAATTCTTTTTATAAAAAATCGAGATTCTACAGGGCCTTTTTTTCCTACTTTTTCTCTTTGCAAATGCCATGTAAATCTAAGTTCTTTAAGCTTATATATTGCAGTTTAAAATGCATAAACCACAAACCTGTGTTATTGCATGTCATATTACACTTGATGCAAAAACTGCAAAAGAATTGAAGGAAAAGATAGACGATGAGTACCGTGTGAACATGTAAGATCCAATTTTCAAGAATACTGCAAAAACTGCAAAAACTGCTAATTTTTCAACATAAGTAGACTAAAATGATTATTTCTTAAGGATTTTGGATAATCTTCCACTAGTTGTACCTCTTAAAAGACCTGATACAAACTCCATTGTATATCAACAAGGTTTCTACGTTGGTATTAAAGGACAATACGCTGGATTAAGTGTTATATTCCTTACATTCCTAGCTATAAACAAGTTAAGCTATATACTTACTCGTCTAACTTTATTAACAGAGTAAAGAGGAAAAATATTATATCCACAATCACCTAATAATTACAGTCAAGTATCACCAGATTCCACAAACTGACACTAAAAGAATCGCTGGATTTGAAGTCAAACCATTCAGGTGACACATTTTTTATATTCGTGTAGTATTCACGATAAATTCTCTTTATACATTCAGTGTAAAACACGAATACGAAGGTAAATGGACCGATTAGACACAGCTAAAAACCTGCGATTCACAGTCAAAACGTTTAGTTACTACTTCAGAATCACCTCAAGAAGTTCAAGATAAGAAAGAAATTATATTCACTTATGACGTAGAATTTGAGGTATTAATTGATACATAATCACTTACTATAAAAGAAAGATGATTTTATATTTATTTTAAATATAGGCAAGTGATGTAAAATGGGCTTCAAGATGGGACACATATTTATTAATGGCGGATGATCAAATCCATTGGTTTTCAATAGTGAATTTATTAATGATTGTTCTTTTTCTTTCGGGTATGGTAGCTATGATTATGTTACGTACATTATACCGTGACATTTCAAAATATAATCAATTAGAAACACAAGAAGAAGCTCAAGAAGAAACGGGTTGGAAATTAGTACATGGAGATGTATTTAGACCACCTATGAATTCAGATTTACTCTGTATCTACGTAGGTACAGGTGTACAAATGTTCGGTATGATTTTAGTAACCATGATTTTCGCTGTTTTAGGGTTTTTATCACCTTCAAATCGTGGTGGATTAATGACAGTTATGGTTTTACTCTGGGTTATAATGGGAATTTTCGCGGGTTATACATCTTCACGGTTACATAAAATGTTTCAAGGCACTGAATGGAAGAAAATTACTGTTCGAACAGCTTTTTTATTTCCGGGAATTGTGTTTTTCGATTTTTTTTGTATTGAACGCGTTAATTTGGGGGGAAAAATTTTCAGGTGCGGTACCTTTCGGTACAATGTTTGCTTTATTTGTGTTATGGTTCGGTATCTCGGTCCCACTTGTATTTATAGGAAGTTACGTTGGGTTTAAAAAACCAGCTCTTGAAGAACCGGTTAAAACTAATAAAATACCTCGGCAAATACCTGAGCAAGCATGGTATATGAATCCGATATTCTCGGTTTTAATAGGAGGGATTTTACCGTTTGGTGCGGTTTTTATTGAGCTTTTCTTTATATTAACATCGATTTGGTTACAACAATTTTATTATATATTCGGGTTTTTGTTCATCGTGTTTGTGATATTGATCATTACATGTGCGGAGATTACGATTGTTTTGTGTTATTTTCAGCTTTGTAGTGAAGATTATTTGTGGTGGTGGAGATCTTATTTAACTTCTGGATCATCGGCTATTTATCTGTTTCTTTATGCGGTGTTTTACTTTTTTACTAAGCTTGAGATTACAAAATCGGTTTCTGGGATGTTATATTTTGGAGGAAAATACATTCTAGGGCCTATTTTTCACCAACTTTATAAAATAAATCCTAATTATGAAAACTTAATTTTTAAGGCCTATTTCTAATTTTCTAGTTAGAGTTTTGACCTTTTTACCCCTGTTCTTTATGGGTACGGACCCATATCGTGATTTTTTTCATTTTTTGTTTACTTACACTTTTATTCAGCTGGGTACGGATCCATAGTGAACAATAGCTACATGAGTCCGTACCCATTCAGAACAATTACCCGTTACGGGGCTGTACCCAACACGCACAAAAAATCCTCAAACCAATAAACAATGCTAAAACAACAAAAACAAATGAATTTGAATTGGAATAACAACAAATGGTACCCACTAAGAACAACTATTATCTTTTCACACACTGTTTAATACAAAAAAAAGTAAAGAAAACTCTTCTTATGATCTGAAATTTTAGTTTGCTAAACTCAGCAACAATAAACCCCGATTACTAATTTTCAATAATGAAGCACGTACACATTATACTCAACAATAGCATCGTAATTGAAAAGAAAAACAAAAAAAAAACAAAATTCTTCATCACGGGGCTGTATCTTGCTTGGGCTGGACCCAGGACAGGATGACCTTCACTGGAGCTGGACCCATGGCTTGCTTGGGCTGGACCCATGGCTTGCTTGGGCTGGACCCATGGCTTGCTTGGGCTGGACCCATGGCTTGCTTGGGCTGGACCCATGGCTTGCTTGGGCTGGACCCATGGCTTGCTTGGGCTGGACCCATGACTTGCTTGGGCTGGACCCACGACAGTATGGCCTTCACGGAGCTGGACCCTTGACTGGATGGCCTTCACGGAGCTGGACCCATAAGCAGCAGATCTGGACGGTGGGCTTCGTGCGTGTGGAGGAGGGGGGCTTACCGGCGGTTTCTATGGACAACAGATCTGGACCACGGTGGCTATGGTGATGGTTAGTGGTGGCGATGAAGATGGTGTTTATGGTCATCGCGGCGGGATCTTGGTCGGTGGTGGTGGAGGAGCTCCAGAACGATGACAACGGTGGAGAAGGGGGTGGGGTTGGTGGTGAGGGAGGCGATGGTGATGGGGTTGATGAAGATGAAGATGGTGATGGCAATGGCTTGATGAAGATAGAGATGGTGTTGAGCGCCGATGGTGATGGAGCAGCAGTAGCGGCGGCGTAGATGGCAGACAACGGTGGTGGTGGGGGCTCGATGATGTTGGTGGTCGATCGGGGTTCAAGGGGTGGGGTTGGTGGTTTGCAGACACTAAGAAGGAGGAGATAAGGTGGCAGGGTGATGGCGCGGTGCTGGTGGTTATTGGCTCTGTGCTGCAGTGGGGTGGTGAGTGGTGGTGAAGCTTTGGGTACAGAGAGAGGATAGAGAGACGGGAGGGGTGGGGAGGTTGAAATGGGTTTGGATCTGTTTAATGGGTTTGGGGAATAGCTTTTGGGTGTTTCACTGTAAGCTAATAGGATGGGGGTATTTTGGTATATTGCTGCACTCTAATTAGACTAATTAAGGGGAAACTGGATTTGGACTTATATTATAAACAGATATGACATTTTGCCTTATAAAGTTAATACCCCTATATTTTGGGTACATGCTTATTGCTTCGTATGCGTTTTTTGTGCTTACTGGTACGATTGGGTTCTATGCGTGTTTTTGGTTCACAAGGTTGATTTATTCATCGGTGAAAATAGATTAAATTCATGAGATGGAATGAAGAAACATGGTTTTAGTTAAATCTTGTAGTGGTTTGTAATGAGAGAATATTTATCTATAATTTAGGATAAATGATATGAATATTTGTATGAATGGAATATTTCTTTTTATGTTTGACTGACTAAAGTGGCTCAACTTTTTTCTGATGGTTGCTTTTAAGAGTGTTTAGATTTATTTTATGCAATTCTCTGATAGACATGGTCACTTTGAGTTAATACTACACTAGTGATCCATGTGTAAGAATTGTTTTTGTTGGAATTAATTGCACTATTGGTCCCTGTGGTGAAACTGTAGTAAGCAGTGAAAGACATTAACTAGATATCTTGATAAACTTGCGCTTCTCTCCACAGTTAAAAATTGACCCCGCTATTCTTGATATGGATATCAAGAAGGAAGTTTCCATGACAAACGAATGATTGAGGGTTCATTTTTGTTTTTTTTTTTACTAAATTCATCTTCACAATTTATTTTCATTTTAATTTGTACTACTTTTACTTTTTCGAACAAAAAAAAAGAACCTATTTAATACTATGTAAATTGAAATGTAATGATTTATATATCCTATATTTATTTGAGCCAATTAGAGATTAATGCCTATTAAAAAACTTATTTAAAAAAAGGTGCCTATAATAAGATTTTTTTATAGAACACAGCCCTATCCTAAACTACCCTTATAATTAACAATTAAAAAAAATAGAAAAAAACAAAACAAAAACTAATAAACACACGCGCGCGTCCGTGAATTTTTTTTTAAAATCGTCATAACTAATTCTAAAAAAATCAAAAAAATCAAAAAATAAAAAATTTATATATTTGGATAAATCAAATTAATATTTACGTCTATGATTTTTTTTAGAATTTTTTGAATTTTTTAAATTTTTTTAATTCGCATGATTAGAAATATGAAATTCTCTCCTCCCTCTCTCCTCAACAAAATTACATAATTTTTCCTATCACAAATTTACATTTTATCTTTCCTTTTTAGCCTATCATCATCCAAAATCTCTAAATTTTGGGTGATTCCTACCTTGATCTAGTGCTATCCCTAACAAGTTCTTCACAAACACTAAATCTCAATCCTTCCCCTCCTCTTCTCCTCCTCGCAATGGACTTCTATGCTCCAACCCATCTTTTAGCAAAAAATGATGCTCTTATCATCACACCTGACAACAACTCAAAATACAAGCAAGCTAAAGATCTCAAGCTTGTGGTCAGATTGCTTTCTACTGATAAGGTTAACAACCTTTTATTAAAAATCATATCAATAAATATTGGTCACTGCAAGAACAAGTAGAAACTAAAAGATATGCTTCAAACACTTTCATCATCAAATTTAAGAATGAGGCAGATATCAAAAAAGTTTGGGAATAAAGGCCTTGGACCTTACAAGGTAAACATCTTGCAATAAAGGAATACAAAAATGCAGAAGACAACAAAGTTACACACACAACAGTTTGGCTACAACTTAGGGGAATCCCAGTTATTCTCCTTACTAAACACTGTATTGAGAAAATGATGAAATACTTTGGTAGAGTTCATGAAATTATCCTACCTGAAGAGCTAAATATAGATGAAAATTCAGTTACTAAAGTGCAAATTGATTGGAAATTAACAACACCTTTATGTTTGGGTATCAACTACTGGGAAACTGAAAATAAGGCTACATGGATCAAATTTACCTATGAGAATATTGGTCAAGTATGCTACGGATGTGGGCTTTTTGGTCATGAAGAGATTAAGAAAAGCTTCAGATGTCAAAACCCCAAAATTACACCTAAATTAGGGGCGTGGATCAAGACCTCTACTAGAGGCCCAACCCCAATCAACACAATCAACACATCAAAAACCAACAATAACAAAAGGAAAAGCATCAATCTCAAGATAGATTCAAAGAATTTACCAGCAAAAGATCAAAATCGTAGTAACTCGGTTTCACAAGAGAACAACAAACACAGCAACCAACTCAGTGACGGTAACGGTAACAGAGATAGTACCACGTGCTCAATTTTCGAATTTGGTACGAATCAAGCAAAAGACAAAGGAAAAGGACTTTTAGTGGAGAGTGGTACTGAAGGAGATAAGGACGATAATGGCGAGTCCTTTATTTTGTCTGGTACGTTTATGAAAGAGAAGAGGAAAGAATTGAATATTTTAATAGAAAAAGAAAAGAGTCGGGCCACTTTGGCTAACAATCCCGTTAAAAAAAAATTACCAACCCACCAGCCCAAATGGAGGATATTATTTTTGGGTCATATATTAGCCCAACTCAAATTATCAAAAGCCCAAACGTCATTTTACCCAACATTCCAAAATCCAATCCAAATTCACCTTCTAACCCACACTTCAACACAAGCCAAACCACTTCTAACCCTCAATCATCTAACCAAAACAACCCTAAACCCCCAAAATCATCTCCTCACCCCGAACCCTCCTCTCAATCGACCCCTTCCATCTCCGATGCAACACCACACCAAAAATCCCCAACCACCAATGGCTTCACCACCCCTCAACCTTCTCTACCAGTTTCCTTCCCCATTTCTTTCTCTACTACAGCTCTTTTCAGAGAAAGTGTGAACATTGAAGGCTCACATAGTTACAGTATGAAGAAAAAATTCTTTAAAGAATCTATCAATAGAACATTTATTAAAAACAAGAGTTCTAAGGTTATCAAATTCATCTCAACACAATCAAATGACAAAAGACAACAAAATCTTTGGGCAGCTAGAAATGGTGAAGCAAAGGAGATTGAGGCCGCGGTTATCAACAGTCCCACTCCGATGATAAATGAGGAGAATATAAGGTACATTGGAATCGATACTACAAGTAATTCGGGTAAGAAGAAGGAACAAGATCAGGCTAATATGGTTTGCGGGGTTGTCCTTGAACAACCCCAATCTTCTCAATGATACAACTATCCTAGAACTGTCAGGGTATTGGCAACACCCTGACAGTCCAGACCCTAGCTGATATGACGGCAAAATATCAGCCTCAGGTACTATATCTTTCTGAGACTAAAAACAATTACTTTACTGTTAAAAAGCTTGAGAAAATTATCAATATGACCCTAATTGATACTATGGAACCTGTGGGACTCAGTGGGGGTTTAGCCATCTTCGTAAAAAATAATTTTGATATCTCAATTATTAGTAAATCTATTAACCATATACACTGCCTTATTAAAGATGAAGGTATCTCCTCTTATACAACTTTTGTTTATGCTGCCCCCCTAGACAAAGACAAAGAAGAATTATTGAAATTATACACCAACTGTAAACCACCTAATAATTTCCCTTGGTTACTTATGGGCGATTTTAATAACATTAGATATACTTCGGAAAAAAGGGAGGTAATAATAACATTACTAAATACATGAACATGTTTAATGGTTTTCTTAAACACCATAAACTAGATGAAGTAATTACTAGAGGTTGTAAATTTACTTGGACTAATAAGCGCAGTAATCATGAAATGATTAAGTCCTTCATTGATAGAGCTTTTTGTAATAAACAATGGGGTGACTTATACCCTACAGCTTGGGTGGCTCTTCTACCAGCCATAGGCTCTGACCACTCCCTCAAGTACTTATATTAAATGATAATCATATTAAAAAAGACAGGCGTTTTTATTTTGAAAATAGCTGGCTTGAAGAAGCAGAGTGTATGGAAATTATTAAAAAAGTTTGGGAACTTAAAAAAACCCCTAATGGCCTAATTAGGAATGCTCTCTCGCATAAATTAGAAAAATGCAAAACCCTTCTTACTAAATGGAGTAAAAATAAATTCAATAATAACAAAAAAATGATTAACAAATACATAGAAGAACTAGAAAAGATTTATAATAATCCCAATACCAGTGACTGGAATGAATATAATAACATCATTAAAAAAATTGAAGAAATTTGGAAAAAAGAAGAAGATTTTTGGGCTTCTAGGTCTAGAAATCTCTGGCTTAAAAGAGGAGATAAAAATACTTCCTACTTTCATGCTTCAACTAAGGAAAGAAGGAAAACTAATACCATTACTAGGCTTCTCACTGATAATGATACTTGGGTAGAAAAATATACTGATATTCATTTGGAGATTAAGAATTACTTTAATAACATCTTTAAAACAATTGGAAAGAGAAATTATGACCCTATTATAGCTAATATACAACCCATTATTACTGAACATATGAATGAAAATCTTAACAAAAAGCTGAGTATTAAAGAGATAGAGAATGCTATTAATGAACTAGGAGCTAACAAAGCTCCTGGACCTGATGGCTATCCTGGAATTTTTTACAAAAAATACTGGAATATTATTAAATTAGATGTTATTAAAGTCATAAATGATTTTTGGTATAATGAAGGCACTCTTGAGGTGATTAATAAAACCTTCATCTCACTTATACCAAAAATACCCAAACCTATTAATATAAAACATTACAGGCCCATCAGTTGCTCTAATTTCATTTACAAAATCATTGCAAAGATCCTGGTAAACAGATTGCAACCGGTACTAAATATTTTGATTGATCAAAGTCAATCCGCTTTTATACCAGGAAGGCATATCCAGGAAAACACAATGGTTGCTCATGAAATTATAAATTTCATAAGAAATAAAAGAGATACTAATAAATACTACCTTTCTATCAAAACTGATATACAAAAAGCTTATGAAAATATGGAATGGGATTGTCTCACTGATATAATGATTAAAATGGGTTTCAATACTAAATGGGTTAACAAAATTATGAGATGTGTCAACTCTGTTTCTTACTCTATTCTTATTAATGGATCTCCTGTGGAGATTGATAAACCTCAAAGAGGTTTGCGCCAAGGAGACCCCCTCTCACCCCTCTTGTTTTGTATTACTACCCAACTCCTCTCTATCCTTATTAAAAACAAGAAGGAAAATGGAATTATGCATGGCATTAAAATTGCAAAATTTGCTCCACCTGTTACTCATCTACTTTTTGCAGATGATAGCATATTTTTTTATCAATGCTAATAACATTGAAATAGAAGGTTTTAAAGATGTTATTAATAAATACAGTTTAGCTACTGGAATGAAACTTAATCTCAATAAATGTGGCATTAAATTCAGCCCCAACACCCCTGACTTCATTCAAAACCTCTATTCTAAAAAACTAAATATGCCTATCACAAATAATCTTGGCAATTATTTAGGTTTACCTTCAGAATGGAGCAGATCCAAAGTGAAGGATCTTAACTCCCTTGTGGAGAAAACATTACAAAAAACCAAGAATTGGAAGAATCTCTTTCTATCCTCGGCTGGTAAAGAAATACTTATAAAATCTGTGTTACAAAGCTTACCAAATTACTATATGTCCTCATATCTTATACCTCAAAAAATTTGTGATCTCATTACCTCCCAAATCTCCACCTTTTGGTGGGGAAGTAATGGTAAGAAAAAGGTACATTGGGAGAAATGGGAAGGTCTTACCTAAAGTAAACACTCAGGTGGCCTTGGGTTTAGGGACTTACACCTTATGAACTTAGCCCTTTTGGGCAAACAGGCTTGGAACCTTATTAACAAACAAGAGTCCCTACTTGTTAAAGCACTCAAAGGGAAATATTTCCCTAATAACTCTTTCCTTGAAGCTCAGATAGGCTACTCACCCTCCTGGGGTTGGAGAAGTATATTGAGTGGTAGAGACATTATTAAAGATAAGATTCATTGGAAAATTGGTGATGGTTCCACTATTAACATCCATGTTGATAAATGGATTAACAATACTAATGAAGTTATCAAACCTCTAAGAGGTTTAGCTAATTCTGTGAAGGACCTTATGAAATGTAATGAAAGAAAATGGAATGAAAAACTAATCAAGGATGAATTTAATTATGAGATTGCTAATAAAATTCTTAATACTTTCATCCCCTTCTCGGGTGGGAAAGATACACCTTATTGGACTCTTGATCAAGATGGTATTTATACTGTCAAAAAGAGTTATCAGATACTAAAAAAGGACCAAGAGGTTAAAAATAACAATAAAGATATTAACAAAACTTCTTCTTTACACCATATTCCTACTGACTTATGGAAAATGATGTGGAACTTGAAGATAGCCCCTAAAATAAAAAAAATTATGTGGAGGGCCCTTAAGAATCTGTTACCTACTAATGAAAATGTATATAAAAAGAAGGCAATTAAAACTCCCCTTTGTGATATTTGTAACAATGAAATTGACAACACTGAACATATGTTACTCAATTGTGAATGGACAAGAGCTATTTGGCTTGCATCTTATTTTAATCTTCATACTTGCAACCAGAGTTCATCTAGGATGGACTCTTGGATGGCAAAAATATATGAGGAACTTAAAAGTCAAAAGATTTTTAATCATGGTATGGAAAAATTATGTATACTGCTTTGGCATATTTGGAAGGCAAGAAATGATTATAGGTTCAAACATATGAAACTTGATCCTATTACAGTGCTTAAAAAAGCTAATTGCGAGTGGGCTGAATATTAAAATAGTAATTTTCCTAAGGATGCAAGTAATATACTGAAGGAAAATACAAAAGATACAAAAAATTCTCTTTTGCCCCAAAATGAAGAGAATAACAATAGTGGGATAAAAAATGATAAAGGGTGGATACCTCCACCCAAGAATGTTATCAAAGTGAATTGTGATGTAGCGTATAACAGTAACAAAGCTGTAATATCTTGTGTTAGCAGGGATTATCTTGGAAGAGTTCTAGATTGCAATGCTTGGGATATATGCGCTGATTCTCCGATTGAAGCTGAGGCTCTAGGTATACTTAAAGCTTGTCTAATTGCCCGATATTTGAAAGATTCAAGGACGATTATTGAAAGTGACTGCCAAAGAGTGATGCTACCTTTAGAGAAAAACAGTTTTATTCATATTCCCAAAATTTGTAATATTATTAAGAGTATTTACTTTATTTCTGAATTTTGTAATCCTATCTTTAAGTGGATTAGTAGAGATAGGAATGTTTTAGCCGATGGAGTAGCCAAGAGTAAGCTTCTTAGCAACACTCTTGGTCCACGCTTGTGTGGAAACTCTAGTAGGTTAGGTTTAGCTTCCGAAACTGAAACCTACCCCTCGGGGATAGGCTGATATGTTTGCTTGTTTTTATTTTAATATATTAAGTATTGGAACAAAAAAAAACATGGAATTCCATGTTTTAAACAGTGAATTTCGTGTCTGCGGAAAACAATTCCTTACATGTCTAAAACATGGAATTCCATGTTTAAAACATGGAATTCCATGTTCTGCGAATTAAAAAATTTAAAAAAAATCAAAAAAACCAAAAAAATTCAGAAAATTCCGAAAAAAAATCATAGACGTAAATATTAATTTGATTTATCCAAATATGATTTTTTTCGATTTTTCTGATTTTTTTTGAATTAGTTATGGCGATTTTAAAAAAATTTCACGGACGCGCGCGTGTGATGAAATTAGTAGTAGTAGTAGGTGGTGGTGGTGGTGGTGGTGGTGGAAATACCCTATTATTTGTTTAAGATTTAAAAATAAATATTGTATTAAAACTAAAATAATATATTTAATAATAAGGATAGTATAGATATAAAAAATATAAAGGAGATGTTTTCTATAAATAATTGTTTTATTAGGCATTTATCTCTAAATATAAAAATTAGAGGTTTAAAAAAATTAAAGGCATCATTAAGGAGGCATTTATCTCTAATTATTCCTATTTAATATTAAAAAAACATTAAAATCTAATATATTTTCTTTTAGTAATCTGGCACATCGTACTCACTTATGTTCATATGAGATAAACAACCTTGGTTGAGGATCCAGTTATTCGACCAAATGATTATCTGTTCACCATTTTTTACTTGATATTTGACGAAATTTTTTGTTGAGTCCCTAATCTTGAGGATCTTCTTCCATGAAGCATCATTAATTGGGATTTTTTCCATATGGCCTTGTTGTGTAGTAACACTGAGTGGGCCTAGGGAGGACATGTATACTTATTGATAATGGTGGTCGTTATTGATTCTTGGGGTAGGACAGTGGACACCGTGATGGGTGGGGGAAGGAGGTGGATTTGATTGCGATGAAGATGATTGCACATACAAAATAATTTTTTGTGGATTTATTTTGATTTTATAAATTTTATGAGGTTAAATAGGTGAATGGTATGGGGAGGTGTCTGCAAAAAAAAATCGAGGGGTTTCTTATTTCTTTTCTTGATTTTTTGGGGTTAAAAATAAATAGGGATTACGATTTAAAAAAAGGTCTAGGTGTAAAAAAAAAATCAAAACTTATAAGGTTAAGTAATAATAATTTAATATTTTTTCAATTGATTTAAAATAGTGTAGAATGATGTAAAAATGAGTTAACGAAAATAACAAATAGACGAAATTCGTCAAAAAAGAGTAAAGAGGAAACATTTACGCTTTAGTGGTTAAGCATACCTGTTTAGGAAAGTAGGAGGTATTGTGTCAAAATGAGAAAACATCAAAGAACACGGAAACTATTTACTCTTACATTCTTTTATTTAATTCATATATATGATGATTTGAGAGAATTACATATAATCAAAATTTTCTTTATAATATTTTATAATTTTATTTTAGTTTCAGATAACTATATAGTAAGTTATGAGATTAGAACAAATTTAATTTTTTTTTATAAATAAGAATGAGATGTCATGTTTAAAAATAATTTAAAATATCTCAATAATCATATAAGTAGAAAGAATCCGAATAATATAAAAATATGAGTATTGTGGTTCTTGAACCTTCATAAATTTCAAACCCCTTCAACTCAATTTTTTTAGTATAATTTCAAATTTCATCTAAACGAAATCTCTTTCAAAACTCTTGTGATATTTTATTAATTTTACTAGAAATTATTTCTACTAATACAAGTGAACCAATTTAAAGATTCACCTAAAACCTTCAAATCTTATATTTTTTCGGTTGGGTAAACCATTATATTAAAATAAATGAAAAAACTCTACTATACAATGTTTACCTACTGAGGCGTGATGACTTACGAAAGTTAATATAAATTATGTAAAACCTTGAATTTTTAATTGAAAGTTAAAAATACTAAACAAAATAAAATCTAGCTAACAAAAATTTAAATGAATATTAATCTTATAAAAAATTATAGTAAGAAATTTAATAATTTTACTATATTATATATTTTAGGTGAAAAAAATTCGTATCAAATTCATAAATGGATATTATTAAATGTACACGTTGTCGTCCAAAAAAAAATAAAAAATGTACACGTTGCAAATGAACGCGTTTCCCGAACAACAAAAAAGAGACTACCCCAGAATTTGGGGGAAGTAGACTTTGTTATTTTTTCTTTTCTTGTAATCATCATTAATCTACTACAACTATATTGTTATTTTTTCGTCTTTTTTTTTTCTCGTCCATTTTGACTTTTCTTCTTTGAAGATATAGCAAAATTAATAAATACATAATTTCCATAACAATAACTAATTGCAACTCACAATATTATCTAAACTGATAATGCTTACATAACTTTGTTGTTGTAGTGCTTGATGGCAAGTTCAACTAATTTAATAATAAGACATTTTGTATTCACCATCAATCTCAACAGGATGAATGTAGATATCTCGCAATGCTCAGTATTATGATTAGAGTAAATACCATTTTTCCTCCCTGGGTTTATACCCGAATGACAGGTTGTCCCCTAAGTCTTAAAATGCGCCTTGTTGCCTCCTAAGAGTTACTTTTGTGCCCCGTTACCCCCTAGTCGTGTTTTCCGTTCATTTTTGCCGTTAAATCCGACGTGGCATTTCCATGTCACATTTTTTCTTTTTTTTTATTCCTAATACTAATTAATCATTTAATTAAGTTAACCTAAGGGTAAAATAGGTATTTCATTAATAGTTTTTATATTATTAAATATAAATAATATAATAACCCCCCACCCCACCGCACCCTACCCCCCCTCCCCCCTCTCTTCCCCGTTCTTCTTCCCCGACCTCTGGTTCTTCTTAAAAAAAATCAAGGGTGAATTAATTGCACTGCAGGTCTGTATATTATGCAAAAATTGCACTTTAGGTCCCTATATTACGCTTCCCTTTAGCCTCAATGTTCATTTCATCACCAACTATGTATGTATAATTATACTGTAATATTATCTCTTTCTTATATATGTATGTATCTATAGGCTATGATGATAAGATCTCTCGAGTTTTGTCAGGCATGGAGTAATTCGACCCGTATCTTGGCTTGGCATAACCCAGATCAGTTTCTGGGAATTTGCAGCCATGGCGAGTGTCAATCTCATTTGCCTTATCATATTTTACATATCTGAGCCTCAAATTCTCTTCACTTGGCCCCTCAACTTGTAGGGACTTATTCTAATTATTTTTGGTTGGGTAACGGTTGTATTTCTTTTGTTTCAAAGCATAATAATACTCCCTCTGTCTATGAAGAAAAACACTGTATAGGGACCTTCCGTTTAAAATCAGAAGAGTACAAGTTTTCTTCAACACTTTTCATTAATTGCCCATTAAGATTCATTAGCTTCATAATCGTAGCTTCAGCTTCTTGTAACTGTCCTTTTAATGAATCCGATTCCTCTATATCTTTACCCTTTTTCCCACCATTAATTATCTCGAGTTTCCATTTCATAATCTTGAACCGTTCACTACAAAAAATCCAATTTTACGTGGCACTTATTTTATAGCGGTAGCGTTAAATACTACCTAGGGATGTCAATGGGGCGGGTTTACCTATCCCCGCACCCCGCCCCACAAAAAAATAGAAGCCCCACGCCCCGCCCCGCCCCCGCGTTGTTCTTCCCCACAACCCGCCCCGCCCCGCTCTTTTATTCCCCGCGGGGTGTGGGTTCTACCCGCGGGTTTTAGTTTGATCATTCAAATATTTTTTATTACTACAAACTTTATTATTTTTAAACTCTCAAATATTCCATTCTTCAGAATTTGAATTTGTATTTTAAGTTTTAGACAAATTCTCCCCTTGGAGTTGCACTTTGATTTAAATAATTTAAACTTTGTGTGTTGTAATAGACACACACAAACTTTGATTTGAATAATTATTGAAATGAATATATAGTACATATTATAAATGAAATATATTAATTATATATTATATACATGCGGGGAGGGTTTGCGGGGTGGGGAATACTTATCCCCACAACCCGCCCCGCCTTGTGCGGGTTTTGAAAATCCGCCCCCACAACCCGCCCCAAGCCCCATTTAGTACTTTAAAACCCACCCCGTTTAAAGTGAGGTGGGGCGGGTACCCGCAAACCCGCGACCCATTGACATCCCTAATACTACCATTTGGTAATTGTTGAAAAAGTTTACGTGGCAGTATATTAATATACTGCTACCATACGTCGCATGCTTTTCTTTTTCTTTTTCTTTTCTGGTCAAGGGTCAAGTATGCTAAGCTGTGAACTTGTATCTTTTATATTCTTTCAAAAATCATTTCCGATGAGAAATCTCCACATCTATGAAACCCTAAAACCCAATCCTCTTCTTCACGTCGCCTTCTCATCTCCGATGAGAAATCTCCTCCTCCATATTAACGGCGACGTCACGTTCTTAGGTCCGATGGTAGATCTGTTCCTCATAGCGACGGCGAACGCTGCCTTCTCTTCTCCAATGAGAGATATTTTTCTTCCTAACTTCTCCGACGAGAGTTCTTCTTCAAAGACACGGCGACGGCGAAAAAGGCGATAATGCTACAATCTATTTTCTGGTACATTTTTTTGTTTTTGTATATCTTTTATTTTGTTTTTCATATCTTAGTCGTAGCCTCTCTTCTCCACGTTGGAGATTTGCTCCGCCGCTGGATCTCTGGAGTCTAGTCTGGATCGTTCAGTGTTTCTCGTTTAAATCCGTCATTTTTATTTATTTTCTTCGACTTCAATGCAGATGGCGGTGCTCTTAATTAATTAATAATTTGGGATAATCATTAGAGCTGGTGCATAGGCGAGTTAAGCCGTGACTGGATTGTGGTGGTGTTAGAGCAGAAGACCTTCGTTAACAATTTTGACAATTTGAAGGAGTTGCATCAGATTTGAAATGATAACCCGGCTTTGTGAGCTGTCACGGTCACAAATCATTGATTCGTTTATTCTAATGTGCCCTGGGATTCAGAAAGATTAGGGATTGAGCATTGAAGACTTAGGTTATTATATCATGATTCATAAATTGGTTGCTTAACATTTGATGGGCAGCTGATGGCCACCAAAAGTAGTAAAAGCACACTGGGAACACAAGTAAAAGCACATATTTATTGACATTGCAGGAGATAAGATTCAGGTATGCTGCTGAATTTTATCTGCTATAGGACTCTTCATTTTGTGATGTTTCTTTTCTGTTTTCTGATAGGAGAAGAATTTATGACACCTTAGGTGTTGAAGATATGATGATTTTCATGGTATGATGCAAATGTGCGAGAGAATTCTTAAGGAAATTAGTAGAGATTTAGATAGTTATCCAAAGTCCACTATAAAAAGCTTTTGAAAAATTGTAAGGAAGCTCAAGGTGAGTGTTTAGTTTAACACATTGAGTAATTGATTAATACATGACTTTATTGAACATTCTCTATACTTGTATAAAATAGATTGAGTGAGGAATACACTGTGGTGGTGGTGTTGCAGGTATGAATATTACAGGTGCATATGTATTTCTAAGGTGCATATTCACAATTTTCCGATTGAACACTTTCTCATAAATTTGAGTATCTTCTTCCTTTAGTGTACCGTGGCAAAGTAAGCTATGGGTCATATTGCGCATAATCAGGCACGCATAATTGCATTTATATACCCAAACTTTAAATATTATTTATTGAATTATTTATCGGATCTAAACATTTAAATATTAATTTGTGACAGGTGAACTTCCCGTGGGCCCATCATCTATGGATATTATCATTCTCATCGGCAAATTATCTGAGTTTCCAAATGATAATTTACTCAAGGACATCTTAAGAGCATTAAAGCCTGGTGGAACTATTCTTCTCAACCTCACATCTCAAGTAATTAATCAATTAATTAATTACTAAACCATAATCATATTCTTCTCTAGATATATACTGATCAAAACATGTGTTTTAATACAGTCAAACACCATTTTTGAGAAGAAGTTACTTTTAGCAGGATTTCTTGATTTTACATCTTCTGAAATTGGACAATCTTTTGAGGTGAGTGTTTTTTTAACCATATATCTACTTAAATAGTTACTAAACGTTATTATTTCAGCATATAATTGGGAAAAGCCTTCTTGGAAGATTGGTTCATCTTTTTCAATAAAGAAAACTACAAAGACTTTACCTAAACTTCAGATTGAAGATGATATGGATATAATTGATGGGGAAAGTGTTTTATCAGAACATGATTTAAAGAGACCTCAAGCACCTGGTAATATAAGGTTAGATTATATTAAACTGTTATATTTCATTGATTGATTTTTTTCACTTATATATATATATATAGTAAGTGATTGTGAAGTGGGACCCACAAGGAAGGCTTGCAAAAACTGTTAATGTGGACGTGCTGAAGAAGAGGAGAAAGTGAAGCTTGGTGTGACTATGGATGAGTTAAATAATCCTTAATCTGCTTGTGGAAATGTAGGTTTAAAAAAATCGATTAAATATTGTCAGATTTTGCTTATTTTTTAACGTTTGTTTGTTTGTTTATTTAGTGTGGTCTAGGTGATGCTTTTCGGTGTGGTACATGTTCTTATAAGGGTCTTCCTGCGTTCAAACTAGGCGAGAAGGTAGGGTTTTTTTGACCTTTTGTCAAACTTGAGGGGTATATATGTGCTTATATTTTGATATCTTTGCTGTGTCAGCTAACTTTCTTGCAGCTGATTTTTCACGGAGCTATATCCTTGGGTTTCCAAAAGGTAAAAAAAATAATTATTTTTCACTTTTTTGTAATTACTTAGATAATTTTATCACTAATGGTATGTACCTTATTTCCCAAAAAAGTTGAGTTAAAGTGAATAGGCTCTTATGTTCAATCACAATGGAAAGCTTCTAGCAGTTGGTGCTATTGATGGAATGATATATTTTCGGTATATATCCTTCAACTTTTTACTTTTTCATATTGGGTTTTTTCGCAATTTTATAAAATTCAATAACACTGACTCAGATATATCTGCTGGATTGCAAATCACTGGGTGGCTCACACATGAAACTGAGTATTTTCAGTTTAGGCATTGATGGAAACAATATCCTTATGTAAGTATTTATAAACTAATAAAACAATTATATACATACTTCACATATATTTCAATTTTTGCATAATCTAGGGACCTATAAGTGCAAATTCTGGTTATGCCTCTAATGGAAAAGTATGATTTCCCACAGGGACAGCCACTGGAGAGGATACAAAACAAGCAAGCTGCTGAACAAGATTCAATTTATGTTTTGATTGCTGAGAATAAAAAATTTAATTTATATATTTTGCAATATTATATTATATATTTTTTCTGTGTTTTTAGCTATTTGATGTTGTAATAAACTGATTTTTAGTATATCTAGCTTTTTCATGTCGCTGGTTTCTTGTTTTTCAAAAGCTCCATAGAGACTGGTGGTGGTTAACATTACTTTTTTATTTTTTTAATACTCCCTGTTAGGTAGCGTTTTGGCATAAACCCCACAACAATTTGTGGCGTGTTTAATTTGTAACCGCCACCTTTAATTATATGTTGCAGTAATATGCAACCGCCACCAAAACAATAAGTGGCTCAAAACATAGTGGCGCTCTTGGTGGCGGTTGGGTAAGTGCCACAAATGTTTATGTGGCGGTTATAACCGCCACTAAAGGTCAAAATAACCTCCACCTTTTCTCTTTTTTTCTGTAGTGGTTATATGAACAGTTTTTGAAAATCTGAATCTAGTCTTAGTAAAACTTTCCTATTATTTGCTTCTTGAACCGAGTTAAAAGAATCTTTCGAGATCTCAACTTTATCAACACTCAAATCCTTTATCATTAAAGCTAATTTACCAGGTCTTAAAGCTCGATTAGTTTCTAATCAAAGATTTTTTTTAAGAAGAACCAGAGGTCGGGGAAGAAGAACGGGGAAGAAAAAGAATGGGGAAGAGAAGGGAAGGGGGGGGGGTAGGGGGTGCGGTGGGGTGGGGGGGGGGTTATTATATTATTTATATTTAATAATATAAAAAACTATTAATGAAACACCTATTTTACCTTTAGGTTAACTTAATTAAATGATTAATTAGTATTAGGATTAAAAAAAAAAAGGTGACATGGAAATGCCACGTCGGATTTAACGGCAAAAATGGACGGAAAACTCGACCAGGGGGTAACGGGGCACAAAAGTAACTTTTACGGAGCTACAAGGCGCATTTTAAAACTTAGGGGGCAACCTGTCAATCGGGTATAAACCCAGGAGGCAAAAGTGGTATTTACTCTTATGATTAATGTCAATGTTAAACCCCCTACTGTCCTTAAGAGTGTACATATTGCTCTGTGACGTACTATTGCTTTGATATTGCAACATGACGTTAAATGCTAGATCAGGTATTTAACATTCAACAAATTAAGATAATATTCCAATATCTTTCCAGTTTTGTTCTTCTGGTACATTTGAGCAAAAACTCGGCTCTCTAGACTTAAAAGTTTAAAATCTCCAAATGGTGAATGTAAATAGTCCACTTTTCCACCTTCCACCATCCCTTGATTTCCTCTAGTTAGGATCAAGCAATAGTCAACCAATTAATTTGTCAACACTGAAGCACTTACTGAATCATTGTATTTGAACAAGAAATTGTCGAGTATAAGGGTTTTTCATGATACTATATAAAAATAAATGAATCAACCAATCTCTCTATCGCCTCTCCGACATGGGCACGACCTGTATCACAACCTGTTGAAGGATCAAATATTGCAAGAATCGAATAAGATTTAGAGTAAGATGACTGAAACAACCCACAAATGCATACTGAATTTAGTTGTCATCCATAGCTTCAGAATTCGAAATACATTAACAAGGCGTTAAAGGAAAGGTCTGGCTGAATTTAAGGAGTAAATAGCACTTTTGCCCCCTGCGTTTATACCCGATTGACAGGTTGCCCCCTAACCTTTAAAATGCGACTCGTTGCCCCCTAAGTTTTAATTTCGTGCCCCGTTACCCCCTGACTGTGTGTTCCGTCTATTTTGGCCGTTAAAAGTGACGTGGCATTTCCATGTCACCTTTTTTTTTTTTTTTTAATCCAGATGTTAATTAAGTGTAACTAAAAAAGGTTTTTTATAAATAGTTTTTATATTATTAAAAATAAATAATATATAATAACCCCCCAACCCATATCAGAGACGACTTCTACACCGCTTTCTAAGGGCTCTTTATTTTGAACGGCCTAAGGCCATATATGTTTATAAAAAACAGCATTGGGTAACTAAGTCCATTACAACACAACTAATAGCCCAAATGTACCTATACTACCCCTCCCACCCTTTGATTAACATAGAAAAACACCAAAACCAAAAATCAATTCCTATTAAGAAATGAATCACGAAACCATTCTCTCCCTCTCCATTCTCTCTCTTCTCTCTCTGTAAATACCCAAACCACCGCCCCCCACCACCAACCTCACCATGGCAACCAACCCCCAAACCTTCATCCCCACCTCCTCCTTCACCATCACCACCGTCACTGGAAGACCCCCACCCACTGCAGTACCGAGCCCCCACCTTCACCGTCACTGGAAGACCCCCACCACCACCACCGTCACTGGAAGACCGCCACCACCCACCAACTGACCTCCATCCCCTTCCCACCTGAACCACCACGACCCCCCACCTTCAGATCTAAAGAAACGAAGCGCCACTGCTGCTTCTTCCACCTCCTTCTTCAGCATCACCACCGACCTTCATCAGATCTGCAGAAACGAAGCACATCGAAGCCCCACTTCATCAGATCTGCAGAACCGAGAAACATCCCCACCAACAACATCGAGCAGCGCTGCTGCACATCGAAGCTCCGTGACGAAGCGCCGCCGTCAGTCTCCAGCGCTGCTGTAGAAGAAGCCGACGAACCCATCCCACGCCACCACTGCACCATCTCCTTCAGATCCACCTTCCAGATAATCATCGCCGAGATCTGCACCACTGCGCTGAGCTCTTGCTGGTTTGTGATGGCTAGAAGCTCCGACGTGATGTATCTGAGCTCTTGGTGGTTCTATTGGCTCGAAGCACTGCGAATGGTATAGCCCCGTAACAGTATTGGGCTGCAATTTTTGGTTTGGTCATGTGGGGTACAGCCCCCAGTAGCAGTTTGTGTTCGTGTAAATCCACCACCCACCGCCGCCTTCACTGATGCAGCCCCACCACCGCTACCATCGAGTTCTTGGATTACAACAGATCGATGCTCTTTTTTTTTCTTTTTTTCTTTTCGTTCTATATGGGGCCAGGCCCAAATACTGTAATATTAGGTGAAATTAGCTGATGGGCCTAGGTGAAATTAGCTGATGGGGCCAGCCCAGTGTATAGGTTGGTTGTGATGGGGCTGGCCCATCGTAGGGTTTGAACTGGGCTGTTCATAATAGGTACAACCCAAAAAATCAAAATGTAGCCTATGTATTCTTTTAGCAGTAATTATAAACTGAAATGTGCATTTGTTTATTTGTTTGTTGTTTGGTAATGGACCATTAATTTTTTTGTTCTTCAAGGGGCCAGCCCTAAGTAGTTTTGTACAATATAGGGCCAGCCCATACATCATATATACTCAGTAAACAACTAACCTAACATATAACTCTGAATAAAACACTAACAAATGAATTAAAAACCAATAACGTGTAAAAACCCTTTAGATTTGTAGCTGTAATATTGTTTTTAATTGACCATGGGGCTGTACTCATGGGTACATGCTATCAGGGTTTTGTTTTTGTTTGCTTGGTTCTCGTGGGGCTGTACTCATGGGTACATGCTATCAGAGGGTATAAAAGTCCAATCTCAAACTAGACAAACCAAACCAGGCTCTTTATTGAAGGTTTTTTTAGTTTGGACTTATTCTATAAAGTTTAGAAAAAGTAGGTTGTTTAAAGTATTTTCCTCGCTTTCTAAAGCAAACACATTTCGAACCCCCCTGTCCCCTACCCCCCCTTTTTCTTCTTCCCCGTTCTTCTTCTTCCCCGACCACCTGCAACTCTTGTTAAAAAAAAAAAAAAATTCAATAAGCCTCCCTCCATCCATCCATTGAATCTCCATCCATTCTTATACTCCATATTTAAAACGTCTAATGGTTAACAAATTTACAAAGCAATAAATTTTCTGAGATAATATAACATTAATCTGAGATAAATTTTATAATCACTCTGCTTTTTCAATTGTTTGTTTGAAACTTTCTTTTTCATACTTTACAACCCATCTTCATCATTTCATCAAGAATATCTCTCTCTGTTATATCACCGGAATTTCCCCTGAGACTCACCGGAGACTCAAACAAATGGTAAGATTCGAATATTCTTGTTAAACGATCATCAGAAGGTATAAATCTTATTAATTTTGCATTTTAATTCCTTTAATTACTAATAAGTCCCTCAATTTCAGCAAGCAAGAGTTCGATTTTCCGTGTTATATTTTGCGAGAAAACGTAACGCTTCAGTAGATGAAGTTTGTAAGTCAAATCCTCGATTAATTGTTCCACATGGAATTTCGTGGTTAATTCAGAAGAATTTGAATCAGATTTGTTTCCTTTATCAGATTCAAAAGAAGATCTTGATAAGGATAATGAAAACTCACTAGCATTAGATACTCTTGAAAGATCAGTAATATAATCAGCACTAGAAATAGCACTCGATTCAGATTCACTTCTACTATGACTAAATGAATGAACATTAAACTCTTCATCAAATCTCGAAGATTCGTTTTTCAACTTCTCGAGATTATTTTTCACTTCACTACATGTTTTCGATGCAAAACGTTGCTTTTACTAGAATCTGCACCTGTGATAAAATCGGACATTTCGAGGGTTTAATATTGTTTCGCTCAAACCAATTTGTAATCAAAGCTTTAACCGTGAGATTTAAGGTAAGATTTGTATGTAAGAGTTTTATATGAGCTTTTGGACACACATATAATCCATTATCAAGCCATTTTTGTATCGAAGCTTTCTCGAAAGTTTGTCCTGAAGCTATAATAACTGGTTCAACCATGATTTCTAAAGAAAGTGGGCAAAAAAACATTGATGGAATTTGATCGAAAGTTAGATGCTCGTGATCCCATGGGTACAAGATGTTATGATTTTGAGTAAATGATATGAAATAATTGTATATTGATTGTTATAAGATAGTACAATATATAAAGAATTGTGGTGAGGTGTTTACAGCAATACTCAATACACCTCAACCGTACTATATTCTCTCTAACAATCTACTTTGTCTTTAGTGTAACAACTATTTAAACTAAGTGAGTTAAGTAACCCAATAGCTAGACTATAGTTAACATCCCCCCTCAAGTTGAGCCTCGTTGAAGAAGGGGAAGCTTGCTAACAAGTGAGGAAAATAGAGAAGGAGAAAGACCCTTAGTAAAAACATCGGCTAACTGAGAGTGAGTAGGCACAAAGAGTAGATGAAGAAGTTTAATTTGTACTTGTTCACGAACAAAGTGAAAATCAATATCAATATGTCGCGTTCGTGAATGGAAGACTGGATTTGAAGCTAAAGCTATAGCTGACATATTATCACACGAAATAGTGGGAGTTACAATATTAATCTTCAAGCTCGTGAGCATATATGTTAACCACTTAATCTCTGCAGAAACGTAGGCTAATGCTCGATATTCAGCTTCAGTTGATGATCGAGATACAGTGGTTTGTCGCTTAGAACCCCAAGAGATTAAATTATCACCCAGAAATATACAATAACCAGTCGTAGAACGTCTAGTAGATATATTACTCGCCCAATCAGAGTCAGAGTAAGCACGAAGCGTAGATGAAGAAGCATTGAAAGAAAGACTATAGTGTATAGTACCTTTAACATAACGTAAAAGTTTCTTCAAAGCTGCATAATCGAAGTTTGTAGGATTGTGCATAGTTTGACACACTTGATTAACTGCATAAGTAATATCGGGTCTAGTAATAGTTAAATATTGCAGAGCTCCTGTGATACTTCAAAAATGAGTAGGATTTTCATAAGGAAGTAGATCATGCTCTGTTTTAACCGTATATTTACTTGGTGTAGGAGTTGAACTATTCTTACAATCACTTAAACCAGCCTTTTGAAGAATAGTTTGAGCATAAGAGTGTTGACTTACACAGATAGAGTTATGTGATCTTGTAATTTCAAGACCTAAGAAATAAGAAAGATTACCAAGATCTTTCATCATAAAACGTGTTTTTAAGGCGGCAATAATAGTAGATATAGCAGTATTATCTGCTCCAGTTACTAGTATATCATCCACATAGACAAGAATAATAGTTAAAGAAGAACTTGAACCTTTAACAAACATGGAAGAATCTGCAGAACTTGATTGAAAACCATGAGCAGTTAAAAAATTAGCAAGCAATTGATACCAAGCCCTTGGGGCTTGTTTTAAATCGTATAAGGAGCGATTTAGTTTGCATACATAATTAGGATGTTGAGCATTGATAAATCCAGGAGGTTGATTCATATAAACCTCTTCATCAAGCTTGCCATGTAAGAAGGCATTTGAAACATCCAATTGTTTAATATTCCAATTATAAGAGGCTGCTAGAGAAAGAATTACCCTAACAGTTTGATGCTTAACTACCGGACTAAAGGTTTCAGTATAATCGAGGCCATATTCTTGTAGAAAACCTCGTGCAACAAGGCGTGCTTTATACCTTGCAATTGATCCATCAGCCTTACGTTTTACCTTATAAACCCATTTACATGAAATCGGTGATCTCCCAAGTGGTGGTGGAACTAAAGTCCATGTTTGTTGATCAATTAAAGCATTATATTCAACCTGCATAGCAGATTGCCAACAAGATAACATAGAAGCTTCTTTATAGGTATTAGGTTCAACAGGAGGAGAAGAAGATTCAAGGGTGTGTTGACATTTATAGGATGGTTTTAGAGATCCTGTTTGTTTACGAGTAATCATAGGATGGCGTATAGGTGGAGGTTGTATAAGTTGAGAAGATGAAGATGGAGATGGAGATGGTGTAGATGAATTTGAATGTGAAGTAGATGATGACTCAACTGTAGTTTGAGATGATGGGAGAATTGGATCAAATGGATGGGATAAAGACTGTGGATTAATATTGAAGTTGAATAAATCAACAAATGGTGAAGACTCATTTGGAGGAGAAGGTGATATTGATAATTGAGAAGTAGAAGCAAAAGGAAAGACATGTTCATTAAAAGATACATGTCTTGATATATATTTTCTGAGACTTTAAGTCAAGGCATTTGTAACCTTTTGAGAAGTTACAATATCCCAAGAAGACACATGATATAGATTTAGGAGCTAATTTATGAGCTACATAAGGTTTAAGCCAAGGAAAACATTGACAACCAAAGACTTTAAGGTGGTTATATGAAGGACTGACTTTGTACAATAACTCATAAGGGCTGAGATTGGCTAAGTTTGAAGATGGTAAAAGATTAATAAGGTAGATAGAAGAAGCTAAGGCTTCAAGCCAATATTTTAGAGGCATAGAACTATGATTAAGAAGAGTTCTAGCAGTTTCAATTAAGTGCCTGTGCTTCCTCTCAGACACTCCATTTTGCTCAGGAGTGTGAGGGCAGCTAGTTTGGTGGATTACACCATGTGATTGAAGAAATAAAGAGAAGGCTTTGTTTAAATATTCACCTCCATTATCTGTGCGCAAAATTTGAATAGACTTATTGAATTGAGTTTGAACCATTTTAAAAAAGGTTTGAAATACAGAAAGAACATCTGATTTGAACTGCAAAGGATAAACCCAAGAGAATTTGCTAAAATCATCAACAAAAATTACATAGTTTTTAAATGATGAACAAGAGTTAATAGGAGAAGGTCCCCATACATCTGAATGAATAAGAGTAAAGGGTGTTAAGCTCTTAGTTACAGAGGAATTAAAGGATAACTTATGAGCTTTAGACACTGAACAATCTACACAATCAACACCATGATAACTGAGTTTAGTTTCTTACAAAGGGGCTAAAATAGAAGAGGCATTTGCTGAAGGATGACCCAACCGAAAATGCCAAATCATAGCTGAAGAGGCTTGAGACTTGGAAGACAAACAAAGAAGACTTGGAGAAGAAGACACTGAACCAGCACCAGAAAAAGAGATAGGATACAAACCATCTCTACAAGGGCCCTGAAACAGAAGTTTATGTGAATGATTATCAACTATAGACACAGAGGAGGCATTAAAAGTTATAGAACAATTGTTGTCAAGTGTAAAACGAGAAATGGATAAAAGGTTAGAGGAAATTTGGGGAACATGAAGAACAGATTTAAGATGAAAAACAGCAGAAGGTGTAAGAAGCTTACTATGACCTGTATTGGCAATTTCAAGTGCAGCATCATTACCAACTGAGACATTATTACCTCCTTGATATGGAGATGAACTTTGAAGAAGATGAAGATCATTTGTTATATGACTATTTGCACCTGAGTCCAAAAACCATTATTCAGCATCATAAGAAGATGAAGGTAATGATTGTGAAGTATGTGAGGGCTGTGATGAAGATTGTGGATTAGTTTGAGCAGCCAAAGCAATACGATTAGCTCTTGGTGATGGAAAGGTTACAAAATCAGTACGATACCAGCAATCCAAAGCATTATGCCCAATTTTAGAGAAAATCTGACAAGTAGGTAAAGAAGAGTGTACACCATTCTGAGAAACAGAGGATTGAACATCCAAGTTTGAAGGTGCATAAGAATTTGCACCATGACCTCTACCAAAGAAACCACGGCCTCGACCTCTTTGATTTGAACCACGGCCTCGATTAGATGGAGGAGATGAATTAGAGTAAAGAGCAGTGTGAGTTTGAACATTTGATTCAGAATGTTTAGTCATATGCATATGAAGCTCCTCAAACACAAGCAAGCTACTTAAAGAGTGAAAACTGATAGGAGTAGACTGAGCATTCGTTATTCGAATGCTAGACTTGAATTGATTGTACTCATTAGGTAAACCTTTAAGGGTATACATTATAATATCTTCCAGAGGAAGAGCTTCAGAAGCTGTTTCAAGCCCATCACAAATCGACTGAATAGTTGCTAAATAATCACTCATTTTGAGCTCACCTTTTTTTATGTTGCAGAGCTTCATTTTGAGTTGATGAACATGAGTTCTGCACTGAGTGATGAATGTCTCCTCTAACTTGCTCCAAACATCACCATCTCGAGATAAACGAACCACCTGAGACAAAATCGATGGAACCATCGATGATAATAGAGAGACCTTAAGCTGTTGGTCCTCAATTAGCCATGTCGCATATAGTGGATCAGACGACAATGGCTGTGTAACAAAACCATTTAAATGACCCAAGTAACCATGAGCATCGAGGACAGCTTCAATCTGAGACCTCCATAACACATAGTTAGATGAATCGAGCTTGACCTGCACTAAGCTACTCCAATTTTGACGAAGTAGAAGTAAACCAGCAGGAATCGAAGCACTAGAAGTAATATGAGGAGAAGAAGAAGGTGATGACGAAGAAGACGCCATATGAAGAGCGGAAGAGGATCGAATTTAAGCGAGAAGCAAAAAAAGCTTAAGAAAACGCCATTAATGGCGAAAATTTTGAGCTGTAAAAAGGCTTCTCATTGGCTCTGATGCCATGTTATGATTTTGAGTAAATGATATGAAATAATTGTATATTGATTGTTATAAGATAGTACAATATATAGAGAATTGTGGTGAGGTGTTTACAGCAATACTCAATACACCTCAACCGTACTATATTCTCTCTAACAATCTATTTTGTCTTTAGTGTAACAACTATTTAAACTAAGTGAGTTAAGTAACCCAATAGCTAGACTATAGTTAACACAAGATGTTATCACTTAGAAAAACATATAAAAGAACATTGCAAACATAAACACATGGTTCTTCAATGATGTCTGTTGATGGCGGAGATGGAGTTTCGAATTGGGCCTTATTTTGGGCCTTTCTTGTTGGTTTGAAGAACACGCCGCGATGGAGGAGTGGGAAGCATTGAAGTTTGGTACGGTGGGTTGTTGTAGGGAGGTGGAGATGGGATGCTTATTGATTTTTTTAACAAGAGTTGCAGGTCAGATCGGGGAAGAAGAAGGGGAAGAAGAAGAAGGGGAGGGGTGCGGTGGGGTGGGGTGGGGGGGGGGGGGGGGGTTATTATATATTATTTATTTTTAATAATATAAAAACTATTTATAAAATACCTTTTTTACCTTTAGGTTAAATTAATTAAACACTTAATTAACACCTGGATTAAAAAAAAAAAAAGGTGACATGGAAATGCCACGTCACTTTTAACAGCCAAAATAGACGGAAAACACAGTCAGGGGGTAACGGGGCACGAAATTAAAACTTAGGGGGCAACGAGTCGCATTTTAAAGGTTAGGGGCAACCTGTCAATCGGGTATAAACGCAGGGGGCAAAAGTGCTATTTACTCTTTAAGAAGACTTGAATATAGTGTTTCTCATCATATACATATAAAGAAATTCTAAAATTGGATTAATTGGTAATTGTAACGCAGTATACGCAAGGAGCGAAATATAACTTTGAGAAACTATTCAAGGATCCAGGCTTAGAAAGTAGATCTTCCAAATGACTTTTTCGACAAGTTTTTACTACATTTTTAACGCTTTAAATTTCCCATTTCGACAAAGCTACGTAACATTGACACACATTGATTAGGCCTGTTCTTCCGTATTTGAGATTTAGAACGAATTTTTTAATAAGGACTCCTATCAATACATTTTAATTCTTTTATAAAAAGAACCGAGATTCCACAGGGCCTTTTTTTCCCACTTTTTTTCTTTGCAAATGCCCTGTAAAGCTAAGTTCTTTAATCTTATTTGTGGCAGTTTAAAATGCAAAAACCACAAACCTGTGTTATTGCATGTCATATTACACTTGATACAAAAACTGCAAAAGAATTGAAGGAGAAAATAGACGATGAGTACCGAGTAAACATGTAAGATCCAATATTCAAACGATATAATACTAATTTTTCAACAAAATTGAACTAACATGATTATTTTTTAAGGATTTTGGACAATCTTCCACTAGTTGTACCTCTCAAAAGACCTGATACAAACTCCATTGTATATCAACAAGGTTTCTATGTTGGTATTAAAGGACCATACGCTGGAGTAAGTGTTATATCTCTTAAATTTCTTTAAACTAGTTAACCTTTATACTTACTCTTTTAAATTTATTAACAGAGTAAAGAGGAAAAATATTTTATCCACAATCACTTAACATTTACAGTGAAGTATCACCAGATTCCATAAACTGACACTAAACGAATCGTCGGATTTGAAGTCAAACCATTTAGGTAACCATTTCTTTTACTTACTATATTTATCTTCGCAAATTTTCACAATAAATTCTCTTTTATAAATCCAGTGTAAAACACGAATACGAAGGTAAATGGACCGATAAAACACAGCTAAAAACGTGTGACTCAAAGTCAAAACGCTTAGTTACTAGTTCAGAATCACCTCAAGAAGTTGAAGATAAGAAAGAAATTATATTCACTTACGATGTAGAATTTGAGGTAATAATTGATACATAATCACTTACTATAAAAGAAAAATGACTTTATTCATTTTTATTTTTATACTAATAACAGGCTAGTGATGTAAAATGGGCTTCAAGATGGGACACATATTTATTAATGGCGGATGATCAAATCCATTGGTTTTCAATAGTAAATTCATTAATGATTGTTCTTTTTCTTTCGGGTATGGTAGCTATGATTATGTTACGTACATTATACCGTGACATTTCAAAATATAATCAATTAGAAACACAAGAAGAAGCTCAAGAAGAAACGGGATGGAAATTAGTACATGGAGATGTATTTAGACCACCTATGAATTCAGATTTACTCTGTATCTACGTAGGTACAGGTGTACAAATGTTCGGTATGATTTTAGTTACCATGATTTTCGCTGTTTTAGGGTTTTTATCACCTTCGAATCGTGGTGGATTAATGACAGTTATGGTTTTACTCTGGGTTATAATGGGAATATTCGCGGGTTATACATCTTCACGGTTACATAAAATGTTTAAAGGCACTGAATGGAAGAAAATTACTGTTCGAACAGCTTTTTTATTTCCGGGAATTGTGTTTTTGATTTTTTTTGTATTGAACGCGTTAATTTGGGGGGAAAAATCTTCAGGTGCGGTACCTTTCGGTACAATGTTTGCTTTATTTGTGTTATGGTTCGGTATCTCGGTCCCACTTGTGTTTATAGGAAGTTACGTTGGGTTTAAAAAACCAGCTCTTGAAGAACCGGTTAAAACTAATAAAATACCTCGACAAATACCTGAACAAGCGTGGTATATGAATCCGATTTTTTCGGTTTTAATTGGAGGGATTTTACCGTTTGGTGCGGTTTTTATTGAGTTGTTCTTTATCTTAACATCGATTTGGTTACAGCAATTTTATTATATATTCGGGTTTTTGTTCATCGTGTTTGTGATATTGATCATTACATGTGCGGAGATTACGATTGTTTTGTGTTATTTTCAGCTTTGTAGTGAAGATTATTTATGGTGGTGGAGATCTTATTTAACTTCTGGATCATCGGCTATATATTTGTTTCTTTATGCGGTGTTTTACTTTTTTACTAAGCTTGAGATTACGAAACCTGTTTCTGGGATGTTATATTTTGGGTATATGCTTATTGCTTCGTATGCGTTTTTTGTACTCACTGGTACGATTGGGTTCTATGCGTGTTTTTGGTTCACAAGGCTGATTTATTCATCGGTGAAAATCGATTAAATTTATGAGATGGAATGAAGAAGATGTGGCTTTTAGTTAAATCTTTTGTTAAATCTTGTAGTGATTTGTAATGAGACGAGAATTTTTATCTATAATTTAGGAACAATGATATGAATATTTGTATGAATGGAATCTCTCTTTTTATGTTTGACTAACTAAAGTGGCTCAACTTTTTTTTCTAATGGTTGCTTTTGAGGGTGTTTAGATTTATTTTATGCAATTCTCTGATAGACATGGTTACGTTACTTTGAGTTAATAGCACTAGTAATCCATGTGTAAGAATTGTTTTTGTTGGAATTAATTGCACTATTGGTCCCTGTGGTGAAACTGTAGTAATCAATGAAAGACATTAACTAGATATCTTGATAAAGTTGCGCTTCTCTCCACAGTTAAAAATTAACCCTGTTATTCTTGTTATGGATACCAAGAAGGAATTTCCATGACAAACGAATGATTGAGGGTTCGTTTTTTTTTTTTTACTAAATTCATCTTCAAAATTTATTTTCATTTTAATTTGGACTACTTTTACTATCGTGAACCTATTTAATACTATGTAAATTGAAATGTAATGGTTTAAATATCCTATATTTAACATTAAAAAAACATTAAAATCTAATATATTTATAATAAAATAAATTAATAAATTCAAAATTCAAAAAATAAAATGATTAATCTTTGAAATTTAGGTCTAATCAGTTCATAAATACCAGTTGTGATAAAATGATGTTGATTAGTACACATATCTTTTACTGTATCTGCTTGGAGTGGATTAGTTTGCATCAAATCTGCATGTCTTCATGTACTATAGGTTTGAGGGCCATCTCCAATATGACATTGATAAACTTTTCTTTTTTCTTTTTTTCTTTTAGTAATCTGGCATATCGTACTCATCAGATAAACAACTTTGGTTGAGGATCCAGTTATTCGACCAAATGATTATCTGTTCACCATTTTTTACTTGATATTTGACGAAGCTTTTTGTTGAGTCCCTAACCTTGAGGATCTTCTTCCATGAAGCATCATTCATTGGGATTTTTTCCATATGGCCTTGTTGTGTAGTAACACTGAGTGGGTCTAGGGAGGACATGTATACTTATTGATAATGGTGTTCGTTATTGATTCTTGGGGTAGGACAGTGGACACCGTGATGGGTTGGGGAGATGGGTGGATTTGATTGCGATGAAGATGATTGCACAAACAAAATAATTTTTTGGGGAATTATTTTGATTTTATAAATTTTATGAGGTTAAATAGGTGAATGGTATGGGGAGGTGTCTGCAAAAAAAAAAAATCTAGGGGTTTCTTATTTCTTTTCTTGATTTTTTGGGGTTAGAAATAAATAGGGATTACAATCTAAAAAAAGTCTAGGTGTAAAAAAAAAATCAAAACTTATAAGGTTAAGTAATAATAATTTAATATTTTTTCAATTGATTTAAAATAATGTAGAATGATGTAAAAATGAGTTAACGAAAATATCAAATAGACGAAATTCGTCGAAAGAGAGTAAAGAGGAAACATTTACGCTTTAGTGGTTAAGCATACCTGTTTAGGGAAGTAGGAGGTATTGTGTCAAAATGAGAAAGTATCAAGGAACACGGAAACTATTTACTCTTACATTCTTTTATTTAATTCATATATATGATGATTTGAGAGAATTACATATAATCAAAATTTTCTTTATAATGTTTTATAATTTTATTTTAGTTTCAGATAACTATATAGTAAGTTATGAGATTAGAACAAATTTAATTTTTTTTATTATAAATAAGAATGAGATGTCATGTTTAGAAATAGTTTAAAATATCTCAATAATCATATAAGTAGAAAGAATCCGAATAATATAAAAATATGAGTATTGTGGTTCTTGAACCTTCATAAATATCAAACCCCTTCAACTCAATTTTTTTGGTTTCCCCACTAAGTTATCTCTTAAATATAATTTCAAATTTCATCTAAACGGAATTTTTTTCAAAACTCTTGTGATATTTTATTAATTTTACTAGAAATCATTTCTACTAATACAAGTGAACCAATTTAAAGATTCACCTAAAACCTTCAAATCTTATATTTTTTCGGTTGGGTAAACCATTGTATTAAAATTAATGAAAAAACTCTACTATACAATGTTCACCTACCGAGGCGCGATGACTTACGGAAGTTATAAATTAAGTTCAGGTAAAACTAATATTCAGTTACACTTTCCACTATCTTTTCAGCTACACTTGACTTTACACTTTATTTCCACTTTATTTTGCTTAGTACACATACATTTTACTGTATCTGCTTGTAGTGGATTAGTTTGCATCAAATATGTATATGTCTTCATGATCGGTAAGTTTGAGGGCCATCTCCATTAATGACCATTGATAAACTTCTTTATTTGCTTTTTTTGTAGCAATCTAGCACATTGTACTCACTTATGTTCATATTTGATAAAAAAAGTTTGGTTGGGGATCTAGTTATCCGACCAAAAGATTATATGTTTACCATTATTTGCTTGATGTTTGATGAAACTTTTTGTTATCCCTAACCTTGAGGATCTTCCCCATCCCTATGAATCATCATTAAGGATTGAGATTTTTGCCATATGGACTTATTAGGAAGTAACACTGAATGGACCTAGGTAGGACATGTATACTTATTGATAATGGTGGACGTTATAGATTCTTGAGGTAGGACAATGGACGCTGCGAGATGGGAGTGGGGTTAGATTGGATTGCTGTGAGGAGGATTGTACAAACAAGATAAGAAAATTTGGGGGTTTATAGTGATTTTATAAATTTTATGAGGTTAAATAGGTGAGTGGGATAGGAGATATGTGCAAAAAAAAATCGAGGGGTTATTATTTTTAATTTTAGTTTTCTTGGGTTAAAAAATAAACAAAGAATAGGATGTGAGGGGTTTTAAAAAAATTTAAACTTATAAGGTCAAATGAAAATGATTTAATATTTTTTTAATTGATTAAAAATAATGTAATACGATTTAAAAACGAGTTAACAAAAAAAGAAATGGACGGTACATCAATGGGTGTAAAGAGATAACATTTTTGATTTCAAAGGGGTAAGCATACATGTTTAAGATAGTAAAAGGTATTGTATCAAAACACGAAACATCAAGGGACACGAGAATCATTTACTTTTATACTTTTATATAATCTATATGTATAATGATTTGAGAGAATAATATATAATTAAATTTTTCTCTATAATATTTTATAATTCTATATTAGTTTTAGATAACTACTTTGTAAGTTGTGAGTTTAGAACAAATTCAATTTTTTTTTATTATAAATAAGAATGAGATGTCATGTTAAGATATAATTTAAAATATTTCAATAATCATATAAGTCGAAAGAATCTAAATGACATAAAATATGAGTGTTGAGGTTCTCGAATCTTCATAAATATCAAACCCATTGGACTCAAATTGCTACTCAATTTTATTTCTTAATATAATTTCAAATTTCATCTATACAAATTCTCTTTCAAAACTCTTGTGATATTTTGTTAATTTTTACTAGAAATCATTTCTTCAAATACAAGTGACCAAATTTAATGATTCACCTAGAACCTTCAAATCTTTTATTTTTTTGGTTGGGTAAACGATTGTATTAAAATAAATGAGAACACTGTACGCTATACAATATATCACTTATCCACGCGTGAAGTTTTAAGGAAGCCACTAGTTATGCACTAATATCTACCTCATAAAGTTACAAAATAAACTCCCACTATCACTTTAGGAGGCATGATGAAGGAACAAACGATTTCCAACACTGTTTTAATCACATCCCAAACGAATCTAGCAAAAACACATTCAAAACAAAAATACTTAATTGATTCGAAATTCTCAACGGACAATTTACAAAATGGATCCAATTTTATGTAGGTAATCATATCCTTTGTGATGTAGAGCTATCACACCCAACAAGGAAAAATATACTAATAAAAAAAACGTTCAATTTTCATTCATAAATAATAAAAAACCTTCCTACAAACTTATGTTTAAATACTATCCAGAAAACTCTAAATTTTATATTTTCTAAAATATAAAAACAACCTAAACTAATTTAAAGTTAAAAAAACTAAACTAAGAAAAAATTAACTAACAAATGTTAAATGAAAATTAATCTTATAAAGTATTATAGTAATAAAGTTAATAATTTTATTATATTATTCGTTTTGGTGAAAAATTTCGTCCTCAAATTTATAATTGGATATTATCAAATGTACATGTTACAAATGATCGCTAAGTTTCACCGGCCAACAACAAAAAAGAATCTACCCCAGAATTTGCGACAACACATTCTGTATAAACTGGTTAATTTTTTTTCTTGTAATCAACATTAATCTGCCATAACTATATTGTTTTTTTCGTCTCTTTTTTGCTCTGTCCATTTTGACTTTCTTCTTTGAAGATGAAGCAAAGTAATAAATAAGAGTAATGCTATCACCTCAAATTGCATCACCCTTTTATCGCCTCCTAGGTGGATTTTAAATTAACCAATCATATGATTTCTCTTTCCCGATTTATTATTTTCTCTCTCCTTTATGATTGGTCCACCTAGATGGTGATAAAAGGGTGATGCGATATGGGGTGATATCCAGCATTACTCAATAAATAAATATTTTCCATAGCAATAACCAATTGATATATGATATATCTAAAGTGATAATTCTTACGGGTAACCATTAAAAACATTTGCTTCGTGTGGGCGTCATACGTATAGATACCTGTTTTCCACAACATGTCCAACTCGTCTATAACAGGGCGGAGAAAGACATCCATGTCCTTTCCGGGTGAGCGGGGACCCGAAATCAACAAACAAAGCTGAAATGTGGTCTCCTTCATGCATGTCCACGGTGGCAAGTTGTAGACAGTCTATATGACAGGCCACATACTGTACGAGTTATTCTGCATGGAGAATGGACAAAACCCATCGAGCCCCAGGCCCAAATAGACATTCTGAGGTTCACTGGCAAACTCAGGATGTAGCGCTGCAAATCTCTTCCAACTATCACCATCAACCGGATGACGAAACACATCTGGATCAGAACTTTTTCCGGTATGGTGCCAAATCATTTCTTCAGCGGTGTGTTTCGATGCGTATAGTCGCTGCAATAGGAAAGTAACGAAACTTCTTATGCGGTACTTTGTTACCCTTTTTCGGGTCATATCTTGTTTACCACATACTGGACAATTATCGAGTTTTCATTCTCTTGTAAAAAATTGCACAATCATTCAAACAAACATCGATAGTAATATACCCCATACCCAAACTTTTAAGTTTCTTGTTGCATGCTTCGTAAGAATCGGGCAAGTTGTGAGGTTTCGGTAAAACACGACCAACCAACTCTAACAGCTTGGTGAATGATGTGTTACTCCACTTGTTCTTTACTTTTACGTGCATAAGCTTGGCAATGAAATTCAAGGAACTCATCGCTGTACAACCAGGATATAATTCTGTCTCCAATTCTTCGAACAATGAATCAAAACTGTTTTGACTAGGAAGATGTGCGTCTCTCATTTCAATATCTCCCGGATGACCACCAACATAGTAACTTTGTCTCACATCCTCATAAACACGTTGCATTTCGTTATCTATATTTGGTACTTGAATTGTCTCGGGAATTACCCCCTCGTTCTCGCCGTGCTTTGTCCAAACAAGATATGTTTTGTTGAAACCGTATTTAAGAAGGTGGGCCATAAATTCGTCGATGGATTTTCGAGAGTAATTATTACATTTCGTACACTGACAAGACATGTAACCAGTGGTACAATCTTCATTTTTCTCTGCATATTCGATAAAACGAAGAACCTTAGATACATATTCTTTCGTATAATAATTAGTTGTATCGATCCAACTCTTATCCAAAACCGGATTCATCTCTTGGTAACAATTTTATACAACTAGACAAACAAATAAAATATATAATTATTACAACCCAATTAAAAAAAGAATAAAAATTACAACACAATAAATGACATAATAAAAATTACAAACCATTGAATGAACAAATATTACAAACCATTGAATGAATAAAATTAAAAACCATTGAATAAATAAAATTACAACACAATATATAGATAATAAATTTCATATAATAAATAAAACAAATAAAAATATATGAACACAAAAAATTAAATACAAACAAACATGCATACTACACAACATAATAATAAAAAAATAAACCAAAACACATGTAATTCATCAACCTAATTATGTCTAATTATAGCAATTAACATATATTCATTAACACAAAAATTAAAAAAACATGAAATTTCTTACAAATACCTTGAATTGGATAATTAAGAAGAGGATTGATGACCACAACCCACCTAGACAATGTACTAATTCACCTAATCACATCATATATCAACAATTAAACACAATTATAAAATAAAAATTAAATTTTAAAAACATAAATTTTCATGAATTTACCTTAAATTTTGTGATGAAAATGGATATTGATAATGCCCCACCTTGATTATGGACCCGGGAATGGAGCAAGACGAATTGGAGAATCAATTAGGGGGAAAAGAAAAAAATTCTGGGATTTTTTTGGGAGAAATTCGAAGGTGTTTTAGGGTGTGTGTGGGTGTTTAATGAGATAAAAAACCTGCTGCCCTAAAAATATACACAAATTTATTACCGACGACACGTAATTCGCCGGTAAATTAACATATTCGTCGCTAATTACCGGCGAAAAACGTCGTCGTAAGTATTAGCGACGACATTTTCACGATTAAAAAAAATAAAAATAAATATCAATAGATTACCGACGAAGTTCATACTATTATCGACGAACCTTTGTCGGCAATATTTAGCGACGAAGCCGTCGTCGTTAATCTTGAACGATCACCGACAACCCGTAACTCGTCGGTGATCTGTCGTCGGTAAACAAGCGATTTCTAGTAGTGTTTGTAAGAGGGTCATTATAAATAGCTTCAAGTTTCCGAATGTGTTTATTAACCATTTTTCTATTGTTCTTAAATTTAGCCTTACTCCATTCTCTTAATTAAAATTTACATTTTTCAAGTTTATAAGTAAGAGCATTTCTATGAAGAACAAGAGGGCAATTTTTAAGTTCCCACACTTTCTTAATTATATCCAGAGAATCAGCTTCTTCAGTCCAATTATTCTCAAAATAAAAGCGTCTATCTTTTTTAATGTGAGTATCTTTCATAATAAGGACTTGGGGGGAATGGTCAGAAATAATAGATGGTAAGAAAGATACCCAAGATGTTGGATATAAATCACCCCAATTTTTATTGCAGAAGGCCCTATCAATTGATGATTTTATCATATCTTCATTAATTTTTTTATTAGTCCACAAAAATTTACAACCTTTTGTAATAATCTCATCAAGTTTATGGTGTTTGATAAAACCATTAAACATATTCATAAATTTATTCATATGTTTACTACCCTCTTTTTTATCAGAGGTGCATCTAATATTATTAAAGTCTTCTATAAGCATCCAGGGTTGGTTATTGTTGGGGCTACATTTGCTAAATAAATTCAAACATTCTTCCTTATTTTTATCCAGAGGGGCCCCATAGACATAAGTAGTTTGAAATTCAATGCCTTCATATTTAATATTACAGTGAAAGTGATTAATCGATGTACTAGTAATATTAATATCAAAATTTTGTTTAATAAAGATTGCTAAACCCCCACTAAGTCCAATAGATTCTACGGTCTCAAGAAGGGAAATATTTATAATTTTTTCAAGTTTCTTAACAGTAGCATATGAGTTTTTAGTTTACAAGAGAAAAAGTACCTGAGGCTAATATTTGGCAACCATATCAGCAAGGGTCTGGACTGTCAAGGTATTGCCAATACCCTGACAGTTCCAGGAGAGTTGTATCATTGAGAGGATTGGGGTTGATCTCGGTCAAACCCACAAACCTTATTATCATTTGTAACTTCCTTCGTCTTACCAGAACAACTTGAGTCATCCACTCTGATTTCCTTTTCTTCTATCCCCTCTACAAGATAAACTCTTCACCTACAGTTGGTTGTTCTTTTATCTCTCCATTTCTAGCAGCCCATAGCGTTTTTTGTCTTTTGACATTAACTTGAGTGGAGTTGTTTCTTTTAACCTTCTTATTTCTAGTTTTAATTGAGATTCTACCAGACGATTCACCGATTTCCATATTTGTAGTACCATGTTTTTGTGAAATTTCTTCGTTGTCTATATTCCCAAAAAGGTTTGAAAGAGAAGAGGGTATTGAGATGTTTTCAGTTAGTGTAGGTTTAGGGGTTGTATAGATGTCTGAAGTGGTGGTAATCGATGATGAGGAACTAGGGTTTCGTATTTTGGGGGTGGAGGATTTTGAGAGAGAGAGAGCGAGGGATTAGAAGTGTTAGAAGAAACTAGTAGGGTTGGGAGTTTAGATGAGTTTGGGTTAGAGTTGTTTGGGTTGTCTGATGAATTAAAGGGGATGTTTGGGCTTGAGTTAATTGGTTTTGGGAATATGACATTTGGGCTTTTGATAGTTTGAGTTGGGCTGATATAACTTCCAAATTTGATTTCATTTGGTTGTGCTGGTGGGGTATTGAGTTTATTAACTAGAGTACTGGCCAACGTGGCCAATATTTTTTTTTCTAAATAATTATCTTCTTTAGTCTTCTTCTCTTTCATCTTCAGACCAGACAAAATTGAGACCTCTCCATTACCGTCCTTGATCTTCTCTTTCATACCCTCTATTACATGTCCTTTACCTTTGCCGGAGGTACTCATAGTACTAAATTCAAAAATACCCGTTGCATCCACGTTTCCGTTACCGTTAGTTGAGACGTTACTGAGTTTGCTGCCGAGTTGCATCTTCGAGTTTTTCTGATTCTAACTCAAATCAGGTAATTTTCTTGTAATTTCTTGAGCAGAGTTTTCCACCTTCTTGATAATATTCGTTATTTGCCTAATAGTGTAAGATTGCCCTTTAGTTGATGTTTTAATCCAAGCACCCAGTTTAGGCGAGACTTCAGAGTTTGGACATTTACCTTCTTCATGGCCAAATATCCCACAACCATAGAAAACCTTGCCTATATCTTCATAAATGAACTTAATCCAATTCAATTTAGATTCAGTTTCCCAGTAGTTGATTCCTGTTATTAGTGGGCTTGTTAGGTTCCAATCGACTTGGACTCTTGTAATAGACTTTTCATCTACATTGATGTTTCCTGAAAGAACCTTTCCAAAGTAGTTCATCATTTTACCAACACATTGTTGAGTTAACAATTTAACTGGGATTCCCATGAGCTGGATCCACATAGTAGTATGACTGACTTCATTACTACCATAGCTGTTAAACTCTTTAATAGCTAGATGCTTACCTTGTACTGTCCAAGGTCTTTGATTCCAAACTTTAAGTTTGTCTTCTTCATTCTGAAATTTGATAATGTAAGTGTTAGCAGCAATTCTTTCTACCTCAACTTGATCTTTAAGTGACCAATATTTGTTGATGTGATTTTTGATAAAGATGTGGTTTGTTTTCTCTTGCATTAAGAGTCTAGCAATCAGTTTATATTCACAAGTGTTTTTGTACACTGAGTTATTGTCTGGAGTAATAACTAAAGCTTTTTTTTTGCTAGAGGATGAGAAGGAGCAAAGAAGTCCATGAGCTCGGAAGTAAATATGGAGAAACAGATAGTCGAGGAAAAGGAAAAAAGTGAAGAAAAACGGCTAAAAAGGGGTGAAGGAGGAAGAAAAAGCTTGTGTTGTTGGAAATTTAAACGAAGAAACACAAGATTAAAGTTGGATTCACCCGAAATGTAGGGATTTTGAGTGAACAGAGGAATGAAAAAATTTAGAAGTGTAAGATTTTAGTGAGGAGAGAGAACAGAGAGAATTTCATATACATGTATAATAAAACTGATAATGTTGGGATTATCAAGAGCTAGGAAACGAGGCAAAAAAATCAATGAGAAAAGAGTATGAGAAGAGGAAATAAAACTTTGAGAAAAAAAAGAGAAAAAAACAGAGGAATTAATACAACAGAATTTTAATTGGTAAATGACAATCTTTTAGCATATATTTGTAGAGATAACTATTTAATTTTAGGCTTAAAAACCGGTTGATTCATCTTCACAATTTATTTTCATTTTAATTTAGACTTTTGTTTACTATCGTGAACCTAATAAACGTGTAAACTGAAATGAAATGGATTTATATCTCATATATAATTCTGAAATTATAACTAAAAACCTTAATATTCAATATACTTATATTAAGATAAATTAAAAAATTTAAAATTGATTTATTTTCTATGAATATTATTAAACAAAATTATTAATATTAGGTTTTTATATAAAACCAGGCGGAGATAGTGTGGGCGAGACCCCTGCTCTCCTGAAAAATCTTTAATAAAATAGAGTTCGTCCACCAAGCTAAAGAATTGGCCTCCCAAGCCAAAAAAAAATGTCTACCAGTCCTAAAATTATCCTAAGTTTTTTCCAAACCTACCGTCCCAAACTCTGTCAATTTTTCGTCTCCAGAAAATTTATCCTACATCTGTCCTTGTATAAAATATGATTATTATTGATTAGTCAGTAAATTATGTATTTACCGTAAAACATGTATACTTATTTTTTGCTAGGCAAGTAAATCAATTAAAAATAAAAAACCATTACAAGAGAAGACAATTAACTAAAATAGCCAACCCCAAAGGGTACTTTCCCTAACCTTCGATTACATAAATGACTTTCTAAATCTTAATAGCTAAAAATATAAACAACATTAAGTTCAGGTAAAACTAATATCCAGTTACACTTTCCACTATCTCTTCAGCTACACTTGACTTTACACTTTATTTTGCTTAGTACACATACATTTTGCTGTATCTGCTTGTAGTGGATTAGTTTGCATCAAATATGTATATGTCTTCATGATCGGTAAGTTTGAGGGCCATCTCCATTAATGACCATTGATAAACTTCTTTATTTGCTTTCTTTTAGCAATCTAGCACATTGTACTCACTTATGTTTATATTTGATAAAAAAGTTTGGTTGGGAATCTAGTTATCCGACCAAAAGATTATATGTTTACCATTATTTGCTTGATGTTTGATGAAACTTTTGTTATCCATAACCTTGAGGATCTTTCTCATCCCTATGAATCATCATTAAGGATTGAGATTTTTGCCATATGGACTTGTTAGGAAGTAACACTGAATGGACCTAGGTAAGACATGTATACTTATTAATAATGGTGGATGTTATAGATTCTTGAGGTAGGACAATGGACGCTGCGAGATGGGAGTGGGGTTAGATTGGATTGCTGTGAGGAGGATTGTACAAACAAGATAAGAAAATTTGGGGGTTTATAGTGATTTTATAAATTTTATGAGGTTAAATAGGTGAGTGGGATGGGAGATATGTGAAAAAAAAAAATCGAGGGGTTATTATTTTTAATTTTAGTTTTCTTGGGTTAAAAAATAAACAAAGAATAGGATGTGAGGGGTTTTAAAAAAATTTAAACTTATAAGGTTAAATGAAAATGATTTAATATTTTTTAATTGATTAAAAATAATGTAATATGATTTAAAAACGAGTTAACAAAAAAAGAAATGGAGAGATAACATTTCTGCTTTCAAAGGGGTAAGGATACATGTTTAAGAGAGTAAAGGGTATTGTATCAAAACACGAAACATCAAGGGACACGAGAATCATTTACTTTTATACTTTTTATATAATCTATATGTATAAGGATTTGAGAGAATAATATATAATTAAATTTTTCTCAATAATATTTTATAATTCTATATTAGTTTTAGATAACTACTTTGTAAGTTGTGAGTTTAGAACAAATTTAATTTTTTTTTTATTATAAATAAGAATGAGATGTCATGTTAAGATATAATTTAAAATATTTCAATAATCATATAAGTCGAAAGAATCTAAATGACATAAAATATGAGTGTTGAGGTTCTCGAACCTTCATAAATATCAAGCCCATTGGACTCAAATTGCTACTCAATTTTATTTCTTAATATAATTTCAAATTTCATCTATACAAATTCTTTTTCAAAACTCTTGTGATATTTTGTTAATTTTTACTAGAAATTATTTCTACAAATACAAGTGACCAAATTTAATGATTCACCTAAACCCTTCAAATCTTTTATTTTTTTGGTTGGGTAAACGATTGTATTAAAATAAATGAGAACACTGTATGCTATACAGTATATCACTTATCCACGCGTGAAGTTTTAAGGAAGCCACTAGTTATGCACTAATATCTACCTCATAAAGTTACAAAGTAAACTCCCACTATCACTTTAGGAGCCATAATGAAGGAACAAACGATTTCCAACCATGTTTTAATCACATCCCAAATGAATCTAGCAAAAACAAATTCAAAACAAAAATACTTAATTGATTCGAAATTCTCAATGGACAATTTACAAAATGGATCCAATTTTATGTAGGTAATCATATTCTTTGTGATGTAGAGCTATTACACCCAACAAGGAAAAATAAACTTTAAAAAAAAACGTTCAATTTTCATTTATAAATAATCAAAAATCTTCCTACAAACTTATGTTTAAATACTAACCATAAAACTCTAAATTTTAAATTTTCTATAATATAAAAACAACCTAAACTAATTTAAAGTTGAAAAAACTAAATTAAAAAAAATTTAACTAACAAAAGTTAAATGAAAATTAATCTTATAAAGTATTATAGTAATAAAGTTAATAATTTTATTATATTATTCGTTTTGGTGAAAAAATTTCGTCTTCAAATTTATAATTGGATATTGTCAAATGTACATATTACAAATGATCGCTAAGTTTCACCGACCAACAACAAAAAAGAAACTACCCCAGAATTTGCGACAACACATTCTGTATAAACTGGTTAATTTTTTTTTCTTGTAATCAACATTAATCTGCTATAACTATATTGTTTTTTTTGTCTCTTTTTTGCTCTGTCCATTTTGACTTTCTTCTTTGAAGATGAAGCAAAAGTAATAAATAATAATTTCCATAGCAATAACCAATTGCAGTTCACGATATATGATATATCTAAAGTGATAATGCTTACCGGTAACTTTGTTGTTGTAGTGCTTGAAGGCAAGTTCAACTAGTTTAATAATAAAATCCTTTTATATAATTAGTAGGGGAGAGCATGGGTCGGTTTTACCCGGTTTTGAGGTTAGGGTAAACCAAAGGTAATATATTTCGGTTTAAGGAATTCTTTGGGTAACCCAAGGGTAGGGTAAAAACAAAATTACCCTCGGGTTACTTCGGGTTACCCTTCGGTTTACCCGCGTTAATCAACATTAGTCAAACTTTTTTAACAATTGAAAAACTTAAAAAAAATGACAAAATATCATTATACTTCTAAAGATCAAAGTTACAATTTTGACATTACAAATCAAGAAGTCGTGAATCGAATAATTCAAAATAAGTTACAATCAATTACACTCCAAAGTACAGTGTTATACGTTACATAACTTTAACAAAAACCGATATTTTGTTCGAATATCAAAAGTGTAGGTTGATCGGGGACTTGGTCGAGACCTTTAGAATATCCGAGAAGTCAACTGGAAGACTTCTTTAACATGCATGTTTTGTAAATTTTTTTATTACACGGTTTTTCGGTTTGGGTAACCTTAACCCAATAGCTGGGGTAATATATAGGTAAAATATATGGACCCGAAAAATCAAAAGGTAAACCAATGGGTAAGGTTGGCTCGGGTAAAATTAGTGCATATTTTGGGTCGGGTTGATTAAAATTAACTCGGTTTTTCGGTTTTGGTAAAATGTTGCTCTCCCCTAATAATTAGGGACGGAGCTACCTTATAATATTTGGGGCCCGGCCCAACAGAAATTCCAAAAGCGGTTTTTTCACTCTTACAAAACGAAAAGAAAAAAAAAAAAGGTTAATAAACGAATCAACCAACCTCTCTATCGCCTCTCCGACATAGGCACGACCTCACAACCTGTTGAAGGATCAAATATTGCAAGAATCGAATAAGATTTAGAGTAAGATGACTGAAATAAACCACAAATGCATACTGAATTAGTCGTCATCCATACCTTTAGAATTCGAAATACATCAACAAGGCATAGAAATACCTTTGTTGCAGTTTAAAATGCATAAACCACAAAACCTGTGTTATTGTATGTCATATTACACTTGATGCAAAAACTGCGAAAGAATTGAAGGAAAAGGTAGACGATGAGTACCGAGTAAACATGCTAATTTCAACAAAATTGGACTAACATAATTATTTCTTAAGGATTTTGGATAATCTTCCACTAGTTGTACCTCTCAAAAGACCTGATACAAACTCCATTGTATATCAACAAGGTTTCTATGTTGGTATTAAAGGACAATACGCTGGAGTAAGTGTTATATCTCTTAAATTTCTTTAAACTAGTTAACTTATATACTTACTCTTCTAAATTTATTAACAGAGTAAAGAGGAAAAATATTTTATCCACAATCACTTAACATTTACAGTCAAGTATCACCAAATTCCACAAACTGACACTAAACGAATCGTTGGATTTGAAGTCAAACCATTTAGGTAACCATTTCTTTTACTTACTATATTTATCTTCGCAATTTTTCACAATACATTGACTTTTATAAATCCAGTGTAAAACACGAATACGAAGGTAAATGGACCGATAAAACACAACTAAAAACGTGCGACTCAAAGTCAAAACGTTTAGTTACTAGTTCAGAATCACCTCAAGAAGTTGAAGATAAGAAAGAAATTATATTCACGTACGATGTAGAATTTGAGGTAATAATTGATACATAATCACTTACTATAAAAGGAAGATGATTTTATTTATTTTTATTTTTATTCTAATTACAGGCTAGTGATGTAAAATGGGCTTCAAGATGGGACACATATTTATTAATGGCGGATGATCAAATCCATTGGTTTTCAATAGTAAATTCATTAATGATTGTTCTTTTTCTTTCGGGTATGGTAGCTATGATTATGTTACGTACATTATACCGTGATATTTCGAAATATAATCAATTAGAAACACAAGAAGAAGCTCAAGAAGAAACGGGTTGGAAATTAGTACACGGAGATGTATTCAGACCACCTATGAACTCAGATTTACTCTGTATCTACGTAGGTACAGGTGTACAAATGTTCGGTATGATTTTAGTAACCATGATTTTCGCTGTATTAGGGTTTTTATCACCTTCGAATCGTGGTGGATTAATGACAGTTATGGTTTTACTCTGGGTTATAATGGGAATTTTCGCTGGTTATACATCTTCACGGTTACATAAAATGTTTAAAGGCACTGAATGGAAGAAAATTACTGTTCGAACAGCTTTTTTATTTCCGGGAATTGTGTTTTCGATTTTTTTTGTATTGAACGCGTTAATTTGGGGGGAAAAATCTTCAGGTGCGGTACCGTTTGGTACAATGTTTGCTTTATTTGTGTTATGGTTCGGTATCTCGGTCCCACTTGTGTTTATAGGAAGTTACGTTGGGTTTAAAAAACCAGCTCTTGAAGAACCGGTTAAAACTAATAAAATACCTCGACAAATACCTGAACAAGCGTGGTATATGAATCCGATTTTTTCGGTTTTAATTGGAGGGATTTTACCGTTTGGTGCGGTTTTTATTGAGTTATTCTTTATCTTAACATCGATTTGGTTACAACAATTTTATTATATATTCGGGTTTTTGTTCATCGTGTTTGTGATATTGATCATTACATGTGCGGAGATTACGATTGTTTTGTGTTATTTTCAGCTTTGTAGTGAAGATTATTTATGGTGGTGGAGATCTTATTTAACTTCTGGATCATCGGCTATTTATCTGTTTCTTTATGCGGTGTTTTACTTTTTTACTAAGCTTGAGATTACTAAACCGGTTTCTGGGATGTTATATTTTGGGTATATGCTTATTGCTTCGTATGCGTTTTTTGTGCTTACTGGTACGATTGGTTTCTATGCGTGTTTTTGGTTCACAAGGTTGATTTATTCATCAGTGAAAATCGATTAAATTCATGAGATGGAATGACGAAACATGGTTTTAGTTAAATCTTGTAGTGGTTTGTAATGAGAGAATTTTTATCTATAATTTAGGAACAATGATATGAATTTTGTATGAATGGAATACCGATTATTATGTTGACTGACTAAAGTGGCTGAACTTTTTCTGATGCTTGCTTTTGAGGGTGTTTAGATTTATTTTATGCAATTTTCTGATAGACATTGTCACTTTGAGTTAATACTACACTAGTGATCCATGTGTTAAGAAATGTTTTTATTTGAATTATTTGCACTATTGGTCCCTGTGGTAAAACTGTAGTAATCAACGAAAAACATTAACTAGATACCTTGATAAACTTGTCCTTCTCTCCACAACTAAAAATTAACCTTGCTATTCTTGTTCTGGATATCAAGAAGGAAGTTTCCATGACAAACGAATGGACTTGTTGTGTAATAACACTGAGTGTGCCTAGGGAGGACATGTATACTTATTGATAATGGTCGTCGGTATTGATTCTTGAGGTAGGACAATGTCCACCGTGATGGGATGGGGGAGGGGGGTGGATTTGATTGCGATGAATATGATTGCACAAACAAAACAATTTTTTTGGGAATTTATTTTGATTTTATAAATTTTATGAGGTTAAATAGGTGAATGGTATGGGGAGGTGTGTGCAAAGAAGATAATAAAATTTAAGGGGTTTTCTTATTTATTTTCTTGATTTTTTAGGGTTAAAAAATAAATAGGGATTACGATCTAAAAGAAAAGGTTTTGATGTAAAATAAATCAAAACTTATTAGGTTAAATAATAATTTAATATTTTTTAATTGATTTAAAATAATGTAAAAATGAGTTAATGGAAAAAACAAACAGACGAAATTCGTCAAAAAGGGAGTAAAGAATAAACATTTATGCTTTAGCGGTCAAGCATACATGTTTAGAGAACTATAAGGTATTGTGTCAAAATGAGAAAACATCAAGGAACACGGAAAACGATTACTCTTATATAATTCATATGTATGATGATTTAAGAGAATTACATATAATTAAGATTTTTTTTATAATATTTTATAATTTTATACTAGTTTTAGATAATTATACAGTAAGTTGTAAGATTAGAACAAATTTAATTTTTTTTTACTATAAATAAGAATGAAATGTCATGTTTAGAAATAATTTAAAATATTTTAATAATCATATAAGTAGAAAGAATCCGAATAATATAAAAATATGATTGTTGTGGTTCTCGGACCATCATAAATATCAAATTCCTTCAACTCAAATGTTTTAGTTTCCCCACTAAGTTATTTCTTAAATATAATTTCAAATTTCATCTATACTGAATCTCTTTCAAAACTTTTGTGATATTTATTAATTTTTACTAGAAATCATTTCTACTAATACAAGTGATCCAATTTAAAGATTCACCTAAAACCTTCAAATCTTATATTTTTTCGGTTGGGTAAATGGTTGTATTAAAATGAAGAAGTACGCTATGTAATGTATCACTCACCGAGGCGCGAAAACTTAAGAAAGCTATAAATTATGTACTAATATACAAACTTATATTTAAATACTAACCAGAAAACCCTGAATTTTAAATTTTCTAAAATATAAAAACAACCTAAATTAATTGAAAGTTAAAAATAATAAACTAAACAAAATCTAGCTAACAAAATTTAAATGAATATTATTCTTATAAAAATTATAATAATAAATTTAATAATTTGACTATATTATATTTTTCGGGTAAAAAAATTTCGTATCGAATTCATAATTAGATTTTATCAAATATACACGTTACAAATAGTTGTTATGTTTCTCGAACAACAAAAAAGAGACTACTCTAGAATTTGGGGGAAACACACCCGGTAGACTTTGTTATTTTTTTTTTCCTTGTAATCAACATATATTGTTTTCTTTTCGTCTTTTTTTTTTCTCGTCCATTTTGACTTTTCTTCTTTAAAGATATAGCAAAAGTAATATATACATAATTTCCATAACAATATCCAATTGAAGCTCACAATATTATCTAAATTGATAATGCTCACCTATAACTTTATTGTTGTAGTGCTTGATGGCAAGTTCAACTAATTCAAAAAACGAACACTACATCGAGTTATGAAATTCTCTCTACATTTCCTCTCCACAAAGAAACACAAACATACACTCTAAAAAAACCCTTCCCTACCTAAAACATCTAAAATCTTTACATTTTAGGTGCCTACTTCCTGTGATTTAGTGTTTTTCCTTCAATTTTCATCATACACTAAACCACTCTATCCTCTCTTCTTCCTTTATAGTCTCTCTACATCTTCTTCAGGTGTATAAACTCCTCCTCCAATGGACTTCTATGCACCAAACCACCCCTTAGCAAAAAACAAGGCATTAGTAATATCACCGGATAATAAATCTATTTACAAAAAGCTAAGCGAGTTCAAACTCATAGCTAAACTTCTACATATCGAGAAAACTAACCACATCTATATCAAAAATCATATCAACAAATATTGGTCCCTAAAGAGCAATGTTGAGGTTGAGAAATGTGGTGATAACACGTTCATCATCAAATGCAACAACGAAGATGATCGACAAAAAATATGGGAACAGAGACCTTGGACTGTCCAAGGAAAACACTTAGCAGTTAATAAATATGAAGATGGAGAAACAAAGAGTGTTACCAACACAACTTTATGGCTACAACTTACAGGCACCCCAGCTTACCTACTTACCAAAAGCTGCCTCGAGAAGATGTTTAGCTATTTTGGAACAGTCCACCAAATCGAACTACCTTCAACAATTGAGATTGATGATAACTCGATAACAAGGCTCAGAGTGGATTGGAATATCAAAAATCCTTTAATTGCGGGTATTAACTACTGGGAATCAGAAGAAAAAGCAATATGGATTAACTTCAAATATGAGAACATTGGTCAAGTATGCTATGGGTGCGGTATTTTTGGTCACGAGGAGCTTAGATGCAAAAACCCTAAAATATCACCCAAAATTGGTTCGTGGATCAAACTTTCCACAAGAGGGCCAACACCTAAATCCATCTTAAGAGAAATTAAGGGAACAGTTAATAAGAAGATTACCAATGAAGCTGATATGAAGAGAAAAGATGAACTCCTCATTAATGGAGTTACTGAGCCAACCCAACTCGCCTCAACTCAACTCAGTATGGGTAAAATCAACGAGTCATCAGGTACAAACCCTATTTTTGAATTCGGTACGAAATTAGAGAATGAAGACAAAAAAGGACGGGGTAAAGGAAAAGAAGGACAATCGGTGGAGGAGAAGGGTAGTGGAGATACAAAACCTTTGGATAAATTAGAAATGGAGAAAAGACAAAAACAACTCGTTACTAAAGAGAGAGAAGCCAAGCTTGCCAAGCTGGCAATGAATATGATTAATAAAATCAGCTCGCCAAAAGCCCAAACCACTGATATTCACTTCGGTACTTATAAAAGCCCACCAAACAAAATACCAAGCCCAAATGTTATTTTCTCACTTAAACCAAATAACAACGGCCCAAAACCCCTATCTGACCCAAACACACCCTCAAACCAAAATACTCCACATTCACATCCCAACAACTCTATCAGCTCAACCCCAAATCATATCGACACTCTCATCAAACCCCCAATTTCTGAGAACCCTAATTCACCTTCAACACCAATTACGAACATCCAAACCTTCCATCCTACAAATCAAAATGAACAAGACAACTTCAGTACACCTATTAACAAACCTAGCAACTCAAACACCTACTACTCTAGCTTCCAAGATCTATTTAAAAATTGTAGTACGGAGAAGATTCTTAAAAAGAAGAAAGAAGCGATAAGGGCCTATGAAGAATCAAACTCAAGGACTTCAGTGAAGGCTCGAAGTACTAAATTAGCTAAATTTGTTGACACTGAAGTCAATGAGAAGAGACAAAAAACAATCTGGGCTTCAAGAAAACGTAAGCTTAGTAACTCGAAGAAGGTAGAGGACTCAGAAGGAAATGATAAGAGGAGTAACACAAAGAAGAACAAAGGTAAAACTGATGTGGAGGAGTTCAACAATGATTCGAAAGATATAGAAACAATGGAGTAGGAATCAAGTGTTATGAAGTCTGATGAGGTTTGCGGGGTTGACCCAAATCAACCCCAAATTGACCAATGATACAAGCCTCCTGGAACTGTCAAGGAATTGGCAACACCTTGACAGTCCAGACCCTAGCTGGCTTTGTTTCTAAACACCAGCCACAGGTATTATTCCTTTCAGAAACTAAAAATATTTTCCCTACTGTTAAAAAGTTAGAAAAAATTATTAATATGTCCCTAATAGACACTGTTGAGCCTATAGGAATTAGTGGGGGGCTTGCTCTTTTTACTAAAAATAACATCAGTTTAGAAATTATTGAAAAAACTACTAATCACATCCACTGCAAAATCAAAGAAAATGGGATTGAATTTTACTCAACCTATGTCTATGGAGCACCTCTAGATAAGAATAAAGAGGATTGTCTTAAGAAATATAGTAACTGTAAACCAAAAAATAATGACCCTTGGATGCTTATAGGTGACTTCAATAACATTAGATACAACTCTGATAAAAAAGGTGGTAATAAAGCTAATAATAAAAATATGAACATCTTCAATGGCTTTATTAAACATCACAATCTAGAGGAAATCATTACTAAAGGCTGTAAATATTCTTGGTCCAATAAAAGGGCTAATGAGGAAATGATCAAAACACTTATAGATAGAGCTTTCTGTAATAAATCTTGGGGTGATATTTTCCCCACATCCTGGGTTGCCCTTTTACCGGCCCTAGGCTCAGACCATTCACCTCAGATCCTCTTTATGAATGATGATCACATTAAAAAAGATAGGAGATTTCACTTTGAAAATAACTGGACTGAGGAATCTGAATGTTTAGATATTATTAAAAAAGTATGGCTTATGAAAAAAGGTAAATCTAGTCAACATAGGAATGCCTTAACCTTTAAACTTGAAAAAGGAAATTTTTTACTTACTAAATGGAGTAAGCACAAATTTAACAACAATAGAAAAATGATTGACAAACTTATATATGAACTTGAGATTATCTTCAATGACCCTAACACCAAAGATTGGGTGGCTTATAATGATACTATTAAAAAAGTGGAATATTTATGGAAAAAAGAAGAGGATTTTTGGGCATCTCGATCTAGAAATTTGTGGCTTAAACGAGGTGACAAGAATTCAACCTTTTTCCATGCTTCTACTAAAGAAAGAAGGAAGATTAATAAAATTACTAGAATTACCAAAGAGGATGGAGAATGGGTTGAGACCTATAATGAAGTAAATGCTGAAATAAAAACTTATTTTGATAACATTTTCAAAACAATAGGTCCTAGGGACTATAAACCTATTTTATCTATTATTAGACCCTCGGTCACTAAGTCCATGAATGAAAATATGAACAAAAAGTTGGAGATTAGTGAAATTGAGAAAGCTATACAAGAACTTGGGGCGAATAAAGCCCCAGGACCTGACGGCTATCCTGGTATTTTTTACAAGAAATACTGGAAAATTATCAAATTAGATGTTATTAAAGTGATTAATAACTTTTGGTATAATGGTGCCTCTATTGAGGATATCAATAAAACTTTTATCTCCCTTATACCTAAAATTATGAAACCCACGAGTATAAAGCACTATCGCCCCATCAGCTGTTCCAACTTCATTTATAAAATTATAGCCAAAATTCTTGTAAATAGATTGCAAGCGGTTATACATGTGTTGATTGACGAAAGTCAATCCGCATTTATACCAGGAAGGCACATACAAGAAAATACTATGGTGGCCCATGAAATTATTAACTTTATTAAAGAAAGGAAAACGACAAAAAAATACTTTATGACGATAAAAACTGATATACAAAAGGCTTACGAGAATGTTGAGTGGGATTGCCTACAAGATATTATGCTAAGTATGGGTTTTAATGAAAATTGGGTTAATAAAATAATGCGTTGTGTTACTTCAGTCTCCTATGCTGTATTAATAAATGGAAACCCTGTAGAGATTGAGAAACCCCAACGTGGTTTACGCCAAGGGGACCCACTCTCCCCCCTACTCTTTTGCATTACAACGCAATTACTATCCACTATTATAAAAGATAAGAAAGACAACAATCTTATGGAAGGTATTAAAATTGCGAAAATGGCCCCTGCGGTTTCACATTTACTATTTGCTGACGATAGTATATTTTTTATGCAAGCTAATAACCAAGAAATTGATAGTTTCAAAGATGTTATTAACAAATATAGCTATGCCTCGGGTATGAAATTAAATCTTAATAAATGTAGCATCAAATTTAGCCCCAATACTCCACAGTACCTACAAAATTTCATGGCTAAAAAACTAAACATGCCTATTGCAAATAATCTAGGAAGTTATTTAGGTCTCCCCACAGAATGGGGAAGATCAAAAGTGAAAGAACTGAATACTTTAGTTGATAAAACCCTCCAGAGAATTGAGAACTGGAAAAATCTTTACCTATCAACAACTGGTAAAGAAGTACTTATCAAGTCTATTATACAAAGCTTACCAAACTATTATATGTCCTCTTACTTAATACCCCAAAGAATTTGCGAGCTTATTAACTCACAGATTTCTAACTTTTGGTGGGGAAGTAATGGGAAGAAAAAATACACTGGTGTAAATGGAATTCATTAACCAAAAGTAAACATACTGGAGGTCTTGGTTTTAGAGATATTCATATTATGAATCTAGCCTTATTAGGTAAGCAAGCTTGGAATATTATTAATAAACATGAATCTTTACTTTTCAAAGTACTAAAGGGCAAATACTTCCCTAACAGTACATTCTTGGAGGCTCAATTAGGCTACTCACCCTCCTGGGGTTGGAGAAGTCTAGTTAAAGGTAAAGAAATGATTAAAAAAGATATTAGGTGGAAAATTGGTAATGGCCAAAATATTGATTTATACAGTGATATTTGGATACATGATCAAAATGAAATTATACAACCAAAAAGTGATAAAGTTAAGAAGGTTAATGATCTTTTTGTTACAAATGAAAGAAAATGGAATATTAACTTAGTAAAAGAAGAATTTGAACAAGAAATAGCTAATAGCATTTTAAACACCTTCATACCTTACTCAGGTAGTACAGATACACCTACATGGAGTAAGGATTCAAAGGGTTTGTATACTGTTAAAAAATGTTACCAGTTATTGAAAAATGGAAAAGAGATGGAGTCCTCGGGTACCCCTAGTCCCAAACCATCCTCTTCTTATGAAATTGATATGAAAATATGGAAATTAGTTTGGAATCTAAAAGTGGCTCCAAAGTTAAAAACTTCATTTGGAGGGCCTTAAAGAATCTTCTCCCAACAAATAACAATATATATAATAAGAAGGTAATCAAATCCCCTATTTGTGATATCTGCAACAAGGAAATTGAAACTCCTGAACATTTACTCTTGAATTGTGAATGGACTAGAGCCTTGTGGTTTGCCTCCCCCTTCAACATTCATACTTGCAACCAAGAATCTACTCGACTAGACTCTTGGATGGCAGTAATTGTTGATAAACTGAGAGCAAAAAAGATGGATAAAAGTTTTATTCTTGAACAGATATGTACACTCTTATGGTGTATTTGGAAGGCTAGAAATGATAACAAGTATAAATTCATAAAACTGGAACCTTTACAGGTTTTAGAAAAAGCAAGAATAGAATGGAATGAATATCAAAATATCAATTATCCTAAGGATGTTGATAAGTTACAGAAGGATAAAATGTCCCAAAACAATACCTCGGAAATTATACCAAACTTGCCTAATGGCCATGTTAACAAAAGTGCTAATAACAAAATTGATCTGAGTAAGGAAAAATGGATTCCACCACCTCTAAATCATATCAAAATCAATTGTGATGCCTCATTTATTAATAAAAAAAGCTGCTATATCTTGTGTTAACAGGGACAATAAAGGAAAGGTGTTATATTGCGAAGCTTGGAATGTTAATGCAAATTCTCCACTTGAGGCTGAAGCTCTTGGAATCCTCAAAACTTGTGTTATTGCGAGAGACATTAAGGATGCACAAGTTATTATCGAGAGTGATTGTCAAGAGATTATGTTTCCTTTGGAGAATAACATTTTTATTTGCATTCCAATAATTTGTAATATTGTTAAGAGCATATACTTTATTTCTGAGAATTGTAAACCTATTTTTCGATGGGTTAGTCGAGATAGAAATAGCTTAGCCGATGAGGTAGCCAAACATAAGCTTACTAGCAATATGTTAGGCTCGCAACTAGTTGCGTACTCTAGTAGGTTAGCTGATATTATTCATAACGAATCAATTCCTTCGGGAATTGGTTAACTCTTTATGGTTTTTAATTGAAGTAATTTTTGGAACAAAAAAAAAAACTAATTCAATAATAAGATATTTATATTAATCTCACCAGGATGAATGTAGATGTCCTCGCAATGCTCAGTATTATGATTATGAAATTAACCATTAACATACTCGTTCCTTTGGAGTGAGAGTCCATGGGGTACGAGCTATAATAATTACACTCAAGGGCACTTTCTTCTTTACCCCAACATTCTCTTCCACAATCGTAATTTTAAGTTTCTTCTTATTTCACCTTTCAAACATGCAAGAAGAATTACCAAACACCCTCAAAAATTATCTTTGTGGAGATCGCCGCTGCATTCCAAAGTGTTTGATCATTATCGTTAAAGCACATAAGCCGATAGATAATTTCAAAAGAGTGTACATATTGCTTTGACATACTATTGCTTAGATATTGCAACATGAGGTTAAATGCTCGATCAGGTATTTAACATTTAACAAATCAAGATAATATTCTAAAATCTTTCCAGTTTTGTTCTTCTAGTACATTTGAGCAAAAGCTCGGCTCTCTAGACTTAAAAGTTTAAAATCTCCAAATGGTGAATGTAAATAGTTCACTTTTCCACCTTCCACCATCTCTTGATTTCCTCTAGTTAGGATCAAGCAATAGCCAACCAATTAATTTGTCAACACTGAACCTAGCTCTTCTTGTTCTTCCCCTGTTAAAACCTTTGAAGCACTTCCTGAATCATTGTATTTGAACATATATTTGTATAGAATCATTTTGGATATCAAGAAGGAAGTTTCCATGAAAAATAAACGATTGAGGTTGATATTTTTTTCACTAAATTAGTGGTTATACAAAATTTTGAGCCAGGTTTTTTTTTACATTACCAAAAAATATGGGTTTCAATCCTCAATCTTCAGGTTACAAAAACTACACTATGCTTATTTCACCTTTCTCCTTTCGACCAAAAGATTATATGTTCACCTTTCTCCTCATTCAAGATTGGGATTTTTATCATATGGACTTGTTATGTAGTAACATTGAGTAGACCTAGGTAGGACATGGATACTTATTGATGATGATGGTCGTTATAGATTCTTGGGTAGGACAATGGACGTCGTGATAAAGGAGGAGAAAGGGGGGGCGAATGGATTGCGCTGAGGAGGATTGTACAAACAAAATTAAAAAAAATTTGGTAATTTATTTTTGATTATATAAATTTCATGAGGTTAAATAAGTGAATGGTATGGAGAGGTGTGTGCAAAGAAAAAAAAAATAACCAGATGGGATTAGCTCACTGGCCAGGACCTTGGTCTACCAATCTAGTGGTGTAGGTTCGAACCGAGTCAATGACTCCGAGTCCAAAGTGGCTCTCCTATGTAACCAAAAAAAAAAAAAAGAAAGAAAAAAATAAATTTAGGAGGGTTATTTATTTATTTTTTTAATTTTGTGGGATTAAAAAATAAATAGGGAACACGATGTAAAGAAAAAAATAAGTTTAAGGGGGGTTTTCAAAAACCAATTAATGGGATTGATAGAGTGGTCAGGGATTTTATTTGGGGGTCTTCAGCCACGGAAAGGAAATTACATTGGGTTGCGTGGGATCAAATGTGTAAATTAAAGGTGAATGAAGGTCTTGGACTAAGGGGGTCAGAGAGGTATAATTTATCTCTTTTGGCAAAGCTTGGGTGGAAAGTTCTTCAAGAGGAACATTCGGTTGCTTGGGTTGAAGTATTCAGAAACAAATATTTTGCGAATGGGCTTTTAAATCGCGTCCAAAGTGGGAATGAATCCAATGTTTGTAAAGCGATTTTAGCCGGTGTTGAGGCGTTTCGTGAGGGGTTCATTGTTTAGAATGAGGGGGAAGGTTCGAGTGTTAGGTGGAAATTCGAAAATCCAGGCTATTTTCCGGTAAAATCGGCATTTATGAGCATGGAGGAAAGTAGTGAAGACGTGTATTTTAAGTGGGAATTGATATGGAAGCTAAAATGTTCCCAAAAGATACGGATATTTCTGTGGAGAATAGTGCTAGACCGAGTTGCCACCGCGGAAAACCTTTATAAGAGGAATATCCTCGAGTCTAGATCATGTGCTATTTGTGGAGCCGAAAGGGAAGACTCTATCCATGTTTTTAAAAAATGTAAAGTAGCTATTTTGGTGTGGAAACTTTTGGGTTTTTCTCCTGTTTTTGCTGGTTCATTGGCAGCTAATCATCCCGGATCAGAAGATGTTGTTCTTGAAGGACCTGATACTGCAATTTCAGGGCCTGGAATTACCTGTGGAGGACCTACTGCTGCTGCTCGAAGGCCTGGAATTGCTGATGCTGCTGTCTCGGCTGGAAGGGAGTATGCTGCTGACGTGGAGACTGGTTTGCTGCGGAACTCGGACAAGGAGCAGCTGGAGCAACTGAAAAGTCATGGCTGCGAAACAGAAGTGAATTAAATGCTGCTGGCCGCGGGAATCTGCTGCATTTATCTCGGAACAGTTCCGGACCTGCTGCAGCGCGGGAATTTGCAGCTAATGACTCGCCAGCCCCTCCGTGGGGTATTAAAGCTTGGATGGAAAACCATCTCCGTTCCAAGGCGCGAATTGGTGGTCTTGATTGGCCGTTAGTTTTCATTGCCGTGTTATGGACAATTTGGGTTAAACGAAACCTACTTATTTTTAGTGAGGGACAAATTATACCCCATGTGCTAGAGTTTAAAAGAGATATTTTCTCTCTAGCGAATAGTTTTGTTCTTGCATGGGGTAAGTCGATAGAAGGTGGTATAATTAAACTTGCCAGAAACGTTATGGTGCATTGGGTAAAGCCAGAAAAAGGTATCAAACTTAACATAGATGGAAGTTTCATTAAAGCGAAACGATTAGCAGGTATTGGCGGTATAGTAAGGGATAGACATGGGACATGCATTTCCGGGTTTATGGGTGCTTGCGAGTTTGTATCTCCTTTCATTTCGGAATTACTTGCATTGCATTTTGGTCTTAGATGGGCTTGTAATAATGTCTTTAATAAGATGATTGTTGAAACAGATTCAGAGGAGCTCCACGCGCTAGTGAAGGGCGGTGGGAGCTCTACTTGTTATGAGATGGACTCGGGGAAACTCCATGCGCTAGTGAAGGGCGGTGGGAGTTTAGGTAGTCGATATGTTTCAATGATGAATGAATGTTGTGCTTTATTGAGGGATTTTCCGGAACTTGAGATTATTCATGTGTATCGCGAAGCTAACCTTTGTGCTGATAGACTTGCAAGAGAAGGGGCTTTGTTATGTATTCCTCCGGAAGTATTTAATGATCCACCTGACTTCCTATGGAAGTTGATTACACGAGATAGAAGTGGTTGCGCAACTAATAGAGTTGTGTTAGATAGACAGTAGGAACTTTTGTTTCTGATGTAATCTTTTGTTCTTAAACGGCTATATAGCCTCTCATGTATGGAAAAAAAAACAATTAAAATTTGTAAGGTTAAATAATATTAATATAATATTTTTCGATTGATCTAAAATAAGATAAAATGATTTAAAAATGAGTGAATAGAAAAGAAAATGGCCGAAATTCATCAAAAAAGAGTAGAGAGGCAACATTTATGCTTTAGGGGCCAAGTATACATGTTTAGTGAAATATGATCCTCGTGGCAAAATGTGAAAACATCAAGGGACATGAAAGCTATTTACTCTTAAATTTTTTTTATATAATTTATATGTATAATGATTTGAGAGAATGATATATAATTAAATTTTTCTATAATATTATATAATTTTATATTAGTTTCAGATAATTATTTAGTAAGTTGTGAACTTAGAATAAACTTAATTTTTTAAATTATAAACAAGAATGAGATGTATGTTAAGAAATAATTTAAAATATTTTAATTATCATACAAGTAAAAATAATCTAAATAATATAATAATATGAGTGTCATGCTTCTCGAACCTTCATAGATATCAATCCCCTTTAACTCAAATTTTTTAGTCTCGCAACTAAATTTTATTTCTTATATATAATTTCAAATCTCATCTATACGAAATCTCTTTCAAAAGCCTTGTGATATTTTGTTAATGAAAACTAGAAATCATTTCTACTAATAAAAGGGACCCAATTTAAATTTAAAGTTTCACCTAGATCCTTAAAATCTTTTAGTTTTTCGGTTGGCTAAAAGATTGGATCAAAATAAATTGGATTACTTTGCACTATACAATGTATCACCTACCTAGAGGCGAAGGTTTAAAGAAGCCACTAATTTATCTATTCCATTAAGTTACAAAGAAAACTCCAACTATTATCTAAGAAAGCATAATGAGGAAAGAAACGTTTTCCAACCCATTCTTAATCTCATCTCAAATAATTCTAGTAAAAACACATTCAAAATAAAAAAAAATTAATTGATTCGAAATTCTTACCGCACAATTCACTATATAGATCCAGTTTCATGTAAGTCATCCTATCATTTGTGATGTAAAGCTATCACGCACAACAAGAAAAAGAATATCGATAAAGAAAACAATGTTCAATTTTTGTTTATAAATAACCAAAAACCTTTCTACAAACATAGGTTTAAATACTAATTAGAAAACCCAAAATTTTAAAATTTCTAGAATATTAAAACAACCTAAATTAATTGAATTTTAAAAATACGACACTAAAATAAAACTTAACTAACAAAAATTAAATGAATATTAAACTTATTAACTATAATAATAAAGTTAACAATTTTAATGTATCATTCTAAAATTGTCCTCAAATCCATAATTGGATATAATCAAATGAACACGTTACAAATGATCGCCCAGTTTCCCCCAACAACAAAAAAGAGACTACTCCAGAATTTGCGAGAACACACCTTGTAGACTGGTAATTTTTTTTGCTTGTAATCAGCAGTAATCTGACACGACTATATATTTTTTTTGTTTTCATTTTGCTCGTCCATTTTGACTTTTTTTTTGAAGATGTAGCAAAGGTAATAACTAATAAACACATAATTCCTATAACAACAACCAATTGCAGTTCACATTATATCTAAATTGATAATGCTTACCAATAACTTTGTTGTTGTAGTGATTGATGGCAAGTTGAACTAGTTTAATAATAAGATCCTTATATTCACCATCAATCTCAACATGATGAATGTAGATATCCTCACAATACTCAGTATAATGATTAATGTCAATGTAGAAACCCTAACTCTCGCTAAGATTATGGAAATATGTCAACCATTTACATACTACTTCCTTTATTCAGGAGTGAGAGTCCAAGGGTAACTGATAAACCACACGCATTGCGTGAGCAAAAAGAATGATCTAGAAGGAATAATCCAACTCAACAACAAGACAAAGTTGTTACAATTTGTTACAGCTAGTTATGTAAGTATAATTGTGTAAAGTGTGTAGTATGTGAGAAGTCTAGCATTCTATATATACAATGTACTTCATCACTATTATCAATTAATAAATTCATACAATTCTAAAAGCTTTCTTTTCTTTTCCATAATCTCAACATAGTATCTAGAGCCATATGGGTTTTTCCCCCTGCAGAATTTTTTTATCACCCAATCCGATCCTTCCTTCATGACTTCTTCTTCGTCCTCACCTTCTTCCTCTTCCATTCCCACCACCCATATCACATCCAGCAAGAAATCTCAGCTGGTTTAATGCTGTTGCGTCAAAATTGGTCGAGTCTTGTTCAAATCAAACTTGACTCAACAAACTATGTACTCTGGCGCGCACAACTTGAAGCTGTCCTTCATGCTCATGGCTATTTAGGTCATGTATCTAGATCTACAGCTACATCATCTTCAACAGATCCAACATATCCCACATGGGTCATCGAAGGTCAACAACTTAGTCTCGCTTCTCGCTGCTATGATTCCCTCTATCCTCTCTCAAGTTGTAAAGCTTTCCACAGCGTTTGATGTCTGGCATAAACTAGAGGAAATCTTCATTTCTTAGTGTCGTACCCATGTTCATTAGCTCAAAATGAAGCTCTGCAACATTCAAAAAGGTGATAAATCGATGAATTCATACTTAAATGAGATCGAAGAGATCTGTGATGGGCTTGATACTGCTTCTGCTGCTGATCTTCTTTTGGAGGATACTATTATGTATACCCTTAAAGGTCTACCATCGGAAGACAATAAATTTAAGTCGAGCATTCAAATTTCTAATGCTCAATCCTCAATTCTTATATTTCATTCCCTTGGTAGCTTATTGGTGTCTGGAGAACTTCACATGAAGATTGTAAGCAAAATTTTTAGGCATATTCTGATTTGCCCACTGGTATGCCGGTCACACGACCGGTAAACAGGCATGTCAAAAAGGGGAGCCCTCGGGTACACGCCACGGGCTCTTTGCCGAGAGGTGCATATTCGAGAAATTGCGCTCCGGTATGCCGGCCCATACCGCCGGTATGCCGGTCAGACAAAAAGGGGTGGCCTCGGGTTCGCGAAACAGGTTTTTTGCCGAAGAAGATTTTTCAAAGAGCAGCTCACCGGTATGCCGGCCCATACCGGCGGTATACCGGCCCGTGCCGCTGGAGAGAGAAAAAATTCGAATTTTAGGTTATAAAGAAGAGGAAGGCTAGTATATTATGAATTTTACAATCCTTAAGCCTCTCTTTCTTCTCCAAACCTCTCCCAACTCCATTAAAACTTCATCAAACCTTCCTTAAACATCAAAACACTACCCAATCACCAGAAAAACACATCAAATCTTCTCTCCACATCATTACAAAGAAGATTCAACCACCCATATCATACCAAAACACATTGAATCCAAGAATCAAAAGCTTAAATTTCAGAAATTCATCCAACAATTTCTAGATCCATACTGATGTCTCCTCATTTGTGATAATAAAATATACTTCTGAGACATCATTTTAGGCTTATTTATTAGTTTATAGGTTGATTTTAGCTTAGTTTAGTGCACTTTCCTATTTTGAGTCTTGATTTAGGAACATAATATTTTTAGAGCATATCGGGTTTAATTGTTTATTTAGTGTGAAGCTTTAAAGATAATTATGAAAATTAATTAGAGTCCAAGTCAAAGACAACAACTTATGGAAAGAGATTTACATGGAAATTGGAGATAAAGGTAACAAAGGCTAAAAATATGGAAAAGGAAAAGCCGCCTAATCTGAATTTCTGCAGCACACACCTAAAGAAAGTGGTAATTACTCCTACAAGGAAGCCGATTTTGGAAGATTCCTTTCATAGGGACATGGATAATTCTGTTATGATTCTTTTGGTATCTTATGGAGCTCAAACCGACCAATAACGAAGAAGATATGCCCAAAACGGTCCAGCAGTGTTTATCTTTATTTTCTTACGAATTTGAGTTGGGCTTGGAGTCTATTACTTGGCCTTATCTCCAAGAAACGAATTAGGTCAACCTATACACTATAAATACAGCCTCTTAACACTCTTAAATCATCCTTGGTGAAACCTTAAGCCAAGAGGAAGCTTATAACACAAGAGAGAAGTCTGGAAGGAGCTGTCATCAACAATGTCTTCTTCTACCTTTAGATTTGTAATTTCTTTCTTTTCTTTTATGAACTAAATTTCTTTAGCTTGAGTTTTTAGCATATATGTATGAACCCTAGTTTTGATTGACATCTATCTAATTTGGGAACTTCATGTTTTAAATTGAATTATAGTGTTTATTCTCTGTTTATGTGTTTGGATTTTGTGTTCTTGTGGACGGCCGCCATTTAGAATTACCATCTAGTAATTAGGTCACCGTTGACAACGGTGTTTAATTGCATGTTTAGCACATAACGTCTAGTATTAGGTCTGATCTGACAACCCAACCTAACTAGATAATCACTATGGTTTAGTTCTTGTGACTATTTACCAATTACAGGAAAAGTTTGCTTAGGAAGCCTTATTGACACAGGTAAATCCTATTTGAAACTACCGATAGCGAATTGGGACTGATTAGGAAAATACTACATAATTCACCCTTACATGTTCAGAACGGCAAAACTAGTGGGGATTACATGCTAATAACTCGAGCTATATTCTCATATCACTTCTCTTTCATATTTATTTTCTGTCTTTTAATTCTTAGTTTTAATTTAGTTAATTAGAAAACCAACAAAAATCTATTTGTCTTTACTTTTATCTGCGTTTAGTTGTCCTAGCTTTAATTATTTACACTTGGTATTTGCATAAGATTCTCCTAACCTTCGTAGTCTCTGTAGAACGAATCTTAATCTTTTAACTAAAACTGGAATACGATCTGTATACTTGCAGAACCGTGTAGCTTTAGGGTGTTATTTTGCACGTTAATTATATCTTATTTTATCAGACCCTAGGCCCCACCACATACCAATCTATAAAGAGTCCATCTTACCCATATAGAGAATCATCATCAAAACACCTGTCCTGACCCAAAGAAAGCTTGTATAACCAATAATCAAGAGTTCAAATTTCAGGAGTGGTTAAAGCTTTGAGTTGGGGGTCAATGGAGATGATTAAGAGAACATAAACACAATCTACTGTAAGGGAGATGAAGAAAAGCAAGGTATTGGGTTCTATTGAGAAGAAATCAAGTGATAAAAATTCTAGTTTCAATACAAAGGGTAAAACAGGTCAAGAAAAGAGAGGTCGGCTAGCTGTGTTTCATTCAATGTGCAAAAAGGTTCCAACTTTCATGAAGAAAACAACACAACCTCTACAAATCGAAGTCCCTACACCCGAGGAAAAAGTGAAAGCTTCAAGGGCCCTGATAGCTTCAGCGAAGAAACAATTATAGGAACTTACTCTTGCTTATGAGAAAGTATTTGAAGAAGAAGTTGGTAAAGGACAATACAAGAAGATTCTTGGAGATTGGAGAAAGATTGGGTTGGTCTATGTTCATGGTAAAGCGTTCTAAAAAATGTTATCTTTGTGATTTGTATTTTGTGAGGAGAAGAAAAGGATGTGGAACAATTGATCTATGAGAAGGTGATGCGATATTCGGTCTCTCCCATGTCGTTATTAAATGAGAAATATCCTACTATGATCACGTGTCTTGTTCGGATAGCAAATATGATTTTGGGTGAAGGAGAAACACTTGAGTTTAAGATGAGTAACAATATTGACAATGCTTGGATCATGAAAGTTTTGAGAGTATTCAAAAGAAGAAAAGGAGCACATCATAACCCTCCTCGAGCAATTAAAGAAAGATCGAGCAAATCCTATCTTGGATGTCTATAAGGCAAGGCAATAGCCTCGAAGAGTATGTTTTATTTCTTCCCTATCATTTCTTTATGTGAAATATGTGTGCTAATTTTAAATTTTATTTCTTTCTTGAGTTTTTTTTGAGTCGTGGGGACACGGCTCACTTTTAAGTTGGGGGTGGGGATTCGTTGTCCTCATCTTCCTTTTTGTTTTTGCATAAAATTTAGATTTTTTAGGTTGGAATAGGTATAGAATATGTTGAATGTACCTATTGAGAATAATTTAATTAATTTAATGATAGTAAGTAGTATGTTTTTGAAAGATGTTACAAATATGTTTAGCATGCATGTATGAAAACAGGAAATAAAAGATAGAAAAGTTAATGAGCAATGCTAAGAATTCAAGTTGAAACTTAGGGAGAGTTATTTGGTGTGTAGAACGTGAGGTTTGGAATTAGTTTAAAACCCGCTTATCTATGAACTAGTAGTGAAAAAGTAACAAAATCCGGTAGATAGAAAAGTGAGTAAGGCACTTCTTTCATATTGAAGCCACTTGAAGCCTTTTAGCTTTCTCACCATCTTATTTGTTTACTGTTATTATTTATCCGTCTTAGCCCCTCTGATCCTTTCTAAAGCCTTTTATTTAACCACATTATAAACCATACCCCTTAGCTTTTAGGACTTATCCATATGACCTGCACTCGAATCGCAAAACCTGAGACAAGTCATTTTTAGAGCTTGAGTTTGGGGTGGTGGGTTTCATCATTTGGGAACATTGGGTTTGGGAAATTGTAATTGTGATTTTATTGATGATGGAAAAGTTATTATTGTAACCCTTTGCTGGGGTAATAGTAAATGAAAAGAGCTGAAAAGCATGAAAAGAAAAAAAAATATGTGAAAAAATAGCGTGATATCTCAACATCAAAAAGAGAGTCATAGCTATACAAAATAAAAAAATTGATATATAAAGAATATATATTTGGATAGGCAAAGTGGAAATTGTATATCATCATGAAAAAGGTTTTATTTGGGATTAATTGGGGATGCACATTAAGGCATCAAAAATTGGGTTGAGTGAGAACATCTTCGAGTGAAAAGTCAAGCTCTAGGGCGATTCGTTAATGGAATGTGAGGAGAGAGCCAAAATCTCACTTTTCATTATCCAAATATACCACACCGTCCCTAAGCCACGTTATAACCGTAAAGACATTAGGATTTTTAGCTACTTGATGGAGAAACAATTGAGCTATTATGTTGTAGGTAAGTGGACCATTGGATGCTATATTAGGACCTATGAACAACCTATAGCCATTAGCACAAACTGAGTTGAGACCTCTCCTTCTGGCATTGCGAAATTAATCTGGACTTGAATTTTATAGATTGTTGATTATGTGTATATTAAGCATACGTGTGCATTATTTCTTTGGCATTACTACATGAGACTTTTTAGATATTTTTCTCTAGGATCATTCATTGTGTTCTGTTCTTATTTTCCTCCCACTTCTTCTTCTCTGTTTATTATTTGACTACCCTATTGTTCTTTATCTTTATTGTATCTGGACGATACAACTTTGATGATTTATTATTAGTTGGAGACATCATTTTAGGTGTATTTATTAGGATATAGGTCGATTTTCTCATGATTTAGTAAACTTTCCTATTGCGCGTCTTAATTTAATTATTTATTATTTTTAGAGCATATTGGGTTTAATTGTTTATTAATTGTGAAACTTTAAAGATATATGGTAATTAATTAGATGCAAAGTTAATTCTAAAAGATAAAGGAAAGAGGATAAACATGGAAATTTGAGATAAAGACAAGAAATATGAAAAAGGAAAGAGATATAGTTGCCAAATAAATCTGAATTCCAGCAGCTATGAACATAAAAGTGATCATAACTCAATATTGGATAGGATTTTGGAAGAGCAGTCTGAAGCAAAGTTAAATAGCTTTCCGAGACAATCAGTTTCGACTATTGGAACGCGTCGAACAGATACGTATTGAAGCAGTTACAGCCAAAACAAAACAACGTCAAAATCTTACCTTTTCTATATTTTAGGGTTACGAATTTGAGTTGGGCTTGGAGTCCAATACCTATCTTCTACTCCAAGAAACATTTTAGGGTTTCCTATACCCAATAAATACACCCTCTTATCATAAGAAACACATCGTTGGCTAGTCCTTAAGCCAGGAGGAAGCTTACAACACAAGAAGAGAAGTCTGGAAGGAGTTGAACACCATATTATGTCTTCTTCAACCTTCAAATTTGTAATTGTTTTCTTTTCTTTCTTTAGTATGAGTTAAATAATTTTAGCTTGAGATTTAGCATATATGTATGAACCCTAGTTTTTCTATCTGATTTGTGATACATCGTATTTAATTGAAGTCATGTTCTATTTTATGTTTATGTGTTTTGATTTATTGTCCGTTTTCCTTGCAAATGCATGCGTATAGAATTACCTTAATAGTAGTTAGATGGTCGCCCATTAGGGTTGTTTAATTATTGAAACACCGCATAACGTCTAGTGTCCGATATTGGTCCTGACAACACCGATTCTAACTAGAAAGTCATTAGGGTATGTGCTTAGGGCCTTGGTAGCGCTTGATAACCTTAAGTTTGGACTGCCTCGTGGTTGTGTCGTATCCCCCTTAGTCGCTCTCAAGGTCTAAGGTATGAGAATTTAGAATCCTGACTATAGTGATACTACATGATTCACCCTTACATGTTAGAATAAACAAGACTAGTGGGGATTACTTGCTAATTTCTCAGGCTAAACTATCATACTATCTTCTTTTCTTTTATTTTTCTTGTCTTTACTTTATTAGTTTTAATTAGATCTTTATAAAAACCAAATAAAAATCTCTTTAGTCTTTATTTTCTTGCGTATTATATGTTCTAGCTTTCATATCTGCACTAGATAAATTGCATAAGTTCTTCCTAACTTTCGTAGTCTCTGAGGAACAAATATTATTTATCATTAAAACTTGCATACATCATGTATACTTGCAGAACCGTGCTTAGCTTAGGGTGTTTATTTGCACTTATTTAATTCATTATTTTATCACACCTTAGTCGACACCTGTATACAAGGTTGTGAGCCAAATTTCTTTTGTTTTTTCACATTAGCAAAACAAACAGTTTCGATCCTCAGTCTCCAGGTCACAAAAACAACACCTTGTGCTTATCTTATTATTTCATGAAGCTTCCCTCTTCTTTTGTTAGTAATCTGTTTAGAGTAGCCTACCATAGAATAAATCTAGATCATGGCTTGAGTTTCTCGCCCATACTATGTTGTGCAAATTAATCTTTTGAAATTTAGGTCTAATCAGTTCATAAATACCAATTGTTATAAAATGATGTTGATTAGTACACGTATCTTTTAATGTATCTGCTTGTAGTGGATTAGTTTGCATCAAATTTGTATATGTCTTCATGAACTATAGGTTTGAGGTCCATCTCCAATATGACATTGATAAACTTATTTTTTTGTAGTAATCTGGCACATCGTACTCACTTACGTTTATATCACATAAACAACTTTGGTTGAGGATCCAGTTATCCGACCAAACGATTATCTGTTCACCATTTTTTACTTGATATTTGACGAAGCTTTTTGTTGAGTCCCTAACCTTGGGGATCTTCTTCCATCCTCATGAATCATCATTCAGGATTGGAATTTTTTCCATATGGACTTGTTGTGAAGTAACACTGAGTGGGCCTAGGGAGGACATGTATACTTATTGATAATGGTGGTCGTTATTGATTCTTGGGGTAGGACAGTGGACACCGTGATGGGATGGGGGAGGGGTGGATTTGATTGTGATGAAGACGATGCACAAACAAAATAATTTTTGTGGGATTTATTTTTATTTTATAAATTATATGAGGTTAAATAGGCGAATGGTATGGGGAGGTGTGTGCAAAGAAGATAATAAAATTTCAGGGGGTTTCTTATTTATTTTCTTGATTTTTTGGGGTTAAAAAATAAATAGGGATTACGATCTAAAAAAAATGTTTTAGGTGTAAGAAAAAAATCAAAACTTGCAAGGTTAAATAATAATTTAATATTTTTTCAGTTGACTTAAAATAATGTAAAATGATGTAAAAATGAGTTAACGGGAAAAAAAAAATAGACTAAATTCGTCAAAAAGGAGTAAAGAGGAAACATTTATGCTTTAGCGGTCAAGCATACATGTTTAGGGAAGTAGGAGTTATTATGTCAAAATGCGAAAAAAATATAAGGACACGGAAGCCATTTACTCTTATATTCTTTTATATAATTCATATGTATGATGATTTGAGATAATTAGATATAATTAAATTTGTCTTTATAATATTTTATAATTTTATAATAGTTTCAGATAACTATATAGTAAGTTGTGAAATTAGAACAATTTTTTTATTATAAATAAGAATGAGATGCCATGTTTAGAAATAATTTAAAATATTTCAATTAACATTTAAGTAGAAAGAAGAGATAATTCCCAATTAATTACACTTCCTCACTTTTCATTCTCAAAAAAAAGGAAGGAGGAAATTACTTCCAACTTACTCACAAATTTTCAACTTAATTCTCAAATAAGCACATGGTCATATTTACCTTCCATTATTGCCCTTATATGTTTTTTTATTTCATTATATATTTATATATTTAATATCTGAATTTATTTTTTCATTTTTTTTCATTTTTTTTTTCGATTTTTTTTTTTTTTCCGAAAAAATATTTTTTTTTCTGAAATTTTTTTTTTTGAATTTTTTTTTCGGAAATTTTTTTTTTTCCACAAATTTTTTTTTTTTGAATTTTTTTTTCGAAAAATATTTTTTTTTTTTTTTGAATTTTTTTTTCGAAAAATATTTTTTTTTTTTTTTGAATTTTTTTTTTTCGGAAAATATTTTCGAAGATTTTTTCATTAACACACAAGTCCATACTGTTTTGTGTTACTGTAACTCATACATCAAGCGATTGTGTGTTACATTAACACACAATCAGATGTTCAGACTATCTGTACACTATTATCTATTAATGTGTACAAATATTCTGTATATCTTATTCTGTGTTCCTGCAACACACAATTGTTATTTGTGTGTGTTTAAGCAACGCAAAACTGTAAATGATAAACGCATTGTGTGTCTTACCAACACAAAACCCATACTGTTGTGTGTTACTGTAACACATACTTTCAGCAATTGCGTGTTGCATGAACACATAATCAGCCTACATATACATTATTCTATACCTTTGTGTACAAATATTCTGTCTGTCTGATTTTGTGTTCATGTATCACACAATTTGTTATTTATGTGTGTTTAAGCAACTCAATATTATACATATTGGGTGTTCATGCAACACACAACACATATGATTTTGTGTTACTTTAACACACAATTATCATGGGAAAAAAAATTCCGGGGGAAAAAATCGACAAAAAAAAATTCGAAAAAAAAATTTCCGAAAAAAAAAATTTCCGAAAAAAAAAAATTTCGAAAAAAAAAATTCCGAAAAAAAAAAAATTTCGAAAAAAAAAATTTCGAAAAAAAAATATTTTTCAAAAAAAAAATATTTTTCGAAAAAAAAATATTTTTTGAAAAAAAAAAATATTTAAAAAAAAAATCTGAAAAAAAAAATAAATATTAAACTATAATTAATAAAAGGGACAACGCCCTGTTAATTACGCGGAGAGCGTAAGTATTCCCAGTTAATTACAAGTTCGACTTAATTCCCAATTAAGCACAAATTTTAAACCGATTATTATAATACCCTTTTAGCTTAATAATACACAAACAAATAAAAGAAATAAAAATATTAGATAATGATATAATATAAATACAGAACTAGTCATTAACTCCACACACTAACACACATACAAAACACGCGCACCCCTATTCCACTCTCTACTCGCACATGATCTCTATCTCTCTCTCCCATTAAATTCGATCAACAATAACCGAAAGCAAAAACCATCTCATCTACTATTACACTATCATCATCACTTCAACATCAAGTAGGAATCACTAAAAGAAGTAGAAGAATCGAAGCAGATATGAGTTTATTCGACAATTAAACCCTAGGTATGAACGAACAATTATAACTTCAAATTGCAATTATTTCAGCAACGATTATGCTTCTATTGTGTTTCGTAATTGAATTTACAACATATTTCGGTGTTAAAACAGTATTCTAGGCAAATATTTAACAATCTTCATGTTTAATTTGTATAGTTGCTGGTAGATTAGTGTGAAAACGTGATAATAATGTAATAATAATTGTAATTTGTTTGTTTTATGTCGTATATACAACCGCAATTGATATTTGTGTGGAACTGAATAATATAACATAGAAGATTGGGCGTATCTGTAAATTGAGCATGTGTTTATGGGTGCTTGCTTAGATTGATATGATCATTGCAGTCTTGTGTGTTACAGCTACACACAAACAGTATATGTGTGTGTAATAGTAACACAAAATACTGGATAGATCAATTCATGACACACAAGTACTTATGACAGATATATGCACATTTATGAGAAGATGAAACACATAATTTGTGTTGCAGTAAGTCACAACGAGTAGGTGTTAGTCAATATTGTATGATTAGAGTGGTTTGGACATATTTAATAAACTGTATATGATAAATGGAATGTTGTGAACAAACAAAATTGTGTATACGTGTAACACATAATTTGTGTTGCAGTATGTCACAACGAGTAGGTGTTAGTCAATATTGTATGATTAGAGTGGTTTGAACATATTTGATAAACAACACATGATAAATGGAATGTTATGGAGACAAACAAAATTGTGTGTACGTGTAACGCATAATTTGTGTTGCAGTAAGTCACAACAAGTAGGTGTTAGTCATTTTTTTATGATTAGAGTGGGTTGAACATATTTGATAAGATTGATATGATAAGATGGAATTTTGTGTTACATAAACACACAAACAACAAAAATTGTGTGTTTGTGTAACACATGTTTGTGTTGCAGTAAGTCACAACTAGTGAATTTGATGTGTTTATCAGTTTTGATCATTCAATGTGAATTTGATTTTTTACTAATAATCTTATCTTTATACATATACAGATATGGAAAAGAAAAAAAGCCGGAGAGACAAAGGATGAACGTGCTAGGCTGCCCCGACTTCCAAAAACTCTGAAGATGAGAAGAAAAAATCAAGATCGAAGCATAAGAGGAGGACCACTGAAAGACTAAAGAAAGGGTTCTATAAAATTCAAGTGTACAAAAAAGAATAGTGATATATAGGTTTGATGAATATGTTAGAGATGGAGTCAGATAGTTGGTTTTAGTTCAAATGTCAGTTGGTGAATGTTATATTTGTCATTTCAGTTTGATGTTTAGTTTAAATTTCATGTCAGGTGCAATGATCAAATTTGGTTGAATGATTTTATGATTATGTTTTTTGTCTTATTTTGTGTTGCAGCATCACAAAAAATGTATGTGTTATGTGTTTTAGCAATAAAAAAAACCAGGGTCAGAGAAAAAGATAAAGATAAAATAAAAAAATACAACATGTTAGATTGTGTGTAATAAAACACACAACCAGTATGATTGTGTGTTGCAGTAACACATAAGAAAGCAGTGTATATGTTGCATCAACACACAATTACACGAGTTATGTGTTCCAAACACAAAAAAACAACTAAAACAGAAAAAATAACTTATATTAGTGCATCCTCCAAAACACATTAAATCAAAGATTCAATACAGTTTACATTAACCCATTATAATAGTCGCCAAATCACAACAATAGACAGCCATCAGATACAATAAAGCATTATTAAATAATAATTGAACTTTAAAAGTGGTAAATTAGTAAGCTCGTATTTAAAAAGAAAACATCAAAATATGATATAGCACCCCTACAGGAGTATGTCGGGATCGAACCTATGAGGTAGGGAGTAAGTGGTAAGCGTTGTCCAATTAAACAATAATCAATATCAAACAATAAGCATAAAACATCAAACCATAGCAAAAGTCGTTAGAGTAGATCGCGTGTGAGTGTATCATTTGTGTTTTGTAAGGTCACGTATACTTAATTGTGTGTTGTAGAGCACAAAAAACATACAAATTTTGTGTTGATGTAACCAAAAAATTTGATATTGAATTGGTGAGAGCAAGCCATAATTGAGGTAGTATATGATAAAGACACCATGAATGTGCATGTTAGATTGTGTGTTGATACAAGTCATAATCAATATGATTGTGTGTTGTTGTAACACACAAACAATAAAAAAAAAAGCCAGAACATGAAACTTGATAATAAGTACAAACGCATTAGAATCGTGTGTTCTACCAACACAACACAACCAATATTGTGTAAAATTGCAAACAAAGAATATTATCAAAAAAGATGACAAAGAATAATGTTGGTGACAACAGTTTCAAAAACCGAAACTGGATTGATGGTCAATATTGTGAGCATATTGCAATAAGTATCGTCATCGTCTAACAACAAGTAACCCGACTCTGCGATTGAGTAATGTAGTGATATGTAGTCGGATTCGAGACATGGCCACTTCGAAGCAACAAAGCTAACCACGGAACCAATACAATTGAAGAGATCGAATCGTTGTACGGACTGAATCTGCCCAAACTGGAAGATAAACATGAGTGGAGTAGACATCTGCAAAAAAAATCACAAAAAAGAAAGTTAAGAATCCAGTAGGAAAGGAAAATAATATACAACAGACAATAATTTTGTGTTGCAGCAAGACAAAATCATTAAATATTGTGTTCATGCAACACACAAAGATGCAGTATGCAGCTAACAAGCATGCAAAAGGAAAAAAAATCATACACAAAAGATGAGAGTTATGTGTTGCAGCAAGACACAATCATTAAATGTTGTGTTCATACAACACAAAACGATGCACTCTGCAACTCACAAAGCATGCAGAAAAAACCGATACGAAGTATACCAACACTTTTATAATTGCATCAGAGGTTCCTGTGTTAAATTACGGGAGATCGATACATAAAATTCTCATAGATTCCAACTCTTCTACAATATCATAATATAAACGATATAATATGTTCAAGTAGATAATCAAACATATACAGTAACATACGTGGAGAATTTGTAGAATGTAATTGCACTAAAGGTCCCTAAAACGTTCATACTCAAACCAAACACGCAAATAGCAGCAAATTTTCTGAAATTTCATGACAAACACAAATAAAAAGACATAAAGTTATGAACATCAGAGCAATTCATGTTCATTAAGTAGAAAATGATCAATATGAGAACAATATCTCATATAAACACAATTCATATAGTGAATCAAAGCAATGTGACTCAATTAATAAGAAACACGATAGCAAAAACCAAAAATTATACAATAATAAAATATAAAGTAACATTAGAATGAGCAATCTGTCGTGTATAACAAATATACGAAAACGAATCATGAAAAATTCAAGGTAAATTCATAAGCAAAAAATCAGAAAATAACATGTAAAATAACGTAAATATAGAATAAGTACCTGGAATTAGCAAACATCATGAATTAATTAAGTCTCCAGTGGTATTAACGAGATAACACGTGATTAAATACAAATTCGAACAAACAAATCATAATTAGTAACACAGATTATCAAAATCAACAAAAAAACGCATAAAAAATTGAAAAAAAATTTGGTCAGGAAACAAAATACTAACCGTGTGAAGTAATTTTCAGTTATAAATTAACGATTACAGCAATATAAAGAGAATTCGGAGATCAATTTGGAACAGTAATGAAGTCTATATTGCGCGAGAGAGAGATGAAGATGTGAGTAGAGTTGGTTACATTGGTGTTGACTTTTTGAGAGCGTTGAATGTATTAAGAAGAAAAAGAAAAATAAGGAGATTATTAATGATAGGGTTTTAGCATTAATGATTTAATTAAAATATGAAATAGGTATTTATAAGGGGTAAAAATGGAAGCTAAAAATGCTAAAAGTAATTAATTGGGAATTAAGTTGATTTTTTGTGAGTAAGTAAGAACTAATTTCTTCCTTCCTTTTTTTTGAGAATGAAAAGTGAGCAATTGTAATTAATTGGGAATTATCTCTTAATAAAATATATAATTAAAGTAATTAATAATAGGTAGAAGGATATTTTGGTAATTGGGTAATATTTTGTGCTTAATTGGGAATTAAGTTGAAGTTGTAATTAATAGGGAATACTTACCTTCTCCGCGTAATTAATTGGGCGTTGCCCCTAGAAAGAATCCGAATAATATAAAAATATGAGTGTTGTGGTTCTCGAACCTTCATAAATATCAAACCCTTTCACTCAATTTTTTTTATTTTCCCCACTAAGTTATTTCTTAAATATAATTTCAAATTTCATCAATACGAAATCTCTTTCAAAACTCTTGTGATATTTTATTAATTTTTACTAGAAATCATTTCTATTAATACAAGTGACACAGATTTTTTCGGTTGGATAAATGATTGTATTAAAATGAATGAAAAAAACTCTACGTTATACAATGTATCACCTACCTGCCCGGGAAGACTTAAGGAAGCTATACATTATCTTGGAATGCTGCAACACTTTTGGACAAAAAGGAAATACAACAAACTTCAAGGACTTAAATGCAAAACTAGAAGATTGCAGCAGTTATAATTAGTTAGTCAGAGTTAATTAGTTTTCATAGTTAGATGATTAGTCATACAGTTAGAATAATCCAACTCTATCCATCTGTAAAGAATGTATATATATATATATATATATATATATATATATATATATATATATATATATGTGTGTGTGTGTGTGTGTGTGTGTGTATATATACAACTACAATGTACATAAACACAAGAGAATAATGAAAAATCTGAGTTAATCTCCTTCGTCTTCATACTTCTCTGCAACTCTAAGCTCTTCAATGGCTCCCCTTTCTCTATTTCTTCTATATTCAAATTTATCATGGTATCAGATGTAAACACTTCTTTTCTCACTTCCGCATAACCTCACCTCCAGTTTCTCTAATTAATTTCTTACCTAACCTCATCAATGGCGAACAACAACTCTGTAATCGAAGACTTCTCCAACCCTTACTACCTCCATCCGAGTGAAAATACAGGTGCCTCTCTCGTTTCTGAACCTCTAACTGGTGATAACTACTTGTCTTGGTAACGAGCAATCGAAATCTCTCTAGCTGTTAAAAATAAGCTCGGCTTCATCAATGGAGACATTATTCAACCTTCATTGACCGATCTTACCTTGTTTTTTGCTTGGAATAGAGCTAACAATTTGGTGTTATCATGGTTGCTCAATTCAATTTCGAAAGAAATCGGTGGTACCTTATTGTATGTTAACACAACTCATGAGCTGTACAATGAAATTAAGATGCGCTTCTCAAAGAGTAATGGTACACGAGTTTTTCAGCTTGAAAAATCACTTAGCTCTATTGCACAAAATTCATTCTCAATTTATGAGTATTTTGCTGAATTCAAGATCTTATGGGACAAATACTATCACTTTTGCCCAATGCCTACTTGTACTTGTGGCTTTATGAATCAATGCTCCTGCAAATTATTTGATACACTAATTGTTTGACAACAGAATGATTTTGTTATCAAATTCTTAGTCGGTTTGAATAAATCCTATGCTATTGTTAGGAGTCAAATTCTCCTCATGGATCCTAGGCCTAACATCAATTTTGTGTTTGCAATGTTAGTTCAAGAAGAAATTCAGAAATTACTTACAACTCCTCTTGATTCACCATCATCTCAAGCTTTCTATGTCAATAAAAATCCTATAACAAGCTACTTAACTGATAAAAAAAAGCTCCTATGCACTCATTGTGGTTATAATGGTCATACTAAAGATAAATGTTTTTAGCTACATGGATATCCTGTATGATGGAATGGACCTAAAGGAAAGAGGATTAATCACAACAAAGTTAATTGCGCTTTCTCCACTGAAGAAAGTAGAAATGAACCTAAACCTCTGCAAAACTATGAGTTTACTCCAGCTGAAGTAGGAAAACTAATGGCATTAGCACATTCTCCTTCATCTAATGGTAGCGAATCAACACCTTCTGCAGTTTTTCATCAAATCTCATCTCATGAAGGTAATTTTAACACCTCTTCTTGGATTCTTGAACAGGTGCTATTGATCACCTTGTTTTTTCACCATCTTTATATACAAGTAACATAGAAAGTGTTCATAAACCTGTTACACTTTCTAATGGTCATATAGACTTTGCAACTCACAAAGGAAATATACATATCAGCAGTCATATTACACTGCACAGTGTTTTATGTGTGCCAATTTTCAAGTTTAATCTTCTACCCATATCAAAACTCACACATGATTCTTCCATATCAGTTGTTTTTTGCTCTTCTCATTGTGAATTACAGGACGTTCATACCAAGATGACGATTGGGATTTCACATGAGAAGGAAGGCCTATACTACCTGATATTCTATATGCGTCCTAGAAGGGGGGTTGAATAGGACAATGGAAATTAATCGGCTAATTTTATTTCAAGTAAATAAAATTAAAAGCTAATTTGAATCCTATTGTTTTAGCAAACTAAATAGTCAAGAACTAGATAATCCTAAAAGACAATATTATTAAACTATTCATGTAATCATTTCATCAAGCATATAGAGTGCGGAAAAGTAAAGAGTGTAGGGATAGAAAGATACACAACGATGTATAGTGGTTCGGTTTCCCTACATCCACTACCTAAGGAAGCCTCCTTAGGATTTGCAAGATTCTCAACTAATCTTCGTAACTCTTTAACCTGGGTGAGATTACAAACTCATTACAACCACTTCAAAAACCTTGAAGGAAATACACTTGAGTTATCACCAACACAAGGAACCAAGTATAGAACCTATACTCACACTACTCTCTTAATCTATTACAAGAACTAAGAGGAAAGGAAAAGTGTTTAGGGGTGTTATAATAGCTTGTAACTAAACTCCTAAATGAGTGGATATAAACTCTGTAGCTTGAGGAATGAATATGACTTGAATGCTCCTTTGAAACCTTCTTGAATGAAAATATTAATTGCTCTTAAGATTGGTAGATGGAAGGGATGAGTTGTGTCTTGAATGAGCTTCAATTTATAGCTGAAATAAGATTCCAACGGTCAAAAGGCTTCTATCTAACGGATAGATTTAAGCTCCAACGGATATAAGCTTTGTCCTCTTCTAATAGTGCGGAAACCCTCTCTTGCGGTGTACCGCGGATATGGTCCGGTGTACCGCACTACTCAACGTGTTGATTTCATAGTATACTGACGGGCTACCCTATGCACCGTGTTCCTGGTCCGCAGCCTTGGTCCGGTGTACCGCGCCTCAGTCCGGTGTACCGCATATTTTCTTGCTTTCTGTTCGGACTAGCTTGTGCACCGCGCCTTTGGTCCGTGATACTGGGGTGTACCGCAGGTGTTGTCCGGTGTACCGCGACACTGTTCTAAGAAGCTCAAGATCAAGGATTAACGATAACTAATCTAATGAGGGGTTTTGGAAAACATTTAAAAGTGATACCAAATGAATTTTAGTTAAAGAATGATTTGTCGAATATTAAAACGGGAATAAAAACAAGGTAAGGCTAACAATCTCCCCCTTTTTGATGTTTGACAAATCATAAACTTTTGAAGATGCCTTAGATAAAGTTTTAATCAAAAACTCCCCCTCAACCTAATAACTAGAGTTTTTAGAAAAAACTCCCCCTTACAAAATGCATTTGAAAAAGTTTAACTAAAATTTCTCCCCCTTTGTCAACAACAAAAAGAATCAATGATACGATTTTGAAAAATTAAGGGGTCAAAATACTTTTGAGTAAAAACAAAGGCTAAAGGAGTAAATGGATAACAATTAGAAGCTTCAAGGACCCTATAACACCAAGAAAATATTAGAAACACGATAATATACACAAAAAGCACTAACAATAATGGCAAGATAAGAGGTTAGAGAATTTGCATGCCAATCTCACAACGAATATTCTCAAAAAGATCTTGGGGTAGAGGTTTGGTAAAAATATCGGCTAGTTGATTTTCCGAAGTGACAAATTCAAGCACAATATCCCCTTTTTGAGTGTGATCACGGATAAAGTGATGACGGATTTCTATGTGTTTCGTTCTAGAGTGTTGAATAGGATTTTTGGTAAGATTGATAGCACTAGTGTTATCACAACGAATGGGAACACAATCATACTCTAGGCCAAAATCTAGTAAGGTTTGTTTCATCCAAAGAATTTGAGTCACACAATTTCCGGCCGCAACATATTCGGCTTCGGCCGTGGATAAAGCAACACTATTTTGTTTTCTACTAGACCAAGAAACAAGGGATTGACCTAAGAATTGGCAACTTCCACTAGTACTCTTCCTATCAAGTCTACAACCGGCATAATCGGCATCCGAATAACCTACTAGTTCAAAAGAGGTAAATCTTGGGTACCAAAGTCCTAGACTTAGGGTTCCTTTCAAATACCTAAAAATACGCTTAACGGCAGATGAGATTCTTTAGGAGAGGATTGAAATCTAGCACAAAGACACACGGAGAACATAATATCGGGCCTAGAAGCGGTTAAATAAAGTAAGCTACCAATCATACCTCGATATGTTTTCTCATCAACATCCTTACCATCTTCATCTTTGTCTAATTTTGTGGATGTGCTCATTGGAGTTCTGATTTCCTTTGCATCTTTAAGTCCAAATTTTTTGATCAATTCTTTTGTGTATTTGGCTTGATTTACAAAGATGTCATCCTTCATTTGCTTGATTTGTAGTCCAAGAAAGTAATTCAATTCTCCCATCATGCTCATCTCAAAATTCCTTATGCATGCTTTTAGAAAAATTCACACAAAGATTTTCATTAGTAGCACCAAATATTATATCATCCACATAAATTTGAACAAGAAGGATATCTTTTGAAGACCTTTTTATAAATAAGGTGGAATCAATATATCCTCGTTTAAAACCATCTTCTAACAAAAATTTGCTTAAACGTTCATACCAAGCACGAGGTGCTTGTTTTAAACCATATAAAGCTTTTGAAAGTTTAAAAACATGATTTGGAAATTTTGGATCTTCAAAACCCGGTGGTTGTTTAACAAAGACTTCCTCATCTATAAAACCATTTAAAAAAGCACTTTTGACATCCATTTGGTAAAGTTTAAAATTCATATAACAAGCAAAAGCAAGCAACATACGAATAGATTCAAGTCTAGCTACCGGAGCAAAAGTTTCATCGAAATCAATACCTTCCTCTTGATTGTATCCTTGAGCAACTAACCTTGCTTTATTTCTAGTGATAATACCGGTGTCATTTAGCTTGTTGCGAAACACCCACTTTGTGCCAATAATAGTAGGGCCAATTGGTTTCTCAACTAACGTCCAAACTTTACTACGCTCAAATTGATTGAACTCCTCATGCATAGCGTTTATCCAATGATCATCTAGCAAGGCTTCTTTAATATTCTTGGGCTCAATTTGAGATAAGAATGCTTGATGAGCACATAGAGCAATTATACGAGAACGAGTGGTTACACCTTCATTTGGATCACCTAAAATTAATTCACTTGGGTGATCTTTGATGTTTTTCCAACACTTTGGTAAATCCGTACTAGCTTCATTTGAGAGTTGACCATTTTCCTTAAGAGATTCATCATGAGATTTTAATTCTTGAGTAGGAGATTCTAAGGGTTGATCTTGTGGAGTATCTTCATGTAAATCAACATCTACTACTTTCTTGACACAAAAAGGATTAGTCTCATCAAAGTCAACATTCATAGATTCTTCAATGGTACGAGTGCGTTTATTGAAAATACGATAGGCTTTTCCCTTAGTGGAATAACCAAGAAAAATACCTTCATCCGATTTAGCATCAAATTTGCCCAAATAATCCCTAGTGTTTAAGATAAAACATTTGCACCCAAAAACACGAAAATAAGCAATAGTTGGTGGTCTACCATTCCAAAGCTCATAAGGGGCTTTCTTAATAAGGGGTCTAATTAGAACTCTATTTAACACATAACAAGCCGTATGAACGGCTTCACCCCAAAAGTATGTAGGCAAGCTATGTTCTTTTAGCATTGTTCTAGCCATTTCTTGTAGAGTTCGGTGTTTCCTTTCCACTACCCCATTTTGTTGGGGAGTTCTAGGAGCCGAAAAATTATGCTCAATGCCAAATTCATCACAAAAATGCACAAAAGGAGAATTCACATATTCACTACCATTATCACTACGAATGCATGTAATAGAGTAGCCTTTCTCATTTTGCACCTTTCTACCAAGTTTTGCAAATTCATTGAAGGCTTGATTTTTTAAAGCAAGGAACATCACCCATGTATATCTAGTGTAATCATCAACAATAACAAAGACATATCTAGATCCTCCTAGACTAGTGACATCAACGGGACCAAAGAGATCCATATGCAATAATTGAAGTGGCCTAACGGTGATGACCTTATTTATGGGTTTAAAAGATGAACGATGTTGTTTACCAAGTTGACATGCATCACAAAGTTTATCTTTATCAAACTTATAAATAGGCAAACCAAAAACAAGATTTTTCCTAGACAATTTTGAAATTAAATCCATGCTAGCATGTCCTAAACGTCTATGCCAAAGCCAACTATCATTAACAACGGACAAACATTTTATACGTTGACACACAAGACTTTCAAGATCAACTACAAAAACATTATCCGATATTTTAGCAATAAAGATAGTATCTAACTCATCATTTTTTAAAACAATGCATCTAGATGCTTCAAATTTAACACAATAACCAACATCACAAAGTTGACTAATACTAAGCAAGTTAAAAGATAGACCCTCAACAAGCAAAACATTTGAAATAAGCAAAGAATTCATATTACCAATATTACCTTTACCCAAAACACGTTTTTTAGTATTGTCGGCAAAAGTAACTCTATCACCTTTTGTTTTATAGAGATGTGTAAATAATGAAGGATTCCCGGTCATATGTCTTGAGAATCCACTATCAAGGAGCCATATATTTTGCTTCTTGATACTCAATCCCTACACACAAAAATAATTTAGGCTTTAGGTACCCAATTTGGTTTGGGTCCATGAGGGTTAGTGGATTTTCTTTTTATACCCCATATAGGCCTTTTCCAAAGTGGCACAAGAGATCCCAAATCCAATAATTTTCGATAGTAACAATGAGATGCATTATGACCAAGTTTTTCACAATAAGTGCAAGTGATAGAAGATTTTGAAGAAGACGAAATAGCATTTGAAATTTTTGATTTTACAAAAACATTTTTTAAAAGTTTTTGTTTAGTTGATGGATCATATCCAACACCACTTTTTTCAAAAACCAATTTTTGAGAACCTAAAATCAAATCCAAGTGTTCTTGCCCATTTGTAAATTTTAAAATAATAGCATTTTGATCCTCAATCTTTTTCTCTAACAATGCTTTTTCTTCCAAAAGATTTTTCTCAATAAGATGAAGTTTTTCATTTTCATCTATACATTCATCACTAAGATTTTGACAATCTTCCAAAACTTTTAAAATCTCTTTACTTCTATTTCTTTCAATTTCTAATTCTTTTGTTAAAACTTTGTTTGTTTCAATAGAGTTTAAAAAATCATTGTAAAGAGAATCAAATGCCTCATGAATATCTTGCTCACTAGCATCATCATTAGATAAAGAAAGTTTAGATTTAGAAGTTACCTCATCATGGTTTGCCATAAAGGCAAAGTGAGTTGAGCCGTCATTGCTTGGTTCTTGGATAGTATGATCATCATCCCAAGTAGTATCTTCATCACTTTCAAGTTCTCCCATAAAAGCAACAAGATTAACATTCTCATTATCACTTTCTTCTTCATCCGAATTTTGAGTATCCCAAGTGATATTAGCATGCATTGCTCTCTTTGGTTTTTCCTTTTGAAGAAGAGGACAATAAGTTTTGATGTGACCAACTTTCTTGCAATGATAGCAAGTGGGTTCATCTTGTTTGATAGCTCTAACATTCTTCTTACAGGGTGTGGAAGAACTTCCTTTCTTGGCAAAACGTTTGTATCTCATAAATTTTTTCATATCCCTTGCCAACATAGCAATTCCTTCATCTTCACTAGATTCTTCTTCATGTGAATTTTCTTATTCTTCACTTTCCTTCCTTTCTTTTCGTTCTTTCGACTTGCTACTCAAGGCATGGAAGGCAATGGATTTCTTAATCTTCTTCTTCTCATCATCTCTTATCTTTTCTTCTTCAAGCACGAGCTCTTCCGTCATGAGGTTGCAAATGAGTTCATGAACCGTCATCTTTGAAAGATCTTTAGTATCTCTTATGGAGTTGATTTTTGATTTGTATTTCTTTGGAAGAGCAAATAAGATTTTTCGGCATTGTTCTTTGTTGGTGTACTCTTGACCAAGAGTATTCAAGGTGTTGACAATGTTAGAAAATCTTTGATGCATAGCATTTAAGGCTTCATCGGGCTCCATACAAAATAGCTCATACTTAGTGATAAAAAGACCAATCTTAGTTTCCTTGACATCTTCCGTTCCTTGATATGATAGCTCCAAGAGTTGCCACATATCATGAGCCGAATTGCATTCACACAATCTAACATGCCTATCCTGTTATTATTTATACATATTTTTTGTTATGTATTATTGTTGTGTTATTGTTGTGATTGTGTTGTCCATTCTAATGGTTTGATCTTGATTTCTGTGCGTGTTTTTTTTACGGTTTAGTTGTTTTTTTCTGTCTTATTTTCTTTACTTATATAATTTGGTGTTATTGGAACACACAACTCGTGTATTGTGTGTTGATGCAACACATACACTGGTTGCTGAAACACATAACACATACAAATTTTGATGTGCTGCAATACAGAACAATTGAAAAACATACACAACATATCATTTAACCAAATTCATCATAAACCAATTCAAAAACATCAACCTAATTTATTCATTGACATGAAATTTAAACTAAACATCAAACTGAAACTACAAACATAACATTCACCAACATACATTTGACCTAAAACAAACAATTTGAATCCACCTTAAGCATAATCATCAAACTTATATATCAATATCCTTTTCTTGCACAACTGAATTTCGTAGAAACCGTTCTTTTTGTGATCTAGTTTTGTTCATCCATGATAATCCTCTTTCTCATCTTGACCCAGAAGTCTGAATGTGCTGTTCTTTTGATGTATATGTGCTCTACCTCCAGCTGTTTGTAGATGTCTTGTGCGTACATCAGTGTATATGCACCTGCATCTTCCTTCCTTTTGTGCTTATGACACACCCCGTGATGAATATATCCGTAAGGAGCTCGCACATAACCCTCGACCTCTTTGCAGTTTTCTCGTATGCAGTTGTACAACAGTTGTGCATTTTTGTCGCTTGCATCTGCGATTGAGTTTGGACCTTTGTATATTGTTGGATTGTAGTGTGCCCATTTGTTATTTCTCAGATCGCACACTAGTAGGGACCAGTGTGAGGTGCTTTCATTCCCTTTTGCGTCTTCACTTGGTGTGTGTATCGGGAATAACAGAGCACACAAGCCGAGGGGGTCTTTAAGAACATTGATATAGGTGTTATATATGTTGTCTATTGCCCTTCTTTTGTCCCTTGATAGTATGTCATACTGTTAATCGATCAATTACGTGTTATTATTTTTTTCCAATAATCGAGGTGTAATATTATATATATATATATATATCGAGAATTTTAAACCTTACCATGCAATCTGGACTGAAGTGCATGACTTCTATCTGTCTACGTTCATGCTGGGGCCCCATCTGACACTCAACCATGTGGTCGAATTCCATTATTTCGAAACATGCCTTCATCACCTGCCTCGATAAACGAGTCAAATATTAATATGTTACATTACGTTTGTGTGTTCTAGAAACACACAAACCCATACTATTTTATGTTAATGTAACTCAAACATCAAGCAGTTGTGTGTTAATGCAACACACAATTGTTATTTGTGTGTGTTTGAGCAACACAAAACTGTAAATGATTATATAAATTGTGTGTTCTACCAACACAAAACCTATACGGTTGTGTGTTAATGTAACACATAATTCAAGGAATTGTGTGTTGCATGAACACACAATCAGATGATCAGCCTACCTGTACATCATTTTCTATAACTTTGTGTACAAATACTCTGTCTATCTGATTTTGTGTTCCTGCATCACACAATTTGTAATATATGTGTGCTTCAGCAACTCAATATTATACATGTCGTGTGTTCATGCAACACACAACATATATGATTTTGTGTTGCTTTAACACACAATGTTCATATGTACTAATCCTACATCATGATATTCTGGTTTTACCTTCACATATGCCCTTACCTCCATCCTTATTTCGTTCCCGTGGTTCAAGTCGTCAAAGTCATTGAACGTGACAATCACATCACGATACTGAGACTTCCAGAAGTGTTTCCTGTATACATTGTTAACGAATTATTAGTATATCGTTACCTATATAAAATAATCTGTAAATCTATCATTTATACTACTTACCCTATCTTTTTGTCCACGGGGGTCTCGGGTATCGTTTTTCTGCCAAACGTGGGTGATTGTTCATCACTGTCCAATCTCGTTGAACCTCCTATATGCCGTGGTATTAATGTATGATCGCGTTTTATTTTACGTCGCCCAGCTGTCCTCTTAATTCTTGGTGTTGAAATATTCATCTCCTTAGCTTCTGTTTTTTCTGTTTCTTTCTTCCCTTTTTCTTCCTCGTTTTTTCCGGCCCCTGAATTGTTTGTTTTTGTGTTTGCCTCGTCTATCCCACCGTCAGTGTCCTTGTTCACATCTTCGTCGTCTTTTTTATCCTTCCCACTGTCACCATCTTCCTTTTCTAGCCCAACTCCACCGTCTTCTTGGTCCTCTTTACCCTTATTCTCCTTATCCTCATTTCCCTTATCATATTTGTCATTCTTATCTTCCTTCTCATTGTTCTCTCTATCTTTCTTTTCCTTGTCCTCTCTATCCTTTTTCTCTTTGTCTTCTCTTTCCTGCTTATCTCTATCTTCTTTATCTTTCTTCTCTTTCTCCTCCTTGTCTTTTTTGTCTCGTTCCTCTTTATCCTTTTTCTCTCGGTCTTCTTTTTCTTTCTTCTCCCTTTCTTCTTTTTCTTTCTTCTCCTTTTCTTCTTTTTCCTTCTTTTCCTTGTCCTCCTTTTCTTTCTTCTCCTTCTCTTCTTTTTCCTTCTTCTCCTTATCTTCCTTCTTCTTCTTTTCTTTATCTTCTTTTTCCTTCTTCTCCTTCTCTTGATTCTTTTTTTCTCCATCTCTGCCTTCTCCCTTTTCTCCCTCTCATCTATGTCCTTCTTCTCTCTTTTCTCCCTTTTTGCATTTTCCTTCTTGTCCTTGTCTTCTTTCTTTTTCTGCTTTCTCCTTTTCTCTCTCTCTCTTTTTTATCTTTTTGTTCTTTCTCTTTTTGTTCCTTCTGTTCCCTCTCTTTCTTTTCTTTTTTCTCTTTTTCTTCTTTTGTTTTCTTCTCCTTAGCTTCTATTTCCTTATTTTTTTATCCTCGGCTTTCTTCGACCTGAGTTCTCTTTCCTTATCTGCCCTTGTCTTTTCGGTTTCATCACTCATTTTTGGCTTGGTTTGTACCGCTTTTGACCGTTTGACTCTCTTTGCAATTGTGCTTCCCTCCGACACGATTGGCTCTTTTCTTACCGGTCTTCTCTTCCTCTTAGGTACGGACTTTGCCGCCTCCTCGAAATCCTCTCGGTTTTCTTCAAACACATCGTCACTCTCAGTACTGCTGTCCTCTATTTCGTCCTCCTTGTCTAACTCGGTCTCGGCCAGTTTTTCTTTCTCCGTGTCCTTTTCTGACCCCGTATCCTTCCTGTCCTCTCTGTGCTTACCTTTTTCCTTCACAATATCAGCCCGAACTTTGCTTGTTTGACCCATTCTTAATGCCGAATCAATCCCTCTTTTGATAGTTTTGTTTTCAAGTTCTTTAATTTCTTGTTTCAGCTTTTTAACTTCCTCTTTCTCGCTCTTCAACTTAACTTCGTATTGTTTCAGTTTTCTGTCACATATATCTAGTTTTTTCTTGTCATTCTTTTTTTTTCAGCATTTAAACTGTCCACTTGCGCCATTAGGTCTCTTATTTGTTGGTCCTTCTCCTGATCTTCTCCTCTAACCCACCTACATCTTTTCCTTGTGATCCTGAGGTTGAACCGGCTAGCGATGCCTTCAATTTTTCGACCTCAGTGTCTTTTTGCTTCATCTTAACTTTATTCTTTTCTTTCTTTGCCATAAGATCTTTGATCACATCGAACATTACGAGATGGTGGCTGTCTCGCTCGGGCTCCGCTACTCCTAATGTTTCGCCTTTTTTTTTCTTCTGTTTTTTAGTTTTCTCAGGAACATCTTGCTCAACTGCCTTTCCTTTTTTCTTCTTTCTTCCACGTTCATCATCATCATCTATGTCAACTGCAAAAACACATGTATTCAGTTAGTTTGTTGTTGCGTAATATGTTTCGGTATACGATTTAGTAGTTTTTTGTGTTGCATCATCTCAGAATCCATAAATTTTGTGTTACTGTAACACACAATTCGTATAAATATATTGTTTGTTGCAAATTATGTGTTGTAGTATCTCACAATCAGTCATATTTTGTGTTGGTACAACAAACTACCTTATGTGTATACACATTAGATAAGTGTTATAACTACACAAAATATCAATGTTGTATATTTGTGCAACACACAATCGTATAATTTCGTGTTGATGCAACACACAATTGTAAAATTTTGTGTTGATGCAACACACAATTTTAAAATTTTGTGTTGATGCAACACACAATATGCAACACACAATGCACCATTCATCATTTTGTGTGTTTACTTAACACAACATATATGATCTGCTAGTGTCTAATCAACACAACTGTCATTAAATTTTGTGTTTATGCAACACACAACTAAGCAGTTTTGTGTTGAACCACACAAACATATCAATATTGTGTTCAATAAACATACAACTAACTATAATTCTGTGCTCTATTAAAAACAAACTTATTTATGAATTTTTTTTCATCTTACCTATATCGAAGTCGCTATCACTCTCGGTTTTTCTTCTTGTGCGTCGGTTATTGTCGATATCGTCGTCACCGTCACTATCATCGTCTTCTTGTCCACTTGTTTCATCATCATCCTCTTCACTGTTGTCTTCTTCCTTGTCATCCTTTTCTTCATCCTCTTCTTCATCCTCGTTCTCAGATTCTTCACTCACCGTCAAAAACTCGGCATCGATTTCTTCATCTCCTTGCGGGTCTGATACCACCTTCTCGTTTGGACCCACCTCTCGCGTTTCATCGTTTATCACCTCATCAGTGACCGAATTTGTAGCTGATTTGAACATAGTTCCATCCTTCAGGAATTGTTTGTCGTTTCTCTTTAATTTCAGCTTACTCCTAACCTGAGATAACAATGTAAATTAAGTTGTATGTCGTTAGATATTTAGTACATTCAAAATATAAAATTATGCATACGTGTTTTGTGTTGCAGCAACACACAATCAAGTTAGTTGTGTGTTGGTTCAACACACAACCAAGTCAGTTGTGTGTTGCTGCTACACACAATCAAGTCATTTGTGTGTTGCTGCTACACACATAACACACACTTGCACACGTTTCAGCTTGTCGATTATTTTTTATTTGAATCTCGTTGGCCTTTCGCTGTGTCTCCACCTTAGACATTTTGGGAATTTATCATCCTTCCAATGCATAGCGATTCTCGTGTGCTCGTAAAACCATGGCTGAAACAAATGAAAATATAAACGATTAGTGTTTTGGTTCATTTTTGTTGTTCTTTTTTTCAATTTTTTTTTTACATTTTAACAAATAACTATTGTATCTTACCACGAATACAGTTGCGCATCTGATAACTCTCTCAGGTTCGTTTTTGTGATTTTCCTTAACAGATTCTATCAGATAATCCGTTATCTCAGCGCTCCAATTCACATTCTTTAGATTGTCAAGGTCCTCTGCCATTTTCATGTATTTGCGGTTTGCTATGTCACCAGATGTGCACATAAATAGTGAAACAAACGCGTATAGTGTGATTAGCTTTGCAAAGTCTTCTTTTGCTTCCGGATGATCATGACCTAATGCCAACACCTTCTCTATCGCCCTCTGAATTTTTGTTGTTGATATTCTGGTGTCATTCACATTAAAATGCTTAGCCTTCCATTCTGACTCCCCCTCGTAATCCTCGTTTGTGTAAGTAGGCAAGTTTTCATTCTTATCAATAATTCCGAATATCAACTTCACTTCACTTGCTTCCAACTTTACTAGTTTTTTCCCAAGTTGGAAAGCATTCTTCTTTGGCACATAACATCTTATGATGTCTCTTATTATAATGTCGCATTTCTTCAGTTTTCCATATTCCTTCCTCATATCCCACATTCCTTTGTACATGTAGTAGAAAGGTGTGTTTCTACACCCTTCTATGAACTCTTCTGTCACTGATTTTAATACTATGATTGAATATAGGCCATACATTGTAGACCTATACTTGAATCTTTCTTTTGCGGTCTTCCTCTTACGCTTTGTTCCTGATTTCTTCTTTTGATTCTTCTTCTCAATCTTCAGAGTCTTTGGAAGCCGTGGCAGCCTGACTTGTTCATCCTTTGTCTTTTCCATATCTATATACTGAAAAACCAAAACAACATTTGATTGTTAAAATCTGATAAACACATCAGATTAATTAATTACGACTTGCTGCAACACAAAATGTGTGTTACACATACACACAATATGTTGATTGTGTGTTTATGTAACACACAACACCACATTCATATCATTCAGTCTATTAACTATGTACATACCACTCCAATCATACAATATTGACTAAAACTTAACTGTTTTGAGTTACTGCAACACAAAATATGTGTTTCACCTTACACACAAATTTTTGCAGTGTATTCAAACCACTCTAATCATACAATATTGACTATCAACTACACATTTTGAGTTACTGCAACACAGATTATGTGTTCCACCTTAGCACAGATGTCAATATATATGTCATAAGTGTTCGTGTGTTGTGAATTACCCTATCAATCAGCTTTTGTGTTGCTATTACACACACATGTTGTGTTTATGGGTAACTGTAACACAAAACTTCACTGAACACATCAATATACACAACAAATTATATGTTCATAGAGAGATTACACTTACATCTTAATCTTGAGTTAATTTTGCACAGTTCTACACGTTTTTACTCTTTATCATTACATACGTTTGTATATAACACATAATCTGAGAAATTACACTAATATTTACACATTCGCACATAATATATCATCGACAACTAACATTACAAGTTGATATTTCTTTATATGATATTCTCCTAAATTACTCATTCAATTTCAAAAAATGTTACACATACACTTTGATATTGCAATTACGAGACACAGTAGAAGCATAACGAAGCAAAATTTGTTGAATTAATTGCAATTTGAAGTACTAGTTGTCGTTCATACCTAGGGTTTCAACTTCGAGTGTTTAACTGGTGAATAAACTTGTTACTGCTTTGATTCTTCTACTTGTTTCAGTGATTTTTACTTGATGTTGCAGTTATTGTGATTGTCTAACAGTATATGCTATGGATTCCGAGTTCCGTTATGCGTTGTGGTTAATTGATTTTAATTGATCGCTATGTTTCCTAAAAAAAAGACTACCCCAGAATTCGGGGAAAACACACCCTGTAGACTTTGTTATTTTTTTTCTTGTAATCAGCATTAATCTACCACAACTATATTGTTTTTCCAAACTTAGAAAAAAAATAGAGTAATTATATATATCAAGAAAATAAATACATTAAAAATTTGTAACCAATCAATTCATGCCACGTTATGGGGTGGTATTTGGGTGGTACGATTTTGGATGGTATAAAGAAAATATTGTTTTTCCAAATCGTGAATGTAAATAGGACTTTTCCACCTTCCACCATTCCTTGATTTCCTCTAGTTAGGATCAAGCAATAGTCAACCAATTAATTTGTCAACACTGAAGCATTTCCTGAATCATTGTATTTGAACAATAAATTGTCCATATAAGGGTTTTTCATGATACTATATAAAATAAATGCATCAACCAACCTCTCTATCGCCTCTCCGACATGGGCACGACCTGTATCACAACCTGTTGAAGGATCAAATATTGCAAGAATCGAATAAGATTTAGAGTAAGATGACTGAAATAACCCACAAATGCATACTGAATTAGTTGTCATCCATAGCTTCGGAATTCGAAATACAACAAGGCGTTGAAGAAAAGGTCCGGTCGAATTTAGGAAGACTTGAATATAGTGTTTCTCATCATATTCATGTACAGAATTCTAGATGACCTTTTCGATACTAAAATTGGATTAATTGGTCTATGGATTCAGGCTTACCACGTGGATCTTCCAAATGGCTTTTTGGGCAAGGTTTTTACTACATTTTGAAGCTTCAAATCTCCCAATTCAACAAAGCTACGAAACATTGACACACCTTGATAGGGCCGGTCTTTCCATATTTGAGATTTAACACTGACACGCCTTGATACATTTAAATTCTTTTATACAAAAATCGAGACTTTTGCCTTTTTAAAACGGTTTTTATCGAGCTTTTCTTCATTTTAACCTCGATCTGGTTACAACAATTTTAGTATTTTGCTATATTTTTGGGTTTTTGTTCATGGTGTTTGTGTTATTGATCATTACATGCGGAGATTACGATTGTTTTGTGTTATCTTTGTAGTAAAGATTATTTATGGTGGTGGAGATCACATTTAATTTTTGGATCATCGGCTATTTCTTTATTTCTCTATGCAGTGTTTTACTTTTTCACTAAGCTTGAGATTACAATTACAAAACCAGTTTCCGGGATGTTATATTTTGGGTACATGCTTATTGCTTCGTATGCGTTTTTTGTGCTCACGGGTACAATTGGGTTCTATGCGTGTTTTTGGTTCACAAGACTGATTTATTCATCGGTGAAAATTGATTAAATTCATGAGATGGTTTGGTTGATTCAAGTGGCTTTTAGTTAAATCTTTTGTTAAATTTGTAGTGATTTGTAATGAGACGAGAATTTTTATCTACAATTTAGGAACAGTGATCTGAATGTTTGTATGAATTGAATACATCTTTCTATGGTTTGACCGACTATAAAGTGGTTAAAGTTTTATTGATTTTTGCTTTCAAGGGTATTTAGATTTATTTTATGCATCTTTGAGTTGATAGCACTAGTGGTCCATGTCTAAGAATTGTTTTTGTTTGAATTAATTGCACTATTGGTCCCTGTGGTGAATACTAGTAATCAACGAAAGGCATTAACTAGATATCTCGATGAACTTGAGCTTCTCCCCACAGCTAAAAATTAAGCTTGCTATTTTTGTTAAAAATGTTGGGATTATCAAGAGCTAGAAAACGAGTCAAAAAACATTAAAATAAAAACAAGAGTAATGATATATGTCATCCCTTTTTGTGTCACCCTTTTATCACCTTTCTATAAATATGTTTTGATTTCTTTGAATAGAAGATAGAGAAAAATTAAATAGGATAGAAAAATTAATTCATTGGTACGTGTAGGCATACACGTAGGAGGTGATAAAATGGTGATTAAAAAAGGATGACGAATATCATTACTTAAAAAGAAACTATTTTGGATATCAAGAATAAAGTTTCCATGAAAAATGAATGATTCAGTGTTGAGTTGGTCTTTTTTTTTTTTTTTTTTTACTAAATTCATCATTCACAATTTGTTATCATTTTAATTTATGAACCTAATCAATGTGTAAATTAAAATGAAATGGATTGATATCCTATATTAAATTTTAAAAATATAATTAAAAAATATTAATATTTAATATATTTATAACACAATAAATTAATAATATAAAAATGATATATTCTCTGTGGATAATATTAAATAAAATTAATATTTAGGTTTTTATAGACAGGTCTTTAAGCGAAAAATCATTAATAAAATATACTTTTTGTCCCCTCCAAAGCTAAATATATGGTCTGCCAAGCAAAAAATTTCGTGCACCAAGCCTAAAGTTACCTTATTTTTTTTTAGACCTTTAGTTTCGAACCCCGTTATTTTTCGCCTCCTAAAAATCTATCTTAAATTCATTCCTATATAAAATATAATTATTATTGATTTATCAACAAATCATATATATTGGTGATAATACTATTTTTTACTATAAAACATGAAAACTTATTTTATGCTAGGCAAGTCCATTAACATCTACAAACCATTACAAGAGAGACAATTAGCTAAAATAGTCAATCCCAAAGTGTACTTTCCTTAACCTTCTATCACATAAATGACTTTCTAAAACTTAATAACTAAAACTAGAAATAACACTAAGTTATGGTGCTAAAACTAATATCCAACTAAACTTTTCACTATCTCTTCACCTACACTTGACTTTACTCTTTATTTCCACTTGTACATCTTCTAACGTCTCATATCTTCCCAACAGAATCCTAGTCGCTGCACAACACTCCACCACAGAGCCTTAGATTTCAGTAACCAATTACTCCACCGTTTTTTGTTACTTCTCCTATAATTTCTTGTTTCTCTCCCACCATATTATATAAACGCTCACTAAACTAATAATTCTCAATATTAAATCCAGTCTCGAGTTTGAATGGTGGTTTTGGACGAATTTATTCACCACTTCATCCCACGAGCAGATTTGGAGGCTAAATTAGTGGTTATACAAGGTTGTGAGTCGGATTTCTTTTGTTTTTACACATTACAAAAACAAATGGTTTCGATCCTCAGTCTCCAGGTTACAAAAACTATTATCTCGTTATTCCATGAAGCTTGCCTCTTTTTTTGTTGGTAAACTGTTTAGAGTACCCAACAATAGAACAAATCTCTGTCGTTGCCCGAGTTTCTCGCCCTATACTATTTTGTGAAAATTAATCTCGTGAAATTTAGGAATAACCAATTCATAAATACCAGTTGTGATAAAATGATCTTTCTTAGTAAATGTATATTTCAATGTATCTGCTTGTAGTGGACTAATTTTTATCAAATCTGTATATGTCTCATGAACAGTAGGTTTGAGGGTCATCTCGATAATGACCACTGATAAACTTCTTTAGTTTGTTATTTTTGTAGTAATCTGGAAAATTGTACTCACTTATGTTTATATTTGATAAACAACTTTGGTTGGGGATCTAGTTATCCAACCAAAATTTATGTGTTCTCCATTATTTACTTGATATTTGATAATTTTTTTTGTTGAGTCCCTAACTTTGAGGATCTTCCTCCATCCCCATGAAGCATCATTAAGGATTGGGATTTTCGACATATGGAATTTTTTATGTAGTAACATTGAGTAGATCTAGGTAGGACATGTATACTTATTGATGATGCTGGTCGTTATAAATTCTTCGGGTAGGAGAATGGACGTCACAAGATGGGAGAGGTGGATTGGATTGGACGTCATGATAAAATGTTTTGGGGGTTTATTTTGATATATAAATTTTATAATGTTAAATAGGTGAGTGGAATGGGGAGGTGTATTCAAAGAAAATGATAAATGTTTTGAGGTTAATAAATAAATAGGGAATAGGATGTAAGGGAAAAAAATTTAGGGGATATTTTTTTTTAAATTATAACTTATAAGGTTAAAAAACAATAATCTAATATTGTTTTAACTGATTTAAAATAAGTGGTGGATCTGGGGTATTATAAAATTAATGCAATAAATAAAAGGAACCACAATACCGCAAGTGCACGTTTGTCCAAGTAATATTCGATAAATCGGGTTTCGTTCTCAAGGACGGATTAGGTTCAACTCAAGTATTAATCAAGTAGTAAGAATAATTGTTTAACAAAAAAATAAAATAAAAGATTTTGTTTGGTTTTCTAAATTTAAAAGATGAAATATAATAAAGACTAAATTAAATTAACTGAAAAGAAGTAATGTAAATAAAAGACTGGCTTCAGAGATGAGAGATACTTGAGTCTCGCAAGGAATCCTCCTAATTAACGTAACCTATGCTTTGTTTAAGGGTAGAATTGGTATTATAATGTTAGTCGGAACTCTAATGTCTCTTAGCCCCCTGTCGGGTGGACCTAGGAGCTATCCTAAAGTACTATAAACCCCTATATGGGCGAATATGCCTCTTCGGATGATATGTATTTACCTCTTTGGCTATGTAATTAGTTAAGCCTGTCGGTCAATAACGGACATTACACGGGTATTACCTAAGTCTGTATTCAAACCCCCCCTGTCGGATGATCACTTTTGCCAGTAAAGTGAATAGCCCAAGTACTAAAAGCTATTTCCAGTTGTTCCTAAAAGAAATATTAATGAAAACAAAGTAATATCCAATACATAAGACTCAATTCAATTTAAATCCTAAAAATCCCAAATTCAAAACATAGAATAAACTAATTAGGGTTCATCCCTTTATTCCAATTCTCAAGTATATGAAAGTTTAGTTCATAATAAAATTAAAGACTGAAATAAAATAAAAGGAATACATAATTCTCAGTACAAAAAATAAATAGGATAACCTAATGGTTGGGTTGGCTGTTGTTGGAAGAACAGAATTCCTCCAGCTTTACCTTCTCCTCTGCCTTCTTGCTCTAACTTGAAAATATGAAGCCTCTGATGTAATTTTATGAAGTGTGTGTAAAAAGGAGGCCAAAGGGTTTATTTATACTAATAAAAAAGGATTAGAGCTTAGGTTAAGAGGATTAGGTCAAATTATAAAATGCCCAAACCCATCGTCTCTTTTAATTCCCGTAACTGATGTGCAGCCTTTAATAAAACGGCTGTAACTTTTGCATATAAACTCCAAATGGGCTGATTCAACTTGGAGAATTTTCGTACAATAAGGCATCAAATTATGTTTCACGGCCCAAGGCTAAATCCGCTCCTAAGTAGCCCAAAAACAGCATCTTTAACAGCCTTTCAGATCTGCAACTTCTTTAATTAAGTTCTTGGAAATTCTTTTCTTTCCTTTAGCTCCTCCACTTGATCCAAGACTTTAATTCTCACTTCTCCTCCTTGTAGTGGTTCTTTATGAATTCATAAACCTACTAACTTTGCACTAAAAATAAACAAATTAACGCATAAAAGCGCTAAAAATGCAAATAGTCTAATTCCAAGGGGAGAAAGTGCAATATGACGAAATAAGCATAAAAGTCTATCAAGTAGTCAAATATTCACCTAAAATGATGTCTCCTAAGGGATAATATTTAGAAAAAATAGGAAGACATCAATAAAGTAAACTGATTTAATAATGACAATATTTCTTCTGTAAGGGAGTAAGCCTACATGTTTAGGAAAGTAGAGAATATTGTGTCAAAATGCGAAAAAGACACTTTTTGTGGGAGTTATTCTTTTTTTTTTTGTTTAAAAATAAACAAGGGATAGGATGTAAAGAAAAAAAATAAGTTTAGGGGTTTTTTTTAATTTTTTTTTTGAGTTATTAGCTTATAAATACCAAATACTCATATACCACCCTTCATGAAGTTCACTTTCTATTTAGCCCCTATAAGGTCCAAAATATTTTAAGTATTTCAAGATTGCCCTTTATTTTTAATTAAATATTATTATATTGTTTGATATAAAATATAAGGATTAAAGAATCAATTAGCAGATCATTAATGTAGATACGTTGTTTATATAAGGAAAAAATTACCCAATCAATTAACCCTTAAAATAGGTAACTAACCCTATTTTAAATGGTCTTGAGACACTAATTAATTAACTATTTCATAGCCTAAAGAATAAAACTCTATTCGTTGCTATAAAATCTTAATCACTGCCATGTATTATTGATTTTTTTAATTATGTTTGATTTAGTTATGATTTTCTTTCTGGTTTTTAATTTAAAAAAAAATTGTCTTACATCTAGTGATTTTATCAATCTAAGTCCAACCAAATATTGATTCTACTCTCCAGATTGTAGCTATTTTTCATTTTTAATCCCATAATTTAAAACATACACACCCATTAATTTGAACTAACTTACCATCACAAACAATTAAAGAAAGCATACCCATACAACATACAATGACAAATGCAAACCACTAATATTGAACTAACGTTCCACCAAACAAACAATCACATATCACACCATCAATTTACAAACGCAGACCAGTGTTATAGTATTGAAATCACACCACAGTTCAGAAGATGACTAGTAATATTGATATACTCCCAGCACATTACATTGTTAACACGCTAAACACCAATACAAATTCTCAACCCAAAATCTGACATACAAACACAGGAATCATCTAAGAAGTAACTAAATTAAAGTTTGACAACAGACTGATAAAGCGTATTAAACCACGAATCAGAGTTCAAAATGCTCCCTTAATTGATGCCTGATTGGCGGCAATTCTCTCACTACTAAGAAATGATACAACAGATTCCACCACGAATCAACACGTATAAAGGCAATGGTTTACAAGAAAGCACGTGCTCATCGCTCACCCTCGAACTACTAATAATTGATACAACGAATTCCATTGATGATCGGTAGCTAAGTTTCGCCATATCTGGAACAAAGGAAACAATTAAATACCATAGAACATGGCCCACATATGCATACTTTCCAGAGCTTGCAATTTACTAGCACTTTATTAACACAACATGCCTTAATCAAATCATTTAACGAGTTTCTATGACTAGTCAATTCTGAAATAATTACAATTAAGACGCACCACACCACATAATACAACAAATATCTATTAAACAAGCATCACTAATTTACACCTTTCAAAACATCAACAGACATAATTAGGACAACTGCCTAACAGTAATTATCTGTTACCACACTAAACTTTATGCTTAATTATACAAAAAACAATTAAGATACAATACATTTTCTCATATAATTGATGTTATTTGCAAATAAACCCAAAAACCAACATTTAACTAATCAAAGGGCTAGCGTTTGATTACTATTTACATGCATATGAACTTGATGATGCAATCCATATTCTCCAATTTTTTTACCAAATTCAATAAACCTCATACCATCGATTTTTCAAATACGACACACAACCCACAAAATAATGAAACCAAAAGCACTATTTTTACTCACCCAATTGTTATTCTTCAATATTATCGAATTAACACAAGTAAACAAAACAAAAACCAACAAAATAGTGACACTCAACTCAATAATTTCACGAAACAAAGGCCTTCAGTTTGAATTCTGTTCACATGAACTCGGTTATACATTCCATATTCTCCAATTTTTCACCACCATCTATTATTCAAATACGAGACAAAAGAACAAAATGGTGACACCCAACCCACTAATTTTACTCTCCCACCTACTACTATTGACCATTGTTAAATTAACACAAGTGAACATAGAGACAAACTACCCTTTCGATGATTTTTTTGTTGCTTTCTTCAATGGAGTTCTCACCATTTTTTCCCTTGCACCCGACAAAACTATTAGGGTCTCTAGACTTAACAATCGCTAGATTGACGAATTATTTTTGGTGATGTCGCGTGATCCGTTGTATGTGATTAGATTGTGTTTACTTTTGGTCTTCAAGCATTCTACCCTATTTTCATTATATAGGAATCTTGAGCTTTTTTAGTGGGGCGCGTGGATTCAAATGCAACATTATTTAATTAGCGCGTTACAAAATGAGAGTGGTTATGTGGGTATTTGTGTCAAAATTGCTGGGTTATGGTCTTCTTTAAGGAAATACAAAGAGGGGGGGGGGGGGGGGGGGGGGGGGGGGGTAGTGACATGTAACTAATCCTTTTTCTGTGACTCATAAGGTTAAACAAACATAATTTAATGAAATTTTAATTGATTAAGAATATTGTAAAATGATTTAAAAATGAGTTAACTGAAAAAGATGGATGTAATTCGTCAAAAGAGGGTAAAGAGGCAACATTTATTCTTTTAGGGGGAATACATACATGTAAGAGACATTGTGTCAAAACATCAAGGGACACGGGAGTCATTTACTCTTATACTTTTTTATATAATTCATATGTACAATAATTTTAGAAAATGATATATAATTTAAAAAATCATAATATTTTATAATTTTATATTATTTTCAAATAAATATTAGTAAGTTGTAAATTTAAACCGATCTAACTTTTTCATTATAAATAAGAATTAGATGTCATATTAAGAAATAATTTCAAATATTTCAAATATCATATAAGTAGAAAACCCGAGTGGTAAAAAAATATAAGTATCGTGGTTCTCGAAGCTTCATAAATATCAAACTCCTTTAACTTAAATTTTTGAGTTCAACCAGTAAATTTTGTTTCTTAAGTATAATTTCAAATCTTATCTCTACGAAATCTCTTTCAAATCTCTTATGACATTTTGTTAATTTTTACTAGAAATAATTTCTACTAATACAAGGAACCAAATTTAAAGATTCGCCTATGACCTTCAAATTCTAAATTTATTATATATGACTAGAGGAAAATACAAAATACATCCAATTTTTCCCTATCTTTATATTATACATCCAAACTAGAAAAAGCTCTTACGTAAAAACACTCTCTAATTTTTTGGTTGGGTTTTTTACTTCTTTACCCTTGTTTGTGATGGGTACGAACCATGTCGTAGTTCACATTCATTCTATTTTCATCGACGGGTACGGGCCCACGACATTTTTTACATATTTTCTTAAGTTTCTTATTAAATTTTCTCAAGTCATTAGTCATAGATGTACATTTAAAAATTGTCCATTTTGTCATGGGGCTGCACCCTTAATGAACCAAAACTTAACAAATAGTCCAAGCAAGACTAAATTCAAATTGGGTCTGGTGGTGGGTCCTTGTGTGTTAGAAAATAATAACGATAAAACAGAGGAACCACTAATTGCAAGTGTACAGTTGTACCAAAGTAATATATGATAATCAAGTTCGTTCTCAGGGACGGATAAGGTTGACTCTAATGCTTATCAAATAGTAATTTAATTGCAAATACGGAAATGTAAAAGATATGATTTTTGGTTAGGTTTTCTATAACTAAGGCGCAAGTAAAAATACTAAATTAATTAAACTAATTATGAAAGTAATGCAAATAAAGGGGTAGACGCAAGGAAGAGAGCAGTACTTGAGTCACGCAAGGGTTTCACCACAAACTTTCCTAATTAATGTTTTTTGTTAAGGGCTGAATAGTTATAATAGTGCTAGTCGGGACTCTAAAGTCTCCTTACCCCCGTTAGGGTGGACTAAGGATCTTTCCTACGGTATTCTAAACTCAGTCAGGATGATCAAAACTACTTTCGGATGGTTCAAGTTCTTACCGCTTTGGCTATTGGTTAGTCAAGCCTGTCAAGGTCATTGGCGAATACCAACGGCAATTACCTAGTTTTGTATCTAAACCCCCCGTCAAGGTGATCAATACGCCCAGATACTAATAATTATCCCTAGGTCGCGAGTCCAAAGATAATAATTCAAGTGTAAAGTAAAACCCAACACAACTAACTAATTCAAATTCAATTGTAAAAATCCCAAATTAGAATAACATGAATTAATCAAGAATGGGTTCGACCCAGTTTGCAATTCTCAAGTACAATTTAAGTTTAGCTCATACTAATAAAAATAACTGAAATAAAATAAAGAGTGTTCATAATGAATTACAGAAATAAGAAAGACCCAATTAAAGGATTGATAACTGTTGTTGTTGGAAGAAAGAATTCTCCAGCTTCAGCTTTCTCTCTCCTTTTTGTTTCTCTGACTTCTCCCAAGCGTTCCTCTTGTGTGTAATATGAGTTGTGTGTTAAAAAATGAAGTCTAAGGCTTATTTATAGTGGAAAAAACGGATTAGGCTTTAATATTATAAGGAATTAGGTTAAATGAAAGAAAAGCCCAATCCTTAAATGAAATCCCGTAACTGATGTGCAGCTGTTACTAAAACAGCTGTAACCTTTACGTCCGGACACGGAATCACTTCGTTCAACTTGGAAAATCTCCCTTACTTCAAGCTCTATAAACTTCATTTTATGCTCCAATGCTGAATCAGTGGCTAAGATACTCAAAAACGGTGATTTGTGACAGCATTCCACATTCTCTTCCCATCTACTAATCTTTTCGGATCAACTTTCTTCGCCTTTGACTTTAACGCTCAATCCAAGACTTTAGTTCCCATTTATTCTCCTTGTCTTGATATTCCATCAAATCATAAACCTAAGAAACTTACACTAAAAACAATCAAATTAACGCGCAAAAGCTCTAAAACACAAATAATCCAAATCCAAAGGAAGAAATCGTTGGCTTTTTCGACAAGTTTTTACTACATCTTAAAGCTTTAGATTTCCCATTTTAACAAAACTACGAAACATCGACACACATTGATAAGGCCAGTTTTTCCATATTTGAGATTTAAAATGGATACATTTAAATTCATTTATAAAAAAAGTCGAAACTTTTCTTACCGATATCGTTTTTTAAATTACTTGTTCAATTAAAACTTTTAAATAATTTTTTTCTGAAGTGAGATTTAAAACTTCGCACCTATTACGTGAAAATATATCATTTTTTCAATAGGATAACTTATGATTTTACAAAATTTAAATACATACCTATATACATATAAATATATAATTTCTGAAAAATAAATCTTAAAAAGAGGTTATTAGAAAAAATATTCTCATAAAGGACTCTAATTTTTTTTTCCTCTAATTTTTTTATTTATAAATAAATATCTACCTAATTAAGTAATTATAGATAACATTCCCATAATTATTTGGTTTCGTTTTTTACTCTATATAAGACAATAGGTAATTGATTCTCCATTATTCCTCACACATTCACACACAAAGACTCACACTTTCTTCTTCTCTCTTTGCTAACTTGTTCTTCACTCACACGAACGCTCACTCACGAACACTCTTCTCTCACGCTCGCACGGTCTTCTTCTTCTTCTCAAAAGGTTAATCTCTTGCATTTTAAACGCTCTTCTTTCACCCTCTCTATCTCTCTCTCTATCTCACAATCACGGTGTCTCTGTTTTTGTCCTTTTTTTTCTAATTTTTTATTTCATTTTGTTGTTTTTTTATTTGCAGATTTTTGTTTCTTATAATACGTGTACATGTGTATGTATTGTCCATTTTGAAAGAATTTTAATTCACAATTTTATCCTAATTTGCAATTTCAAGCAATTCTCCTGTTTTTAAAGTTTTTCTCTTTTAATTGCTTGCTTTGTTATGATTTTGTGTTTATATTCTTCATTTTGTTCATATTTTGCTTCAATATTGCTAAATTTTGTGTTTAAGCTATTTTTGTTATGATTATGTGTTTACATTCTTCATTTCTTCATATTTCGCCTCAATATTGGTAAGTTCTGTGTTTATATTCTTCATTTCGATTGCTGAATTCTGTGTTTAAGTTGTTTTTATCTGAGTAGAGGCTGTTTTGCAGTTGTAATACGATGAAGAGGTTTGTGCAGTTGCATAATTCCATGTTTTAAAAATGAAATTCTATGTTTTAAACATGAAATTTCATTTTGAAACATGGAATTCTGAGACTGCACAAACCTCTTTCCCTTTCCTACTTGTTGCTTTGTTTATGTGATCATATTCTACTACTTATGCCATGAGTTGTATTCTGCAGATGGTTATGGCTGTAGTTAGGTTCGGTTCTCAACATTCTATGCTTTCGTTTGATCTTTTCCCGACTCTCGATTCTGTAATGGCCTTCCTTGCTATTGAATTACTAAGGATAGTCCTAAGATTGGCCAAATCTAGGGTTAGAAACAATAAGTCAAAGCACACAATAACAATATACGCCAAGCTCAAATCAATTAATATAACAAATAGTATTACGAAATTTAAGATAAAACAATGACCCAACAATTAAAAGTAAAACTTACAAAATAAAAGTTTAGAGATATGGTGAAGCCACAAATCTATAGCTAATTACCCTAAATATAGAGAAGGAGAGATGTAAAAGAGGAGTTTGTCACTCTCCAACTTCTTGCTTCTTGTCTTCATCTACAGGTCAGCTTGCTTCTTGGATGAATAACTTGATACTAAGGATGAATATTAATCTAAGGACTAAGCTAATATTTAAAACTGAGAAAATACAAGCAAGGACTAAGCCTATACTTGGCACTGAGCAAGGACATGTTTAAAATGGTTAAAGGGTGTATTTATAGGTGTTTAGGAAGACCTAATTCGTTTTCTTGGAGTGGAAGACAAGTAACTTGGACTCCTAACTCAACTCAAACTCGTAACCCTAAAAGATTGAAAAGGTAAGAATATGTTGCTCTTTTGTTTCAGCCATAACTTCTTAGTTTCAACTCCAAATGACGCGTTCTTTATATCGTAACTGAGCGTCTCAGAGAGATCTACACTTTTGCTTTAGATCGTTCTTCCAAATTCTTATCCAATCTTGAATTATTGCTCACTTTTATAGACGTGGTTGGTGAAATTCAGATTTATTTGACAACTTTATCTTTCCATACTTATCTTTTCCTTCCTTTATCTCCAATTTCCATAATTATCTTCTTTCCTTTAACTCTTAGAATTGATTTGACATCTAATTAATTACCATATATCTTTAAAGCTTCACATTTAACAAACAATTAAACCAAATATGCTCTAAAAATAATAAAACATCAAATCAAGACAAGAAATAAGAAAATACAATAATTTATAGTAAAATCGAGTATAGACTTTCCTAAAACACTAAAAATGATGTCTCCAACTAAGATTAAATCATCACAAATTAAGAGATATCACCTACCTTCCCATAACACTGAAACTCTAGTATTTCACAGGTCTTTATGACCATTCCACTCTACATATGATGGATAACATATATCCTTGGTTAGACCCTTTTCAACTTGAACTTTTAGATTCTATGATAATTCAAGATTCAAATATATTTTAAGAAATATTATCAATCCATATATACTTATTTCTAAGATACTCAAAGAAATTTATTTTCCACTTTGTTGGTTTTGGGAATTAAAATTGAAAAATATTAAATTTCGGACATGGACTAGTATCTTTTCTAGGAGATATGTCCTTAAATGGATAAGCATTAGTCAGATTGGAAACGGTTCCAACACTATTTTTTTGGAAAGTTAACTAGATTTTGGATGGTGGTTCCATCATTAATAGTAACGATAGCTAGCTCACTTAGCTCAATGAAATTATAAATCCTGTATGGGTGAATAAGATGGGGATAAAATCCATGAAACACTTGATGGAAATTTGACACATAAGATATTGAGAATTCGACTAAGTGACATTTAGAATGAGAATAGCCTCACCTTGCCTTATTCCATTTCCTGTAATTACTCGACTAAAACTAGATACCATGCAATCATTTAAAAAAAAAGACAATGATAGACCGACTTTGGTTGACTGGTCAAAGTGCCAAAACTAAATTTTGGCATGAAAAAGTTACATAAAATATTAATCATTAATGTGGAATATTCTAGAGGGACAATTTCCTCTAAAGAAAAACTTTTCAAAAAGAAATGTGTAGATGATAATACATGCATGATGCAACCTCTATTTGAATACTCCAAAAACTATTTCTTATATATTCCGTACTTGTTTTAGTATCATATAGATCTATATATATCTATCCTTTAAATATGAATGGACGAAAGAAATGAAGAAAACATAAACCAATGGATTACAAAAGTTATTTATGTGTACTTCAATAATGGTTTGGAAGTGAAATCATTAACAACATATATATTTTGCACGATATGGAGTATGTGGAAAAGTTGCATGAAAGAATTTTTTGAGAAAAAACCTTGGAATTGCACCTATTTATTTGATGAAAATGTTTCACTCATGGATAATATGTTTGGAAATGACTAGACTAACATCCAAATTCAAGAGTTCATATATTACGAGTTAGAGAGAATAGGGTGCAAAATTTGAAAGCTGATAAAATCCACCTTTTCTGTAACACCTTCTTCTCTAATAAGTGTAATCTGTAACGGATCGGATATCCGTGAAAAATAGCATAACCACATCCACATTAATTAAAAAAACGATAACCAAATCCGCATCCATTAACTATCGGATTTTAGAATTATTTACCAAATCCGCATCCACGATGGATGCGGTTTATCCGCGGTTAATCCGCATCCGCAATCGTTTAATAGGATTTAAATAAAATAATCTAATAAAATATTTTTAAAATTATAATCTAGTTGCAAAATTATTGGGAGATCATAAATAGGTATTGTATAGTGATAAACTAGAAAATATACTTTATGTATGGAATAATTTTATCTGATCGATATTATATATAAAATTTGTACATATAGAATAAATTTATATATAATATATTTTTATTTTTTATTTTTTATATTATATTCGGATTTCGGATTATCCGTCGGATTATTGTAAAAAACCAAATCCTAACGGATAATCCACCGGCTACCTTCTGTGAGAACCAAACCCTCATGATACACCATCAGTTCCACTAATGGATTTTTTATAGGATCGGATATCCACCGGTTACGGTTAGTATTTGAACCATTGCCATCCCTAGTAATCTGACATGTATTGTTGTTATTCACAAAACTGATGACAATACTTCGTTAAAGTTATCACGAATTTTTTTTTTTGTTGTTCAACAACCTTGGAAGGAGAAACTCAAGCTTTGTAAGCTTGTAATTTGGTTAATGAGCTACGCCTTTCAAGGGTGGTTATCCATATTGATTGTTAAGACATTGTTCTTGGTATGGACGCTCTATCCATCTCCAGATGGAATATAAATCCTATTATGAGAAGTCCCACATTTGATCTCTCACCACAGAAATGTGGCAATCCGACAATGTTTATTGTTTGATTAATGTTGGGCTGATTTGTTATATAGGAAATATATGCTTACTATTACCCTATTTGATCTGAAAGGCTATCCATTGCCGCTCTTAAATTATTTATGAAGGGTTTACTAGATAGGATTGGCGTCGGTTGTTTGTAATATACTCTTTGTGTATTTTTTTTTTGAGTTTGATGCAAGTTTTATTGCCAAAAAAAGCTAGGGAAATAGAAAATTAAGTATGGCTTTAAACTAAAGGTCCAATCGCTTATACATTTTCTAGATTTCTCTCAAGATCCTTAAACCTCCCCTTAACAAAGATTCCATTTTACCCCCGAACCAAAAACAATTTTGCTTAAACCTCCACTCCATCCATTTTAAATAGAGAATGCGTTACACTCGCTCCTTTTTTTTTTATCCAGAGTGAAATTTATTAATTTTTGTTTATTTTTAAATGGGTAAAGTTACCGTTTTTCCCATTAACTAATAAAACACCTTTTTCTCATTAATTATTAAATAAAATTGAAAATCCCCCTTCTTCTTCTTCTTATTCGTCTTCTTCTTCTTTGTTAATAAAAAACCAAAAAATTTTAAAAATAATGAAACATAGAACCTCAAAACTCATATCTATTAAACCCAAGCTTCATCAAAGTCCATTTACAAAGAAGACCTAACATGAAATCCCATTGGATTTAGTCATTAACTTTTGCCATATCCATCTTAATGGTCGCATAATACTTGTTTGACCTTATCTTTTGATTCACGAAAAAATATTATTCATGAGCGATCAATTTTCGTCTTAAATGCTCGACCCCTGTAAAATATGATTGTGTAGGTGATATAATTTTATGCATAAGTGTCTAATATCTTAGTGACAAAGATTTCTGACTTTGTATATAGAATCAACACATGATATATGTCTATAATCCCCAAGGAAATCTAATTCTTTGTATAGAATAAGACCAATCTGAGAATCATTATATCCACTAAAAGACGTATTGTTATTAAAAAAATCTTTTGGGTGAATTCTTGTATAGATAATGTTACACTAGAATATAATTACGAAGGTTTATCAGACAAACCTTATACGTAGCGGATTGGAATGAAGAGCCCAGAATTCTGCCTTTTTGTACTTGATTGAATTGGAATGAACCGCTTCTGCTATCTGGTCGTAAGTTTAATTACTAGAACTAAACTCTTTGTTTTCACCACCTAAATGTCTCAGAAGTATCTATGGTGTGTTATTGATTTGGAGAGAAATATTGTACGCTTGTGAGCTGTTGATTGTCTGTGTTGTTGTGTTGTGATTTTGTGAGAAAGAAAGGCTCTATTTATAGATCTGGAGAGTTGGTTTATTGCCTGTAAATAAACCACTCCCCACTTTCTCCACTTGCTCCACTTGCTCCACTTGCTCCACTTCCTCCACCATCAAAGTGGGAAGTTATCTTTGATAACTCCCCTGTACGTTCATGCTTCTCCCATCATGGGTGACATAAAAATAAGAACTTATTTTTGTTTCTTTCATTCTCCCACTCGCACATGATGGAGTTACAATCATTCCCTTTAGGTACATGCATTTCAATGAACCATACATCAATATTTCTCAAATCTTCTCATATACACAACTCTATAATAATTCATCATACTTGACAAAATAGGTCGTGCGACCGACAAGCATACAAGCATATGTTACTAATAACCTGTTAGGGTACATGTTGCTCAAATGAAACCTCATTCCTTACGTATCTTGTAGTACCCCAGACTAATAATTTATTGTATCATATTCAGTAACTCTGACCCCTTTAAATTTATATCACATTGTTTATGTGATCAAAAGAGTTCACTGACATAACTTCATGTGTCTCACTATCATGTCATAGTCCAAATTGACGTACATGATCGGTACCTGCAAGCACACACTTCGATACATAATTTTAGTCTTTCCTTTACACTTAGATCCTTTTACGTTGATTAGGTTGCTTTCCCAAACATACCCCATTAGATCGAATCATTCATGATCATTGGTAGTATGTTCAAAATAGCATACACCTAATCAAAATATCAAGACATAGTAAAAAATAATAAGGGCACAATATTTGAAGGCATCACACAATGAAGAGACAGGGATCGACTCTTCACTTCCTTCTGGTCGAAAGCACACATGGTATGACACACGTGCTATGGTATTATTCATATAGCTCCAATTGTATGTCACAATTTATAAATACCATACAGATATATAATTAGACAAGCCTCGTTACCTAAGATGAATTCTTCGATTGATCAACCCTTCTATGAAATCAATCAAGCAACTCATATCTGGCTCTTATAGACTAAGTAGATAGTGGAATTCTACTTCGATCATAATATATGCTTAACATGGTTCATCCATGTTTATGATCTCATCTTAACACTTAGTTAAGGTGACTATCATAACTCAAGTTATCTTAAGGGTTCTTCATTACTATGAGTCAGTCTCATCTTTGCGCACCTCTTGTGCCAAAGGTGATTGCTCGTGTGATAGGGCCAATCTCAGTCTATAGGACATACATACTTCAAAAATTACACGCATTATATCTTGCTTAATCATATAGATTTAACATATCCATAAATATATCCCTTGGGATATCCTTTGTGAATGGATCAGCAAGCATATTGCGTGTGTGTATGTATTGCAAATCAACATCCTTTTGTGCAATAATATCTCTAACAATGTTATACTTTATATCAATGTGTTTGGTCATACTGTGATACTTAGGAGCTTCCACACAAGCCTTTTCAGCTTGACTATCACAATGTATAACGGGACTCCCACTATCGCCTGAGAATCCTAAATGTTCAAAATAACATTTTTAACCAAATAGCCTCTGGAACCACATCTGAGCATGCTACAAACTCAGCTTCCATTGTGGACAAAAATTATACAGGTTTGTTTCTTGCTACTTCAAGAAATTTCACAATTATTCAACATGAATACATCACCTGAGGTAGATTTACCCCCATATATATCACTACCCCAAATAGCGTAATATATCCTTCTAGGTGTAATCTATTTCCTCGAAAGCATAAGGCATGATCCATAGTGCCTTTTAGATATCTCAATATCTTTTTCACAGCTTTCGGATTTTCTTGTCCTGGGTTCAATTAAAAATGACTAACTAAATTTACCACATAACATATGTCTGGCCTAGTTCACATCATAACATATATAAGACTATCCATACAACTAGAATATGACACTGTATACATTTTCTGTTTCTCTTCTGACGTACTAGGACACAAGTCGAGAGTTAAGTTTATTTCATTTGCTACAGGAATGTCAATGGCATTGCACCTAGTCATACTAAAGCGCTCAATTATATTCATGATGTAAGGTTCTTGAGACAAATACAATAGTCCTCTAGACCTATATCTACTAATCTTAACACCAAGAATATAATTTGCTTCTCCTAAATCTTTCATATCAAATTGAGAAGCTAGTTACTCCTTATTAGCTTGAATAAACTCTTTATCATCCCCTTCTAATAGGATGTCATCCACATATATAGATGAAATTACAAAAAATTTCTTGGAACATTTAACATAAACACAGTGGTTTTCACTTATCATCTCAAATCCATTTGATGACTTCATGAAATCTCAAATTCCACTGTCTCGAGGCTTTCTTAAGATCATAGATTGATTTAACATTCTACATACTTTATTCTCTTGATCAATTGCAACGAAACCCGAGGGTTGTTCCATGAAAATAACCTCTTCTAAATCTCCAGAATTAACATCCATTTTTGTGCAACTCAAGATCGAGATGCGCCACAATAGCTAAAATAAGACGTATTGAGGTAAATCTAACAACAGGAGAAAAAATTTCCTCAAAATCTATTCCTTCCCGTTGAGTATAGCCTTTCGCTACCAAGCGAGCTTTATACCTTTCAATGGAATTGTCAGGTTTCCTCTTTATTTTGAGAACCCATTTATTCCCAATCGCCTTACGTCTTTTTGGGAGATTAACCAGTTCCCATACCTGCTTTTCTTCATCGACTCCATTTCTCCTTCCATTGATTTCTTCCATTCATTCTTAGCAGGACAAGATAATGTTTCATTAACTGATCAAGGTTCTTCTTCGTCTTGTGAAGTTATCATAAAGACTTCTCCTTCGATTTCAAATAAACAACGAGGAACTAAACCTCTAGCGCTTCTCTTAGGTTGAGAATCCTGAGAAATAAGATTACTAGATGATGCAATGGTTTCTTCCATCTCAAGATTTAGAGGAGTGTCTGTCTCTATTTCTTGAGTATGTGTTACCTCATCAGGTGTTACATTTGTTTGCATATCATCTTCCTGAATCTCATTTAATTCACATAAAATAGAATTTATGTCAACCTCACCTCTGCTAGGAAAATCATTCTCTAAGAATGTGACATCTCGTGATTCAATTTCAATAGGACCCTCATCGTTATGTTCACCAATAAACACATATCCTTTAGAGTGATCTGGGTATCTAATAAAGATACACTTCTTGCCTCTTGGACATAACTTCCCATATTTATGAGATAGATCATGAACATAGCCTGCCAAACCTAGGGTCACAAGTAGTTCATAAGGAGTTTGATGGAACAGTCATTGTGGGTATTTGGTTAAGTATATAACTAGCGGTAGGCAAGGCATCTCCACAATAAGATATTGAAAGATTAGCTTGTGCATCATAGACTTAACGATTTCTAGGAGAGTTCTCCCTTTTTCATCACACAGTTCTTTCAGCTGTCTGAATAAATATTCACATCCACTATTAAGGTTTAAGGTTTTTTACCTTCCTCTCTAATTGATTTTCTACTTCATTGAAATATATCATAAGAAAATTTCAAAGCCACAGATGTATGGAAAATCAGTTAGACATAACCAAAATAGTGAAACCAAAAAAAAATGATGAAATAATGTTCCCACGACTATTTTAAAAACATATATTGGGTCTCAGACGTCTGAATGAATTATTTGCAATGGGTATTCGACTCGTTTAGCCTTTTCAAAATGGTTTCCATTTGCTTTATCTGCTAGACACTTTTCACAAGTTGGCAAGATGACTTTAGTCAATGAACCCAAAAAGTTTGCCTTAACCAACAAACTCATATGGTCTTGTCCAATATGACCTAGTCTAGCAGTCCATACATTTTCTTCTACGTTAAAATTACTAGAAGAAGTATTAGTAGAAAAGCAACTACTTACATAATAACTATTAACAGAGTTATCATCATCTAGTACTACTATAACATGAGAAATAAAACCAAAAACTTAATACTTAGCGTCATAATAGATGTCTACTTGATTGTTTTGAAAATACATATTAAAACCTAATCCTAGAAGAACAATGACCAAGACCAAATTCCTTCGAATTTTAGGTGCGTAAAGTGAATTATCGAGTTATAAGGTTTGACCACCTTGCAAGTTCAACTTGCAATTGTCAAATCTGTTGACTTCAACCTTGTTGTTGTCTCATACCTCATATCCATCACGTTTCCTCTAGAATTAGATGGTACTCTATATATGCCTCTTGGTCTTAGACTACATGGTCTGTCACTTCTGACTCCACAGCCCACAAAGGAGTAGAATCAACTAGCAAACAGTACTGGTAATGTATGTAAAGTTATATGAAGTAAATGATATTGCTATCTTTATCCTCACTCGCGAGCGAAGTGACCCATCTTTGTCACATTTATAGCATTTTACTTTAATCTCGTCTTTCTTGGGAACTTGACTCAACAATATATAAGTCTGACCCTGAGACTTAATTGCATTAAGACGTTCATCTTCCAACGTCACATGACGAGCAACATTATCAATCGTTATGATATGGTCATTTTGCGTCAAGTTTATCTTCAAATGCTCCCACTTATTTGAAAGAGATCGGATTACAGCTTGAACCTAATGTTCATCGGTAAGGTAATGACCTGCAGTCCAAGTTCCTTAGATGCTTGGTTTTATTAGGCTTCCTCTTGTAAGTGACAAACTTAATGATAAATTGACTCAACTTAGTCATAGTTGTACCCTTGTACTTTTCATTAAGAGCGTCCCACATCTCGTGAGCAGTGGGGTATTATTAACACTCACGGACAAGATCGTCATACATGGAGCTTATCAAGATACCTTTTGCAGTGGAATATCTATTTTTCCACTTCTTATAAGCCTCCATGTCCCTTTTGTTTTGAGCTGTGATGCCTTCCTCAGGCTGATCCATGACATTGTTAATAACCTCAAGAATATCTTGTTCCTCTAGAACATAATGTATTTCGAGATTACCAGGGTATAGTTCTCACCATTCATTATGTCTCCTTTGAGATCATCAATGACGGTTGTCATTTTCTTATAAAGTAAGAGATTTTTCATTAGTATACATACAGTTATTTAACTACCCAATGCTATTAATGCAAATAGAATGAATAAGAAAGATAACAAAATAAGTGATAAAGAAAGTTCACTATGTTCCCAATCATGAACCACCATATTTTGTTTGTCTTAATGATTCAATCAATTTCATTAACTGCAAAAATTAAGTTCTCCAAGAACTCTCACTTACTCTAACATAAATAGAGCGAAAATGTATGAAAATAAACAACTAATAACATAAAAATAAAGTAACTGGTTAAATTCATACATAAATGAAATACATGTTCAATAAAGAAATAACTGAATCAAAACAACTAATGCAATTCCTAACAAACAGGGATAAAAAAATAGAAAAAAAAATAAACCACTAAGCAAACTACCTATTGCAAGTCCTAACTAGCATAGGCCTTTCATATCCAAAACCTTAATTTAGGAATTGACTGCTCAAATTTCACTTCCTCATAGAGTCTAATTGGAATATAAATATCAACACTAGTAGTTCGATAATGCATTCCACAGTTACACTGATCTGGCCTAGTAGAATTATTATAGTGCCTCCACAAGTGAGATTCAATCAAAGCATAAACTATCCACTCATATGTAGCTTGTCTCCCATGAACATAGTTCTCCGAAAAATCATACTCCCATAAGATTTCGATATCCCTCTTCATCTCTCTTGGCAAAGTTTTGTAAAGAACTTCAACCTTATGTCCTTCACATATGATATCACCCCAATTTATGACATCCTGAATCAACCTATTGACAATTTCCACATGTTGCACTAGGGTGTGATGAGGTTTTTTTCTTATAACGGAGTGTTTGGATACTATTTTTCAAAGTCTTTTTTTCTTTCGGTGTCCTTACAACTTTTGGTCTATGGATCTCTGATGATCCATTGTGATTTCTTACGTTCCTATGGAGCATTCGGTAATCTCCCAATAGGCGGAGCCTCTTTTCTTTCGATCCCCGGGATCGTGTCTCCATCATTTTCTACATATAGAAAAATAAGAACGATAAAAATAATACACCAAAAATCGATTAGGAAACAAAAAACAAAATTATAGTATCTTTCCTGAAACTCTATTCATTAATAATAACTTAAGATAGCAGGTCTGGTTATAGGCTACTAGTCCCATAACATGTATTTGATTTTTCAAACAATATAGGTCCGAAAATTAATTAACAAATTGAGGCGGCCCAAATCAAATTACAAACAAACTGCCTATACCTAATACTACATAACTTCTTCTTCGACAGACAAAAAAAAAATCTTCTTCTTAATTTTTTTTTGACATTAAATACAGCTTAAAAAAACTTCATTTCCTATATTCATATGGGGTAACATGCTCTAATACCAATTTTTACACTAGAATATAATAAAGAAGGTTTATCAGACAAACCTTATACGCAGTAGATTGGAATAAAGAGTCCAGAATTCTGTCTTCTTGTACTTGATTGAATTGGAATGAATCGCTTCTGCTATCTGGTCGTAAATTTAATTACTAGAACTAAACTCTTTGTTTTCACCACCTAGATGTCTCAGAAGTATCTATGGTGTGTTATTGATTTGGAGAAAAATATTATACGCTTGTGAGCTGTTGATTGTCTGTGTTGTTGTGTTGTGATTTTGTGAGAAAGAAAGGCTCTATTTATAGAGCTGGAGAGTTGGTTTATTGCCTGTAAATAAACCACTCTCCCACTTTCTACACTTGCTCCACTTCCTCCAACATGAAAATATTCTCCTAAATTGGGTAAAAAATATGAAAATAAATATTCTCCACTTGCTCCACTTCCTCCCACTTTGTCGTAAGTTTAGGTACGTTCATGCTTTTCCTATCATGGGTGACATGAAAATAAAAACTTATTTTTGTTTCTTTCAGATAATAACCAAATACTATTAACTTTATATATATATATATATATATATATATGATAGAAAAAGAAGATGATGACGATGGTTTAGGATATTACAACTCAGCCTGGCTATCGGACACGGGTTATCGGACCGCCAGTCCGGCCCGGACCGATAAGCACCGGCGACGGAACGGGAACGGTGGCGTGGGGAGGCCGGAACGACACGGAACGGCACTGTTCTTATCGTGCGGCGTTTCAGAAGTTGGGTTTTTGCTTTGGACCGAACCGGTCCGTGACTGATACGGACTGGTAACGGCCCGTTACTATTTTTTTTATATAACAACAATATATATTAGCCCATCGTTCAAAGGGGAACGCCGCACACCTCATTATCTCATCGTATCAAAGTCATTCAAAATCAGATATTTCAATGGAGAAGTTTCTTAATTGAGCCTCATTATCTTATCATATCAAACCAATTGAGAATCGTTTCCTTCTGCTTTTGATTGAACAAGTAAATTTTGAGTTTTGGCCGTGCTGAATCAAATGATGAGTCAGATGCCGCAGAAATGTTGATTTTTAATTGGCTGTTGGAATGATATGAACTAATGATTGGTAAGGGTAAAAAAGACTTGCATTTTATTCTAAGTATTGTTGGGTCCTAACATTTACATTTATTATTTTGAATATTGAACGTGATGCCATTGCCCAATTGTACCATTTGTTGTCAAGTGGAAATGAATGCTGATATGTAGCTGACAAGTTGTCCTAATCCTAAACCACTCTGATGCAATGATTGAATGGATCCGACTTTTTCATTTGTGCTGTTGGTTAACACATAAAATATATTCTTAGCTAAATAGTAATAAACTTTTTAGGGGGTATTTTTCTTTTCTTTGATTGTTAGTTTAGTATTAATATGACTTGCATTATATGTTACAGCAAATGAGGTGGTTGCTGTGACTGTCAAGTATTAGCCGATAAATTTGTAGATATGTTGTTGCTGTGTTTGGTGTTGAGGAACTTGATGAAATTGTTGTATTCAAGCTTCATCTCTATGGTTGTGCTTCTGTTTTGCTTTACTCGTCCCTTGTGGATCTTCATAGGTAAAATACAATCATTTTGTTTTCTTTTTCTTTTTGTTTTGATGTTCTGGATTACTTAGTATAACAATTGAATTTTTGTGAATTTTCCCTTAGTTTTATTAGGTGAATTAATAATCATGTTTCTCTAGAATTTGTTAAATATAATAAGATGGGAACTTGTTAAAAAAAAATAAGATGGGGAACTAGATTCACACTATAACAGGTTTGTATAATTTTTTTTCAGGTTTGTATACCTTTGAGAATGACTAAATCTAATGCAGAACAAAGAAGAACCCAGTTTTATCGAGAAAAAAAAACCCGATAAGGACCGGTATGGGACCGGTCCGGGACCGAAACCGGAACCGATAAACCGGTCCCTGTTATCGGTCGGTTTTTGGTAAATTAGGACCGAAGATCCGGTCCGGACCGGGACCGATAGTGGGTGTCCGATAGACCGGTCCAATCCGATAAGGATGGTACACGATAAAAACCGGTCCGAAACCGGACAGGTACGGCCGATAAGCAGGCTGAATTACAACTACCAATTCAAAACTAAATTGATAATAAAGTGTATGATAATATTCTCCAAAATTGGGTAAAAAATATATATAGATGCTCCTAGTCTCGGTGGACAAACTTAGGCAAAATGAGTGTTAACCCAACTCATATACACAGAATTCAAGTTGTCTTGTACACACGTCTTACCGTGTTAATTTGCAAACCTTACCACATTAAGATAATGCCATATGGACTCACAATGAAATCTATCTTTTCCATGGTAAGGTCCATGAAGAGGTAAGTGGTGTGCCTTGATACGCCTACCTTGACAACTCTTTTTCTTAGACTTTTACCCACCTCTTTTGAGTTTTTAATCCACATTCAAGGACCGTTCTGGGTGTCATATCTCATTTTCTCTAGCACCTATCATTTCTTAATGATTCCTTGTATCGTGCAATCAATATTCATAAAAAGTTCTCAAAGTAGAACATTCAAAACTCATTTGACTCACTAATACATTAAGTAATGAATCAACGCATATAAATGTATTCTTGACCATAAAATAGACCTGAATAAATATCTCACGCCTATGCAAAAATATCACATACAGCGAGATATCAATAATGTGCAGTAGTTATAAGAGTACAATCTCTCTTTGTATGTTACATATTTTGGATCTAAAAAAGCTAGTCACTATTTGTTATTAATCTAAGGGTGAATTATCTATAGGGTCTTAGAGACACTATTTTTTCTCTATAGAGTAGTGTCTTGAAAGTTGTTATTCTTAGGGACCTCATTTTTTACAATAGTCTTTACTACCCTTACTAACACTAAAAGACAAAAAGGTATGATGTCACTGTTTCTCTCTCCTCTACCACTACCCACCTACCACCTATCTCCGACCTCCGGCCATCGACCACCGACCACCGACCTCCGACCACCGACCTCCGACCACCGACCACCAACCACCGACCACCGACCACCAGTCACCGGAAAAAACTGAGAGTATCGGAAAAAAGTAAGAGTATCGGAAAAAACTGAGAGTAACGGAAAAAACTGAGAGTATCGGAAAAAACTGAGAGTACTCTATAAATTGGTTGAATACTCTATATATTTTAATGAGTACTCTATATATTTTGGTGAGTACTCCGAATAATTTTAATGAGTACTCCGAATAATTGGATGAGTACTCCGATAAATATGATGAGTACTCCGTAAATTTGATGAGTATTATTAAAAAACAAAGCATAAACAGTCAAAAAAATATTTTATTCACCTTTATTACACATTTTTAAACAATTACAAATAAAAATACAATTAAAAAATAAAAAAATAATTACTATCTTGTTTGACCAGATCTGGAATTTAAAAAAAAAAAAAAAAATGGACTCTTCTTCCCGTCGACGAGCACAACCGCCACCACCACAAAGACTTCTCGTCCACAGCCACCACACCAACACCACCAGAACACCTTTGTCACCACCGAGAAGACGAGAAGATTTCCGGCGAGGAGAATCCAACACTCTCCTTCTTCTCACGCCGGAGCTCGCACAAGCACAAGCACACTTTTTACGACTGGTTTTTCTTTGTGTTACTTTAGTTCAAGGTTGTTCGTCGGTGGAAGAGAGCTCCGTTGGCGAAGAGCTGAGCAATGGAGGAGCTGCGTGGCGGTGGTTGCTCGGCGGCAGAAATGGAAGCAGAGCTCCGGCGAGGCAAACCCGATCTTTCCTGCGATTTCTGCATCACGAAATGGAAGCAGAGCTCCGGCGAGGCAAACCCGGTCTTCACAGCGTCGCCATGGTTCGGATCTAGATCGACGAAGAAGAAGCAGCAGCAAACCATGGAGAGAGAAGCAGCGCCGCCATGGTTTTGTTCTAGATCGACGAAGAAGCAGCAGCAGCAAACAATGGAGAGAGAAGCAGCGCCGCCATGGTTCTGTTCTAGCGCCACCATGGTTGATGGAGGTGGTGGTGGCGGTTTGGGAGATGGGGGAGGAGAGAGAAATAGGGGAGGAGGGGAGGTGAGATTATAATGAGCTGAAATTAGAAATGGGAATAATTAGTATATATAGGTATAGAAAAAACAAAAGAGGGGTGGTCTAGTAATTGGGGTTTTGGGGTTCATGTGTTAAAAAGTTGCTTAGGTCTTTAGTAAAAAGAGACTCTAGGTGGGGGTGCTAACTCGAAGAGGGGGTGTGGTCAAGACCCTAAGTGTCATTATCTCTTAATCTAATTTATTATTTAGAAATAATATAAACATTTGATTAATCTAAAAAAATCAAATTATAAATATATATATATATATATATATATAGAGGAAACGGGAGGTGAGGCGTCGCCTCACTTTTAAAAGTGAGGTAGCGCCTATTAGTATATAAAAAAAAAAAACAAAAACAAAACAAAAGCATATCAAATAATTAAAAAAAAAAAATTCCTCTTCCTAGAAACGCCGGCCGTTTTCCCCAAACCCTCGCACGGCTATCGATCTCTCAACTTTCTACTACTTCAGCCACAGGCATAACATTATAATTAAAACTTTTGTTCTTTGTTTCCGGCAATTAATTATATTCACTTTTTATGGCCTTTCATTTGTATTGAATAGGAACATGAATAGGATGCAATGAATAAAGCAAAATTCTTCTCTGAAAAGGCTGTGTTAAAAGATATGTTATACATAATTCGAGGTATCTATGTATAAGCTTTTAATGGCTGCATTGTCCTACCCAAAGACGATCTCCCCAAACCGGCATAGCAGGCCATCGTTCTCCCAACAAGACTTCTACTCCAAAGAGATATAGTTCATAAAAACACAGTTTTATGATGGCTTTCTCTTAAACTCACTGTGATGATGATGTTTATCTGTGTAAATGGAATTGGAGTTTGGAGATCTGATCTCTAGCTTGATCAATAAACAAACATCTAAGCCCTTGATGCGTAATGGAGAGTCTTAAGGAAGGAAAAAGATTTTCTTAGGTAAAGAGTGCGACTCATTATAGATAGCTCAGTGAACTTTTATTGCAGATGATTCAAGACAAATAAGTGCCAGTTTGGAAGTGCTTTTTTGGAGAAGCACTTAAAAAGGCTTCTAGCATTTTAAGAGTTATTTTTATTTTGAAAATCACTTTTGTGAGAAGCAGCTTCTTGAAAAAAGACTTAAAATAATTTTAGATTTCAAAATTATTTTTAATAATTTTTGTAAGTTTTAAATTTTATTCTAAAAGCGCTTTTTTACTATAAAATAAGCACTTCCAAACGGGCCCTAACTAAGACCAAAAAGTGGGCGTGGAGTTGATCTAATAGAACGAATTGACAGTGCTATGAATTTGGATTTGTTTTCATATTTTTTTATTTTTTTGTTTTACAACAGAGATTTGCGCTAGTAGAACGATTTGGTTTGGTGTTAATTAATAGTGATTATGCCTAATATCATTACTTGATTTTATTGATTACTTTATTTATTGACTTAAATCTCAATCACTTGTTGAATAAGTGATTGTGGTTTAGAAATGGCTGTAAGGTTGCACACATAGACAATCAATATTTAAGCATGGAGATCATTGTTGAGGTTATTTCTAGCGGACAACTCCTAAAGTATTTGTGGCTGATGCATTTGGTGAAGGTATAATGACACTTGATGGAGTATCACTCGACAAAGAAGCCAAACTCTCACTAGTTTGAAATGAACTTGCTGCATTATTCTCGAGGAGTATTGTCTGATTGTAATTAATTTGCTTGATTAGAAGCTTCATAAATATCTAATGAAATAGTTGTTATGTGGATGTCATCTACATCAAACCGATTGAGTAGTTCTACATGATCATTTGGTTCTAGAACAAGGCTATCTTGTACTCAGCGTTTAACTTTATATCTGCGTCACAACAAGAGTTAGTTTTGAGAACTCTTTTATCAGGAAGAGATTGACATACTGAATTTTTTGTTGAAGAAGTCATTGTGTTTAATAATATCTGGCCATAACTAATGAATATTTTAGCAAAAAGAGAAATTTTTTGCAATCCACAATCATGAAATAATTGTGTGATATGCGAGCACACATATGTCCTTGTGTTTGAGCTTGCCGGCGTGACTTATATTGTAGGTTTGAATAAACAAGTGTTTTAGCTTCTTTTAAACTAGCCCCTTGTGTTTAAGCCTGCATGCGGACTTATATTGTAGGTTTGAATAAACGAGTGTTTAAGCTTCTTTTAAAGTAGCCCAAAGCGGTTAACGCCTACATTTGCATAAGAAATGTGAATTTTACAAAAATGATATCATACATAAAAAATCATTATATGTTCTTTCCCATCTATACAAAAAGATTCAACAATGGAACAAACTACTCGTGATCATCGGTCACGGGCCCTGATTAAATAAAACTCGTGTTCATCATTTAGCGTCATTGAAGGGTTTGAGAATTCTTTACTTCGAATAATTGATATGCTTCGACCACAGTTTTTTTAAACTGATATTTGTTCATCCATGTAATCATGGGTAATGAAGAAACGACCCTTTGCTTCTTCCTTTCTGTTTTTCATGCTAACATAAGAAATCCCTATTAATAATTAATTTGAAAAATAGAACAAGTACATCGTATCCGACAACAATTGCTATTTTTATTACCTGAGAAGAGGAAAAATGTTATTTAAATATAGCTAACCAATCAATTAGGTAAGAAAGAATGTATCATAAAGTATTATAACTGAAAATGATTTCATCTGGAGAGCTCCCAAAGATGGTTTTCCACATGTTATAGAAAACCTGTCAATTCTCCTCAAACTATCAGAAGTCTTTGAATCCGCCTCATGCTTTTCAGCAATGGATAATATCATCGTATTACTTTCCAAATTCTCCTCATGCTTTTCAGAAATAGATGGATTCCTCATTTAAGCTTTGACTTAGGTTGTGTCTGACTAGAAGTCATTTAAGCCAATTTTAAGTAAACGATCAAAAGCTCGAATAAGAAACCATTCAATCTCTCCAATTTCTTTTTATAAGATACTGTAAGGAAGTGAAGAACAATTATGCAAATAATAACACCCATGACCCAGAGAAGTAAAATAGAATGAAAATGAAGTCTTATTTTCAATGCAGCCATTAAAAGCGTATACATAGATACCTCCAATTATGTATAACATATCTTCTAACACAGCCTTTTCAGAGAGGAATTTTGCTTTCTTCATTGCCTCCTATTCATGTGCCTATTCAATACAAACAAAGAACAAAAGTTTTAATTATAATGTTATGCCTTGCCTGTGGCTGAAGTAGTAGAAAGTTGGGAGATCGACAGCCGTGCCAGGGTTTGGGGAAAACGACCGGCGTTTCTAGGAAGAGGAAAATCTTTTTTTTTTTAATTAGTTGATATGCTTTTGTTTTGTTTTTGTTTTTTGTTCTTTATATACTAATAGGCGCTACCTCACTTTTAAAAGTGAGGCGACGCCTCACCTCCCGTTTCCTCTATATATATATATATATATATATATATATATATATATATATGTGTTTACCAAAGGTGAAGCCGAGAATTTATCAAGGAATGGGGGGCTAGAAGTTAGAACAATCAGTGGGTTAAAACCTGGATCAAGCAATAGCCAACCAATTTATTTGTCAACACTGAACCTACCAACTAGCGCTATTTGTTTTTCCCCTGTTAAAACCTTTGCGCACTTCCCGAATCATTGTATTTGAATAAGATATTGTCTTGTATAAGGGTTTTTCGTGGTATTCATATATAATAAATGCATCAACCAACCTCTCTATCGCCTCTCTGACATGGGCACGACCTGTATCACAACCTGTTGAAGGATCAAATATTGCAAGAATCGAATAAGATTTAGAGTAAGATGACTGAAATAACCCACAAATGCATACTGATTTAGTCGCCATCAATAGCTTCAGAATTTGAAATACATTAACAAGGCTTTGAAGAAAAGGTCCGGCTGAATTTAGGAAGACTTGAATATAGTGTTTCTCATCAATCATCATATACATATACATATACAGATAAAGAAATTCTAGATGACCTTTTTGATACTAAAATTGGATTATTTGGTAATTGTAACGCAGTGATATGGAAGGAGCGAAATATAACTTTGAGAAATTATTCATGGATACAGCCTTAAAACGTGGATCTTCCAAATGGCTTTTTGGACAAGGTTTTTACTACATTTTAAAGCTTTAGATTTCCCAATTTAACTAAGCTACGAGACATTGACACACCTCGATTAGGCCGGTTTTTCCATATTTGAGATTTAAAACGGATTTTTTAATAAGGACTCCTATCAATACATTTTAATTCTTTTATAAAAAAATCGAGATTCTACAAGGCATTTTTTTCACACTTTTTCGCTTTGCAAATGCCCTGTAAAGCTAAGTTCTTTAATCTTATTTGTTGCAGTTTAAAATGCATAAACCACAAACCTGTGTTATTGCATGTCATATTACACTTGATGCAAAAACTGCAAAAGAATTGAAGGATAAGATAGACGATGAGTACCGAGTTAACATGTAAGATCCAATTTTCAAGAATACAATGCTAATTTTTCAACATAAGTAGACTAAAATGATTATTTCTTAAGGATTTTGGATAATCTTTCACTAGTTGTACCTCTCAAAAGACCTGATACAAACTCCATTGTATATCAACAAGGTTTCTATGTTGGTATTAAAGGACAATACGCTGGAGTAAGTGTTATATACCTTAATTTTCTATAAACTAGTTAACCTATATACTTACTCTTCTAAATTTATTAACAGAGTAAAGAGGAAAAATATTTTATCCACAATCACTTAACATTTACAGTCAAGTATCACCAGATTCCACAAACTGACACTAAAAGAATCGTTGGATTTGAAGTCAAACCATTTAGGTAACCATTTCTTTTACTTACTATATTTATCTTCACAATTTTTCACAATAAATTCTTTTTTATAAATCCAGTGTAAAACACGAATACGAAGGTAAATGGACCGATAAAACACAACTAAAAACGTGTGATTCAAAGTCAAAACGCTTAGTTACTACTTCAGAATCACCTCAAGAAGTTCAGGATAAGAAAGAAATTATATTCACTTATGATGTAGAATTTGAGGTAATAATTGATACATAATCACTTACTATAAACGAAAAATGGGTTTATTCATTTTTATTTCTATTCTAATAACAGGCTAGTGATGTAAAATGGGCTTCAAGATGGGATACATATTTATTAATGGCGGATGATCAAATCCATTGGTTTTCAATAGTAAATTCATTAATGATTGTTCTTTTTTTATCGAGTATGGTAGCTATGATTATGTTACGTACATTATACCGTGACATTTCAAAATATAATCAATTAGAAACACAAGAAGAAGCTCAAGAAGAAACGGGTTGGAAATTAGTACACGGAGATGTATTTAGACCACCTATGAATTCAGATTTACTCTGTATCTACGTAGGTACAGGTGTACAAATGTTCGGTATGATTTTAGTTACCATGATTTTCGCTGTTTTAGGGTTTTTATCACCTTCAAATCGTGGTGGATTAATGACCGTTATGGTATTACTCTGGGTTATAATGGGAATATTCGCGGGTTATACATCTTCACGGTTACATAAAATGTTTAAAGGCACTGAATGGAAGAAAACCACTGTTCGAAAAGCTTTTTTATTTCCGGGAATTGTGTTTTCGATATTTTTTGTGTTGAACGCGTTAATTTGGGGGGAAAAATCTTCAGGTGCGGTACCTTTCGGTACAATGTTTGCTTTATTTGTGTTATGGTTCGGTATCTCGGTCCCACTTGTATTTATAGGAAGTTACGTTGGGTTTAAAAAACCAGCTCTTGAAGAACCGGTTAAAACTAATACCTGAGCAAGCGTGGTATATGAATCCAATTTTCTCGGTTTTAATCGGAGGGATTTTACCGTTTGGTGCGGTTTTTATTGAGCTTTTCTTTATCTTAACATCGATTTGGTTACAACAATTTTATTATATATTCGGGTTTTTGTTCATCGTGTTTGTGATATTGATCATTACATGTGCAGAGATTACGATTGTTTTGTCTTATTTTCAGCTTTGTAGTGAAGATTATTTATGGTGGTGGAGATCTTATTTAACTTCTGGATCATCGGCTATTTATTTGTTTCTTTATGCGGTGTTTTACTTTTTTACTAAGCTTGAGATTACAAAACCGGTTTCTGGGATGTTATATTTTGGGTATATGCTTATTGCTTCGTATGCGTTTTTTGTGCTTACTGGTACGATTGGGTTTTATGCGTGTTTTTGGTTCACAAGGCTGATTTATTCGTCAGTGAAAATCGATTAAATTCATGAGATGGAATGAAGAAACATGGTTTTAGTTAAATCTTGTAGTGGTTTGTAATGAGAGAATTTTTATCTATAATTTAGGAACAATGATATGAATATTTGTATGAATGGAATATCTCTTTTTATGTTTGATTGACTAAAAGTGGCTGAACTTTTTCTGATGGTTGCTTTTAAGGGTGTTTAGATTTATTTTATGCAATTCTCTAATAGACAAGGTCACTTTGAGTTAATAGCACTAATGATCCATGTGTAAGAATTGTTTTTGTTACTATTGGTTCCTATGGTGAAACTGTAGTAATCAATGAAAGACATTAACTAGATATCTTGATAAACTTGTCCTTCTCTCCACAACTAAAAATTGACCTTGCTATTCTTGTTCTGGATATCAAGAAGGAAGTTTCCGTGACAAACGAATGATTGAGGGTTCATTTGGAGAAGTAGGATTCCACACATTCCTAATAAGAAGAAATACTAGTCTCCAATACCATATATGTCATTCACCTATAATTTATTTTCTATGAATAAATATTAATAAAAAATAGGTGAATTATCTATAGGGTTTTGAAGACCATCTTAGTGTCACAAAAGTAATATTCTATTTATCTTTCTTCCAAAGAGGTCTCTAAGATGCCCATTGTCATTACTACCCTTATAGTGTATATTAGACAAAAAAATATTTCCTCTTCTTCATTATCATTTTTCTCTCTCCTCCTTTATCAATTTCTCTCTCTCCTCCTTCATTAAGTATCAATAATTTCCAGCTCCGACCACAGCCACCGACCATCGCCGATCACCGCCAACCTCCGCCGAAAAAAGTACTGAGTATGGAAAAAGTGCTAAGTATCGGAAAAAGTTACTGAGTCGCCGGAATTAGTACTGAGCATGGAAAAAGCGCTGAGTATTGGAAAAAGTTACTGAGTATTCAGATTTTTTATTGAGTATCGTGCACTTTTCTGAGTATGATGAGTATGCTTAGTAACCTTATGGAGTATGTTGAGTATGCTCAATAACCTTACTGAGTATGCTCTTAAAAATTAAAATTACACCAGAAAAATAAACACGAAAAATTATAATATATATTTTTGATTTTGAACCAAGGGGTCATGAACGCACACCCCCTAGACCTAACCCAAGCCTCTTTTTTTGTTCTTCTTAATAGGGACCTCAATAAGATTTTAACACTATAGGCTAAATTTCTAATTACATTCCTACCCTTTTTTGTTTTTCTTCTCCTATATATAGTTATTTATCACCTTCTCTCTCCTCAAATTCATTTCCCGTACCCCTATTTCTTCTCACAACACTCTCTCCTCTCTCCTATTTATATGGCCACCACCACCGAGCTGCGTGTCTTTCCGGCGAGCACAAAACCAGAGAAAAACACCAGCACTCCGGCAGCACCTCGAGATCCACCCCTAGATCCACTGTCCGAGTCTTCGAGATCCACCATGAAGCTCCGTCTCTAATCGAATCCAAGCCGTTGTGGACCACCTTGAAGACGAATACTGTGTAGATCCAGGCGTGAATCTTACTGTGAAGGTGCTGATTCGAAGAAGAATGAGTCCAGGCGCCGAGATCCACCACTGAGAAGAAGAGTGTAGTCCAGCGAGATCCAAGACACAAAGTCGGCAATAAGATCCAAGCACGAAGACGACATCAATGGAGTCCAGCCACAAACGAGAATCTGGTGGTGAGAATCAAGCCATGAACGGAGAACATCAAAGGAACTCCGATCAAGTGCTTTGGAGAAGATGAGATCTGCAAATAGCCTTCGCAATCTGGATTATAGTTTTTTTTTGATTTAGCGTAGCGTACATTGTACGCGTCTCGACTATTGTAGTATATTTTTTTTCAGATCTGGTTTAACTGGTCAAATGAATTTAGGTAGTTTATTTTTTATTTTTAGTTTGATTGTTTGGTCAAACCAAATAGGTTATTAGCCTTTTTTAATTTTTTAGGTAGTTTATTTTTGTTCTTTGTAAATTGTAATAATGAATTGTAAAGTGAATACTCACCTTTTTTTATTAATACTCATCTATTTTTACGAACACTCGTGTATTTTTACGAATACTCATCATTTTTCGAAACTCATATATTTACGAATACTCATAATTTTTTCGAAACTCATCGTTTTTTCAAAACTCATCATTTTTTCCTGCGACCGGAGGTCGGAGGTTGGAGGTCGGAGGTCGGAGGTCGGTGATCGGAGGTAGTATAGAGAGAAGATGAACAGTGACATCACTTTTTTTTGTCTTTTAGTGTTAGTAAGAGTATTTTAGTATTTGGTCATCTTTGAGGTCCCTTTAAAGAAGTAAGATTCCCACTAGTTCCTTAGGCCAAAAAACTAGTCTCCAAAACCCTATAGGTAAATCACCCTATATTTTTACATTACAACACATCATAACAGTAAAAATTATTACAGCTCAAATTACCATCTAGGTTGAGTAAAGTAGGGAAAAGAAAGAAAAAAATACCAAATACACGTTGAGTAAAAGGAAAAAAAATTAACCTATTTGACTATTCAAAAATAAAAGATGTTGAGTATTTGACTATTAAAAGGAAGAATAATAAAAAAAAAGGAAATGTATAGATCTAACTTCACGTAACAACACCAACCAACTGAGTACAATCATAAAGCTGCACAAGAAAATCGTTCAATGGAAAAGCTCACTCCATGAACAGAAAAAAAGCTCACTCCATGGAGAAAAGATCCACGAAGCCGGGGAGGTCTGAGCTCTTCCCAGCCATGGTCCGGCGAGTTTGAGCGCGAAGAAGAGATCACGCAGCAAATCTTTAGCGAGCGCGATCTTGGGTTCTGCCCTCTCTGCTGCGAAGTACCATGGTGGCCAGTCTTTTTCTTCTTTGCCATCTCCGCCGCGAGGAACAATGGTCGCCGGAAAAAGATGACCACAAAGCAATGAGGTCTTCTTCTCCTAATGTTGTCGGACTTCATCTTCATGAACATTGGTGTTGGAGTTTCACCGGAGGTGCAATGGTGGGATGGCTTCAAGCTTTGCTTGAGCTTTTTGTATTTACAGCTGCGTTTCCGTGTGAGAGAGAGAGAGAGAGAGAGAAATAAATTATTAGGGGTTATATTTTTCCTAAACAAATTAGTATATATAGGGGAAAAAACAAAAAAAGGTAAAAAAGTAATCAGATTTTTAGCCTATGGTGTTGATTCTTGTTTGTGGTTTAGTAAGAAGACGATATTAGTGGAGTCTTGTTGGGTCGTAGGGGTGTCTGTTCAAGACCCTTTGGATAATAATCTCATAAAAATTAATATTAGGTTTTTATATAAAATCAGGGGGTGGATCTGGGTAGGTGAGGACCCTCCCCTTCCAGGGCATAATAATAAAACGTTCGAATTCTTTTAACAATTTTTTTTGATAAAACAGAATTCCCCCCGCCCCCTACCCCCCACCAAAAGCTAAAAAAAAATTAGCCTCCCAAGCCAAAAATTTTGTCCATCAAACCTAAACCAATTTTTTCGAACCTACCATCACGAACCCCGTTAATTTTTCACCCCCCTCCCCGAAAATCTATCCTAGATCCATTCGTGTATAAAATATAATTATTATTAATTAATCACTAATTTATGTATATTGGTGATAATACTTATTTACCGTAAAACATGTATACTTATTTTTCGCTAGGAAAGTAAATCCATTCAAATCAACAAACGATTACAAGAGAAGGCAATTGGCTAAAATACCCAATCCCAAAGTGTAATTTCCGTAACCTTCTATTACATATTACATAAATGACTTTTGAAAAGTTGATAGCTAAAACTAGAAATAATACTAACTTCAGGTGCTAAAACTAATTTCCAGCTAAACTTTCCACTATCTATTCAACTACAGTTAACCTTACGCTTCATTTCCACATATACATCTTCTAGCATCTAATATCTTCCCAACAGAATCTAGCCGCTACACAAAACTCCACCACAGAGCCTTAAATTTCAGCAACCAACTGCTCCATAGTTTTGTGTTCCTTCTCCTATAATTTCTTGATTCTCTCCCACGATATCATATAAACACCCATTGCCATAATGATTCTCATTATCTGATATAATCTCGAGTTTGAATGGTGGTTTTGGATGAATTTATTTATCACTTCATCCCACGAGCAGATTTGGAGGCTAAATTAGTTGGTATACAAGGTCGACATTACCAAAACAAACAGTTTCGATCCTCAGTCTCTAGGTCACAAAAACGACACTCTGTGCTTATCTCGTTTTTTCATGAAGCTTCCCTCTTCTTTTGTTAGTAATCTGTTTAGAGTTGCCAACCATATAATAAATCTCTATCATGGCTTGAGTTTCTCGCCCATACTCTGTTGTGCAAATTAATCTTTTGAAATTTAGGTCTAATCAATTCATAAATACCAGTTCTGATAAAATGATGTTGATTAGTACACGTATCTTTTATTGTATCTGCTTGTAGTGGATTAGTTTGCATCAAATCTGTATATGTCTTCATGAACTATAGGTTTGAGGGCCATCTCCAATATGACATTGATAAACTTTTTTTTTGTTTTTTTTGTAGTAATCTGGCACATCGTACTCACTTATGTTCATATCTGATAAACAACTTTGGTTGAGGATCCAGTTATCCGACCAAATGATTATCTGTTCACCATTTTTTACTTGATATTTGACGAAGCTTTTTGTTGAGTCCCTAACCTTGAGGATCTTCTTCCATCCTCATGAAACATCATTCGAGATTGGATTTTTTCAATATGGACTTGTTGTGTAGTAACACTGCGTGGGCCTAGGGAGGACATGTATACTTATTAATAATGGTGGTCGTTATTGATTCTTGGGGTAGGACAGTGGACACCGTGATGGGATTGGGTTGGGGTGGATTAAATTGTGATGAAGATGATTGCACAAACAAAATAATTTTTTTGGGGATTTATTTTGATTTTATGAATTTTATGAGGTTAAATAGGTGAATGGTATGGGGAGGTGTGTGCAAAGAAGATAATAAAATTTCGGGGGGTTTCTTATTTATTTTTTTGATTTTTTGAGGTTAAAAATAAAATAGGGATTACGATCTAAAAAAAAGGTTTAGGTGTAAAAAATATCAAAACTTATAAGGTTAAATAATAATAATTTAATATTTTTTCAATTGATTTAAAATAATGTAAAATGATGTAAAAATGAGTCAACGGAAAAAATAAATAGACGAAATTCGTCAAAAGGGAGTAAAGAGGAAACATTTATGCTTTAGCGGTCAAGCATACATGTTTACGGAAATAGGAGGTATTGTGTCAAAATGAGAAAACATCAAGGGACACGGAAACCGTTTACTCTTATATTCTTTTATATAATTCATATGTATGATGATTTAAGAAAATTGCATATAATTAAATTTTTCTTTATAATATTTTATATAATTTTATATTAGTTTCTGATAACTATATAGTAAGTTGTGAGATTAGAACAAATTTAATTTTTTTTATTATAAAGAAGAATGAGATGTCATGTTTAGAAATAATTCAAAATATTTCAATAATCATATAAGTAGAAAAAATCCGAATAACATAAAAATATTAGTGTTGTGGTTCTCGAACCTTCATAAATATCAAACTCCTTCAACTCAAATTTTTTAGTTCCCCCACTAAGTTATTTATTATATATAATTTCAAATTTCATCTACACGAAATCTCTTTTTTTTTTGTCAATAATACGAAATCTCTTTCAAAACTCTTGTGATATTTTATTAATTTTTACTAGAAATCATTTCTACTAATACAAGTGACCCAATTTAAAGATTCACCTAAAACTTTCAAATCTTATATTTTTTCAATTGAGTGTACGCTATAAATTATGTAAAACCCTAAATTTTAAATTTTCTAAAATATAAAAACAACCTAAATTAATTGAAAGTTATAGTAATAAATTTAATAATTTTACTATATTATATTTTTTGGGTGAAAAAAAATTATATCAAATTCATAATTGGATATTATCAAATATACATGTTACAAATGATCGCTATGTTTTTCGAACAACAAAAAAGAGACTACCCCAGAATTTAGGGAAAACACACCCCGTAGACTTTTTTTTTTCTCTTGTAATCGGCATTAATCTACCACAATTATATTGTTGTTTTTTAGTCTTTTTTTTTTCTCGTCCATTTTGACTTTTCTTCTTTGAAGATATAGCAAAAGTAATAAATACATAATTTCCATAACAATAACCAATTGCAGCTCACCATATTATCTAAATTGATAATGCTTACAGATAACTTTGTTGTTGTAGTGCTTGATGGCAAGTTGAACTAGTTTAATGCTAGGATCCTAATATTCACCATCAATCTCAACAAGATGAATGTAGATATCCTCGCAATGCGAGGAATTATGATTATGAAAATATTTTAACCATTAACATACTCCTTCCTCTGGAGTGAGAGTCCATGGGGTACGAGCTATAATAATTACACTCAATAGCACTTTCTTCTTTACCCCAACATTCTCTTCCACAATCGTAATTTTAAGTTTTTTCTTGTTTCACCTTTCAAACATGCAAGAAGAATTACCAAACACCTCAAAATTTTCTTTGTGGAGATCGCCGCTGCATTACAAAGTGTTTGATCATTATCGTTAAAGCACATAAGCTGAAAGATAATTTCGAAAGAGTGTACATATTGCTCTTTGACACACTATTGCTTAGATATTACAACATGAGGTTAAATGCTCGATCAGGTATTTAACATTCAACAAATTTAGATAATATTCCAAAATCTTTCAAGCATAGTTTTCCTTGTACATTTGAGCAAAAGCTCGACTTTCTGGACTCAAAAGTTTAAAATCTTCAAATCGTGAATGTAAATAGTCCACTTTTCCACCTCCCACCATCTCTTGATTTCCTCTAGTTAGGATCAAGCAATAGCCAACCATTTAATTTGTCAGCACTGAACCTACCAACTAGCTCTTCTTGTTTTTTCTCATGTTAAAACCTTTAAAGCACTTCCTGAATCATTGTATTTGAACAAGAGATTGTCTTGTATAAGATTTTTTCGTGGTATTCATATAAATATATGAATCAGCCTCTCTATCGCCTCTCTGACATGGGCACGACCTGTATCACTACTTGTTGAAGGATCAAATATTTGCAAGAATGAAATAAGATTTAGAGTAAGATGACTGAAATAACACACAAATGCGTACTGAATTAGTCACATCAACAAGGCGTTAAGGGAAAGGTCCGGCTGAATTTAGGAAGACTTGAATATTGTGTTTCTCATCATATTCATATAAAGAAATACTAGATGACCTTTTCGATACTAATATTGGATTATTTGGTAATTATATGGTAACGCTGTGATATGCAAGGAGCGAGATATAATAATTAGAAACTGTTTATGGATCCAGGCTTACAATGTGGATCTTCCAAATGGCTTTTTGGACAAGGTTTTTACTACATTTTAAAGCTTTAGATTTCGCAATTCAACTAAGCTATGAGACATTGACACACCTCGGTTAGGCCGGTTTTTCCATATTTGAGATTTAAAACTGATTTTTTAATAAGGACTCCTATCAATAAATTTTAATTTCTTTTTATAAAAAATCGAGATTCTACAGGGCCTTTTCTTCCCACTTTTTCTCTTTGCAAATGCCCTGTAAAGCTAAGTTCTTTAATCTAATTTGTTGCACTTAAAATGCATAAACCACAAACCTGTGTTATTGCATGTCATATTACACTTGATGCAAAAACTGCAAAAGAATTGAAGGAAAAGATAGACCATGAGTACCGTGTGAACATGTAAGATCCAATTTTCAAGAATACAATGCTAATTTTTCAACATAAGTAGACTAAAATGATTATTTCTTAAGGATTTTGGATAATCTTCCACTAGTTGTACCTCTCAAAAGACCTGATACAAACTCAATTGTATATTGATACAAACTCAATTGTATATCAACAAGGTTTCTACGTTGGTATTAAAGGACAATACGCTGGAGTAAGTGTTATATTTCTTAAGATTCTTTAAACTAGTTAACTTATATACTTACTCTTCTAAATTTATTAACAGAGTAAAGAGGAAAAATATTTTACTGTCAAGTATCACCAGATTCCACAAACTGACACCAAACGAATCGTTGGATTTGAAGTCAAACCATTTCTTTTACTTACTATATTTATCTTCGCAATTTTTCACAATAAATTCTTTTTATACATCCAGTGTAAAACATGAATACGAAGGTAAATGGACCGATAAAACGCAACTAAAAACCTGTGACTTAAAAGTCAAAACGCTTAGTTACTAGTTCAGAATCACCTCAAGAAGTTGAAGATAAGAAAGAAATTATATTCACTTACGATGTAGAATTTGAGGTATTAATTGATACATAATCACTTACTATAAAAAGATAGATGTAAAATGGGCTTCAAGATGGGACACATATTTATTAATGGCGGATTATCAAATCCATTGGTTTTCAATAGTAAATTCATTAATGATTGTTCTTTTTCTTTCGGGTATGGTAGCTATGATTATGTTACGTACATTATACCGTGACATTTCTAAATATAATCAATTAGAAACACAAGAAGAAGCTCAAGAAGAAACGGGATGGAAATTAGTACATGGAGATGTTTTTAGACCACCTATGAACTCAGATCTACTCTGTATCTACGTAGGTACAGGTGTACAAATGTTCGGTATGATTTTAGTAACCATGATTTTCGCTGTTTTAGGGTTTTTATCACCTTCAAACCGTGGTGGATTAATGACAGTTATGTTATTACTCTGGTTTATAATGGGAATTTTCGCGGGTTATACATCTTCACGGTTACATAAAATGTTTAAAGGCACTGAATGGAAGAAAATTACTGTTCGAACAGCTTTTTTATTTCCGGGAATTGTGTTTTCGATTTTTTTTGTATTGAACGCGTTAATTTGGGGGGGAAAATCTTCAGGTGCGGTACCTTTCGGTACAATGTTTGCTTTATTTGTGTTATGGTTCGGTATCTCGGTCCCACTTGTATTTATAGGAAGTTACGTTGGGTTTAAAAAACCAGCTCTTGAAGAACCGGTTAAAACTAATAAAATACCTCGACAAATACCTGAACAAGCGTGGTATATGAATCCGATATTCTCGGTTTTAATCGGAGGGATTTTACCGTTTGGTGCGGTTTTTATCGAGCTTTTCTTTATCTTGACATCGATTTGGTTACAACAATTTTATTATATATTCGGGTTTTTGTTCATTGTGTTTGTGATATTGATCATTACATGTGCGGAGATTACGATTGTTTTGTGTTATTTTCAGCTTTGTAGTGAAGATTATTTATGGTGGTGATCTTATTTAACTTCTGGATCATCGGCTATTTATCTGTTTCTTTATGCGGTGTTTTACTTTTTTACTAAGCTTGAGATTACGAAACCGGTTTCTGGGATGTTATATTTTGGGTATATGCTTATCGCTTCGTATGCGTTTTTTGTGCTCACTGGTACAATTGGGTTCTATGCGTGTTTTTGGTTCACAAGACTGATTTATTCATCGGTGAAAATTGATTAAATTAATGAGATGGAATGAAGAAGATGTGGCTTTTAGTTAAATCTTTTGTTAAATCTTGTAGTGATTTGTAATGAGACGAGAATTTTTATCTATATTTAGGAACAATGATATGAATATTTGTAAGAATGGAATATCTCTTTTTATGTTTGACTTACTAAAGTGGCTCATTGCTTTTGAGGGTGTTTAGATTTATTTTATGCAATTCTTTGATAGACATGGTCACTTTGAGTTAATAGCACTAGTGATCCATGTGGAAGAATTGTTTTTGTTGGAATTAATTGCACTATTGGTCCCTGTGGTGAAACTGTAGTAATCAACGAAAGACATTAACTAAATATCTTGATAAACTTGCGCTTCTCTCCACAGCTGAAAATTGACCTTGCTATTCTTGTTTTGGATATCAAGAAGGAAGTTTCCATAACAAACGAATGATTGAGGGTTCATTTACTTCTTTTTTTACTAAATTCATCTTCACAATTTATTTTCATTTTAATTTGGACTACTTTTAGTCTTTTACTATCGTGAACCTATTAAATATGTAAATTGAAATGTAATGGTTTAATATCCTATATTTAATATTAAAAAACATTAAAATCTAATATATTTATAATAAAATAAATCAATAAATTCAAAAAATTCAAAAAAATAATTTATGAGATTTTCACCCAACGTGTTTTGAAGACACTTCCTAATAGGGATGCAATGATTATGGTTTAAAACCGCCGTGAGCTTCCATTAGATTCGTTAGTGGACTTAAGATCTCTTTCAGGCAAGGTTTCCATGGTGCACCAGATCTGCTCGTCCGTTTGTTGAAGAAGATCTGGCCATGGAGTGAAGAACATCTCTGGGGAATGAGTTGTGATGAGGTCGTGCTCATAAGTCGTTCCCTGCTTTGTCGGGAGTTCGTGAATGTGTCGGGAGTTCGTGAATGTAGAAGATCCGTTCGAGCTTCTTCGCTAGTGTCGCCGAACAATCCATGTCGTCAGATCTACAACACGAAGCCATGGAAGCAGTTCGCATGAAGTTTCTCGTTCGTCGCCTGCACAACCTTCCTCGCTAAAGAAAGGAAATGAAGACTCAACAGCCTTGGCCGTGGAGACGAAGGTTACAGAGCATCTCGAGCTCGAGCTCCGACCATGGAGAAGAACCTCGCTGGAGATGTGTGAAGAAGCCAAGCAGTTTTTCGTAGTTGTATCAGATCTCATATGTGATTTTCTTTCTTTTGTCTTGTAATAATCAGGAATTGATATTGTATTAAATTTAAATTATTAGATTGTAATTTTTATTTTTTATTCTCTTATGTTATCTTTATTGCGTTTTAATTAAATCAATTCCATATTTTACGTGTCACTCCGTATTATTTCATAATACTCTGTGCTTTTAAATATTACCCAGTGTTTTTCATTGAGTACTCATAGAAATTTGCCCGATACTTTATGTTTTTTTGGCACTCGGTGTTTTTTCGATACTTAGTGTTTTTTCAGGTACTCGGTGTTTTTTTCCTCTGAGTACAACAATAGTGGCGGTGCCGGTGGTAGGTGGTGGTCGGTGGGTGGTGGTCGGAGATGAGGTGGCACTGCCGGTGGTCGGTGGGTGGTGGCCGGAGATGAACCTTTTAATATCCAACAAGTTTTTTGTTGTCTTTATGCGTTTCTTGTTTTATATCAGTGGCTGGCTCCTTTGGAGAAGTAGGATTCCACACATTCTCAATAGGAAGAAAAATTAGAATCCAAGACCCTATATGTCATTCACCTGTAATTTATTTTTTATGAATAATTATTAATAAAAAAATAGATGAATTATCTATAGGGTCTTGGAGACCATCTTAGTGCCACAAAAGTAATATTCTATTTATCTTTCCTCCAAAGAGGCCTCTAAGAAGTCCATTGTCATTACTACCCTTATAGTGTATATAAGAAAAAAAAATTATTCTCTCTCCTCCATTACCATTTGCCTCTCTCCTCCTTTATCACTTTCTCTCTCTCTCCTCCTTCATTAAGTATCAATAATTTCCAGCTCCAACCACATCCACCGACCATCGCCGATCACCGCCAACCACCGCCGGAAAAACTACTGAGTATGGAAAAAGTGCCAAGTATCGGAAAAAGTTACTGAGTCACCGGAATAAGTACTGAGTATGGAAAAAGCGCTGAGTATTGGAAAAAGTTATTGAGTATTCCGATTTTTTATTGAGTATAATGCACTTTATCGGTTGAGTATGCTCAGTAACTAGACTGAGTATGATGAGTATGCTTAGTAACCTTATGGAGTATGTTGAGTATGCTCAGTAACCTTACTGAGTATGCTCTTAAAAATTAAAATTACACTAGAAAAATAAACACCAAAAATCGTTATATATATTTTTGAGATTTTGACCCAAGGGGTCTTGAACACGCACTCCCTAGACCTAACCCAACCCCCTTCTTTTGTTCTTCTTAATAGGGGCCTCAATAAGATTTCAACACTATAGGCTAAATTCTTAATTACATTCCTGCCCTTTTTTTTTCTTCTCCTATATGTAGTTATTTATCACATTCTCTCTCCTCAAATTCATTTCCCACAATCCTATTTCTTCTCACAACACTCTCTCCTCTATCCTCTCTATATGGACACCACCACCGAGCTGCGTGTCTTTCCGGCGAGCACAAAACTGAAGAAAAACACCACCACTTCGGCAGCACCCCGAGATCCACCCCCTAGATCCATTGTTCGAAATCCACCATGAAGCTCCGACTATGTGGACCACCTTGAAGACGAGTATTGTGCAGATCCAAGCGTGAATCTTACTGTGAAGGCGCTGATTCGAAGAAAAAGGAGTCCAGGCGCCGAGATCCGATGTTCGAGATCCACCGCCGAGAAGAAGAGTGGAGTCCAGCGAGATCCAAGCCACGAAGTCGGCAATAATGGAGTCTATTAAGATCCAAGCACGAAGACGGCATCAATGGAGTCCAGCCACGAATGGAGAACATCAAAGGAACTCCGATCAAGTGCTTTGGAGAAGATGAGATATGCAAATAGTCTTTGCGTTCTGGATTCTAATTTTTTTTCTTGAATTAGCGTAAGGTACATTATACGCGTCTGGATGATTGCAGTATGTTTTTTTTCCAGACCTGGTTTGACAGGTCAAACGTATCTAGGTAGTTTATTTTTTATTTTTAGTTTGATTGTTTATTCAAACCAGATAGGTTAGTTAGCTTTTTTAAATTTTTTAGCTAGTCAATCTTTGTTCTTTGTAAAATGTAATAATGAATTGTAAAGTGAATACTCACCTTTTTTTATTAAAACTCATCTATTTTTACGAATACTCATATATTTTTACGAATACTCATCATTTTTACAAATACTCATCATTTTTTGAAACTCATATTTTTACGAATACTCGTTATTTTTTCGAAACTCATCCTTTTTTTGAAACTCATCATTTTTTCCAGCGACCGGAGGTCAGAGGTCGGTGGTCGGTGGTCGGAGGTCGGTGATCGGAGGTGGTAGAGAGAGAAGATGAACAGTGACATCACTTTTTTGTCTTTTAGTGTTAGTAAGGGTATTTTAGTATTTGGTCATCTTTGAGGTCCCTTTAAAGAAGTAAGATTCCCACAGTTCCTTTATGCCAAAAAACTAGTCTCCAAGACCCTAAAGGTCAATCACCCTATATTTTTACATTACAACACACCATAATAGTAAAAATTAGTACAATTCAAATTACCAACTTGGTAGAGTAAATCAGGGAAAAGAAGGAAAAAAAATATGCCAAATACACGTTGAGTAAAAGGAAAAAAAACTAACCTATTTGACTATTCAAGAATAAAAGATGCCGAGTATTTGACTATTCAAAGGAAGAATAATAAAAAAAAAGGAAATGTATAGATCTAACTTCACGTAACTCAACACCAACCAACTAACTGAGTACAATTATAAAGCTGCACAAGAAAATCGTTCAATGGAAAAGCTCACTCCATGAACAGAAAAAAAAAACTCACTCCATGGAGAAAAGATCCACGAAGCCGGGGAGGTTTGAGCTCCGTCCAGCCATGGTCCGGCGAGTTTGAGCGTGAAGAAGAGATCATGTAGCAAATCTTTGGCAAGCGCAATCTAGGGTTCCGCCATCTCAGCTGCGAAGAACCATGGTCGCCGGTCTTCATCTTCTTTGCCATCTCCGCCGCGAGGAACCATGGTCGCCAGAAAAGATGACCACGAAGCAGTGAGGTCTTCTTGTCCTAATGTTCCTGGTCTTCATCTTCATGAATGTTGGTGTTGGAGTTTCGCCGGAGGTGCAATGGTGGGATGGCTTCAAGCTTTGATTGAGATTTTTTGTTTTCATAGTTGCGTTTCCGTGTGAGAGAGAGAGAGGGAGAGAGAGAGAGAGAGAGAGAGAGAGAGAGAGAGAGAGAGAGAGAGAGAGAGAGAGAGAGAGAGAGAGAGAGTAAAAAAAAGAAGTAAATGATTAGGGGTTATATTCTTCCTAAACAAATTAGTATATATAGGTAAAAAAAAGGGTTAAAAAGTAATTAAATTTTTAGCCTATAGTGTTAATTTTTGTTTGTGGTTTAGTAAGAAGAAGATATTAGTGGTGTCTTGTTGGGTCCTAGGGGTGTGTGTCAGGACCCTTTAGATAATAATCTCATAAAAATTAATATTAGGTTTTTATATAAAACCAGGGGTGGATCTGGGTGGGTGAGGACCCTCCCTTTCCAGGGCATAATAATAACATGTTTGAATTTTTTTGACAATTTTTTTTTCATAAAATAGTCTTCCCCCCCTTCCCCCCAAAGCTAAAAAAAATTGGCCTCTGATGTCTCCCTTTTTGTTCTAATTATATTCCCTTAGGAGACATCAAATTAGGTGGTTATTTGACTTATTTACTAGACTTTTAAACTTATTTGGTCATATTACGATTTCTTCCCTTGGATTTGGATTATTTGGGTTTAGAGCTTTTATGCGTTAATTAGTTTATTTTTAGTGTAAAATTCTTAGGTTTATGATTTGATGGAATATCAAGACAAGGAGAAGAAACGGGAAATAAAGTCTTGGATTAAGCGTTGAAGTCAAAGGCGAGAATAAGTGATTCGAAGAAGTAATTAGTGGAGAATGAAATCTGGAATGCTGACACAAATCACTGTTTTGAGCATCTTAGCCACTGACGCAGCCTTGGAGCATAAAATTAGGTAGCTAGAGCTTGAAGTCATGAAGATTTTCCAAGTTGAACGAAGTGATTCCGAGTCCGGACGCAAAAGTTACAGCTGTTTTAGTAACAGCTGGTCACCAGTGACGGGATTTTATTAAATGGATTGGGCTTTTATTCTAATTAACCTGATCCTTATTTTTAATAGCCCAATCCATTTTTCCCACTATAAAAAGACCTTTGAACTTAGTTTTTAGACACACAATTCATATCAGTGAAGAGACAACGCTTAGCAGAAGTCAGAGAAACAAAAAGGAGAGAGAAGAGCTGAAGCTGGAGAATTCCTTCTTCAACAACAACAATTCTCAACCCTTTAATTAGGTTTTTCTATTTCTGTAATTCATTATGAATACTTTATCTTTTATTTCAGCTATTTTAAACATTAGTATGATCTAAATTCTTTAAGTATTTGATGAACGCATTTATGGGTTGAGCCCTATTTATTTAATTCAGTGTTTTCAATTTTGGGATTGTATGATTTAATTCGAATTGGGTAGTTAATCAATTTCTATTATTTTAAGCTTATTGACTATTAGTGACGTAATTAACCAGTAATAGGATTTAGTATCTAGGCTATTTCATATAGTGGCGTATGGATCGCCTTGAGGGGGTTTAGGTACGGAAATAGATAATAGATGTAAGATAAAAATTATTGATCCTGACGGACTTAATTAATCTTATAGACAATTGGGTAAAAAGTGCTTATCATTCAAAGGTAGATTATGATCACCCTGAAGGGGTTTGTATTACCCTAGAATAGCTTCTAAGTCCACCCTGACGGGGTTAGAAGAGTATTGAATCCCGACTATTGTTAATTACCAATTTGACCCTAAAACGAAACACTAGTTAAATAGATTTAGGCGAAACCCTTGCGTGAGTCAAGTACTACCTCTCATATTTGTGTCCAACCTTTTATTTACTTATTTTCATTTTAATTCTTGCGTTAATTTAGTATTTGAATTTAATTGCGTCTTAGTTCATAATCACAAACCCAAAACAAATATTTATATCATTTATTTTCCGCATCATATAACAATTATCTACACTTATATCATAACATCTAAAGTCATACCTAATCCGTCCCTGAGATCGAATACCGTTTACCGGATATTACTTGGACAACCCGTACACTTGCGGTACGTGTCTTGCCTTTTTAGGTGTATTATTTTAGAACACACAAGGAGACACCAGCCTCCTAAGCGAAATTTTTTGTCCACCAAACCTAAAATTATCCCAATTTTTCGGACCTACCGTCACGAATCCCGTTAGTTTTTCATCCCCCTCCCTGAAAATCTATCCTAGATCTGTTCATGTAATAAAATATAATTATTATTGATTAATCACTAATTTATGTATATTGGTGATAATACTTATTTACCGTAAAACATGTATATTTATTTTTTGCTAGGCAAGTAAATCCATTAAAATCAACAAACGATTACAAGAGAAGGCAATTGGCTAAAATACCCAATCCCAAAGTGTAATTTCCCTAACCTTCTATTACATAGTACATAAATGACTTTCTAAAAGTTGATAGCTAAAAATAGAAATAATACTAACTCCAGGTGCTAAAACTAATTTCCAGCTAAACTTTCCATGATCTATTCAGCTACACTTGACCTTACGCTTCATTTCCACCTATACGTCTTCTAGCATCTCATATCTTCCCAACAGAATCTAGCCGCCACACAACACTCCACCACAGAGCCTCAAATTTTAGCAACCAACTGCTCTATCGTTTTGTGTTGATTCTCCTATAATTTCTAGTTTCTCTCCCACCATATCATATAAACACTCACCGCCATAATGATTCTCATTATTTGATATAATCTCGAGTTTGAATTGTGGTTTTGGTTTATTCATCACTTCATCCCACGAGCAGATTTGGAGGCTAATTTAGTGGGTATACAAGGTTGTGAGCCAAATTTATTTTGTTTTTTCACATTACCAAAACAAACAGTTTCGACCCTCAGTCTACAGGTCTAAAAAACTACACTCTGTGCTTATCTCGAAATTTCATGAAGCTTCCCTCTTCTTTTGTTAGTAATCTGTTTAGAGTAGCCAACCATAGAATAAATCTCTATCATGGCTTGAGTTTCTCGCCCATACTCTGTTTTGCAGATTAATCTTTTGAAATTTAGGTCTAATCAGTTCATAATTACCAGTTGTGATAAAATGATGTTGATTAGTACACATATATTTTATTATATCTGCTTGTAGTGGATTAGTTTGCATCGAATATATATATATATATATATATATGTCTTCATGAACTATAGGTTTGAGGGCCATCTCCAATATGACATTGATAAACATTTGTTTTTGTTTTTTTGTAGTAATCTGGCACACTGTACTCACTTATGTTCATATCTGATAAACAACTTTGAGGATCCAGTTATTCGACCAAATGATTATCCGTTCACCATTTTTTACTTGATATTTGACGAAGCTTTTTGTTGAGTCCCTAACCTTGAGGATCTTCTTCCATCCTCATGAAGAATCATTCAGGATTGGGAATTTTTCCATATGGCCTTGTTGTGTAGTAACATTGAGTAGGCCTAGGGAGGACATGTATACTTATTGATAATGGTCGCCGGTATTGATTCTTGAGGTAGGACAGTGGACACCGTGATGGGATGGGGGAGGGGGTGGATTTTATTGCGATGAATATGATTGCACAAACAAAATAATTTTTTGGGGATTTGTTTTGATTTTATACATTTTATGAGGTTAAATAGGTGAATGGTATGGGGAGGTGTGTGCAAAAAATATAATAAAATTTCTAGGGGTTTCTTATTTATTTTCTTGATTTTTGGGGTTAAAAAATAAATAGGGCCTACGGTCTTAAAAAAAAGGTTTAGGTGTAAAAAAAATCAAAACTTATAAGGTTAAATAAGAATAATTTAATATTTTTTTAATTTATTCCAAATAATGTAAAATGATATAAAAATGAGTTAACGGAAATAACAAATAAAATTCGTCAAAAAAGAGTAAAGAGGAAACATCTATGCTTTAGCGGTTAAGCATACATGTTTCGGGAAGTAGGAGGTATTGTGTCAAAATGAGAAAACATCAAGGAACACGGAAACTATTTACTCTTACATTCTTTTATATAATTCATATGTATGATGATTTGAGAGAATTACATATAATTAAAAAAAAATATAATGTTTTATAATTTTATTTTAGTTTCAGATAACTATATAGTAAGTTGTGAGATTAGAACAAATTTAATTTTTTTATTATAAATAAGAATGAGATGTCATGTTTAGAAATAATTTAAAATATCTCAATAATCATATAAGTAGAAAGAATTCGAATAATATAAAATATGAATGTTGTGGTTCTCGAACCTTAATAAATATCAAACCCCTTCAACTAAATTTTTTTAGTTTCCCCACTAAGTTATTTCTTAAATATAATTTCAAATTTTATCTATACGAAATCTCTTTCGCACTCTTGTGATATTTTATTAATTTTTACTAGAAATCATTTCTACTAATACAAGTAACCCAATTTAAAGATTCACCTAAAACCTTCAAATCTTATATTTTTTCGGTTGGGTAAATTATTGTATTAAAATGAATGAAAAACTCTACTCTTCACCTACCTAGACGCGAACACTTTAGGAAACTATAAATTATGTAAAACCTTGAATTTTATATTTTCTAAAATATAAAAACAACCTAAATTAATTGAAAGTTAAAAATACTAAACTATATAAAATCTAGCTAACAAAATTTAAGGGACAACGCCCAGTTAATTACACGGAGAGCGTAAGTATTCCCAGTTAATTACACGTTCAACTTAATTCAAAATTAAGCACAAATTTTAAACCGATTACAATAATACCCTTTTTTACTTAATAATACACAAACAAATAAAAGAAATAAAAATATTAGATAATGATATAATATAAATACATACTAGTCATTAACTCCATACACTAACACACATACAAAACACACACACCCCTACTCCACTCTCTACTTGCACACGATCTCTATCTCTCTCTCCCATTAAATTCGATCAACGATAACCGAAAGCAAAAACCATCCCATTTACTATTACACTATCATCATCACTTCAACATCAAGTAGGAATCACTAAAGGAAGTAGAAGAATCGAAGCAGATACGAGTTTATTCGACAGTTAAACCCTAGGTATGAACGAACAATTATAACTTCAAATTGCAATAATTTCAGCAACGATTATGCTTCTATTGTGTTTTGTAATTGAATTTACAACATGTTTCGGTGTTAAAACAGTATTTTAGGCAAATATTTAACAATCTTCATGTTTAATTTGTATAGTTGCTGGTAGATTAGTGTGAAAACGTGATAATAATGTAATAGTAATTGTAATTTGTTTGTTTTTATGTCGTATATACAACCGCAATCGATAACTAAGTGTATAAACGGTTAATTTGTGTGGAACTGAATAATATAGTGTAGAAAATCGGGCGTATCTGTAAATTGAGCATGTGTTTATGAGTGCTTGATTAGATTGATATGATCATTGCAGTCTTGTATGTTACAGCTACACACAAACAGTATATGTGTGTGTTATAGTAACACAAAAAATACTGGATAGATCAATTCATGACACACAAGTACTTATGGCAGATATATGCACATTTTTGAAAAGATGGAACACATCATTTGTGTTGCAGTAAGTCATAACGAGTAGGTGTTAGTCAATATTGTATGATTAGAGTGGTTTGAACATATTTAATAAACTGTATATGATAAATGGAATGTTGTGAACAAACAAAATTGTGTGTACGTGTAACACATAATTTGTGTTGCAGTATGTCACAACGAGTAGGTGTTAGTCAATATTGTTTGATTAGAGTGGTTTGAACATATTTGATAAACTGCACATGATAAATGGAACGTTATGTGTTACATTAACACACAGACAAACAAAATTGTGTGTACGTGTAAAGCATAATTTGTGTTGCAGTAAGTCACAACAAGTAGGTGTTAGTCAATTTTGTATGATTAGAGTGGGTTGAACATATTTTATAAGATTGATATAATAAAATGGAATTTTGTGTTACATAAACACACAAACAACAAAAATTGTGTGTTTGTGTAACACATGTTTGTGTTGAAGTAAGTCACAACTAGTGAATTTGATGTGTTTATCAGTTTTGATCATTCAATGCGAATTTGATTTTTTACTAATAATCTTATCTTCATACATATACAGATATGGAAAAGAAAAAAACCGGAAAGACAAAGGATGAACGTGTTAGGCTGCCCCGACTTCCAAAAACTTTAAAGATTGAGAAAAAAAATTCAGGATCGAAGCGTAAGAGGAGGACCAATGAAAGACTAAAGAAAGAGTTCTATAAAATTCAAGTGTACAAAAAAGAATAGTGATATATAGGTTTGATGAATATGTTAGAGATGGAGTCAGATAGTTGGTTTTTGTTCAAATGTCAGTTGGTGAATGTTATATTTGTCATTTCAGTTTGATGTTTAGTTTAAATTTCATGTCAGGTACAATGATCAAATTTGGTTGAATGATTTTATGTTTATGTTTTTTGTCTTCTTTTTTGTTGCATCATCACAAAAAATGTATGTGTTATGTGTTTCAGCAATCAAAAAAAACCAGGGTCAGAGGAAAAGATAAAGATAAAATAAAAAATACATGTTAGATTGTGTGTAATACAACACGCAACCAGTATGATTGTATGTTGCAGTAGCACATAAGAAAGTAGTGTATATGTTGCATCAACACACAATTGCACGAGTTATGTGTTCCAAACACACAAAAAACAACTAAAACAGAAAAATAACTTATATTAGTGCATCCTCCAAAACACATTAAATCAAAGATTCAATATAGTTGACATTAACCCATTATAATAGTCACCAAATCACAACAATAGACAGGCATCAGATACAATAAAGCATTATTAAATAATAATTGAACTTTAAAAGTGGTAACTTAGTGAGCTCGTATTTAAAAAGAAAACACCAAAATATGATATAGCACCCCTACAGGAGTATGTCAGGATCGAACCTATGAGGTAGGAAGTAAGTGGTAAGCGTTGCCCAATTAAACAATAATCAAATATCAAACAATAAGCATAAAACATCAAACCATAGCAAAGGTCGTGAGAGTAGATCGCGTGTGAGTGTATCATTTGTGTTTCGTAATGTCACGTATACTTGATTGTGTTGTAGAGTACAAAAAACATACAAATTTTGTGTTGATGTAACCAAAAATTTTGATATTGAATTTGTGAGAGCAAGCCATAATTGAGGTAGTATATGATAAAGACACCATGAATGTGCATGTTAGATTGTGTGTTGATACAAGTCATAATCAATATGATTTTGTGTTGTTGTAACACACAAGCAATAAAAAAAGGAAGCCAGAACATGAAACTTGATAATCAGTACAAACTCAATAGAATTGTGTGTTCTAACAACACAAAACAAACAATATTGTGTAAAGATGCAACACAAAAACATAACCAAATCATGACAGAATAATGTTGGTGAATGTGTGAGATTACAAGTCATAATCAATATGATTATGGGTTGATGAAACACACAAAAAACTATAAAATAATTTTAAAAATACAAAAAGGAGGTAAGAGTATGTAGTTTGATAATAAATACAAACTCATTAGAATTGTGTGTTCTACCAACACAACACAACCGATATTGTGTAAAGTTGTAACACAAAGAACATTATAAAAAAAGATGACAAAGAATAATGTTGGTGACAGCAATTTCAAAAACCGAAACTGGATTGATGGTCAATATTGTGAGCATATTGCAATAAGCATCGTCGTCGTCTAACAACAAGCGACCCGACTCTGCGATTGAGTAATGAAGTGAGATGTAGTCGGAATCGAGACATGGCCACTTCGAAGAAACAAAGTTAACCACAGAACCAATCCAATTGAAGAGCTCAAATTGTTGTACGGACTGAATCTGCCCAACCTGGAAGATAAACATAGGCAGAGTAGACATCTGCAAAAAAAAATCACAAAAAAGAAAGGTAAGAATCCAGTAGGAAAGGAAAATCATATACAACAGTCAATAATTTTGTGTTGCAGCAAGACACAATCATTAAATATTGTGTTCATGCAACACAAAAAGATGCAGTATGCAGCTAACAAGCATGCAAAAGGAAAAAAAATCATACACAAAAGATGAGAGTTATGTGTTGCAGCAAGACACAATCATTAAATGTTGTGTTCATACAACACAAAACTATGCACTCTGCAACTCACAAAGCATGCAAAAAAAACCGATATGAAGTATACAAACACTTTTATAATTGCATCAGAGGTATATGTGTTAAATTATGGGAGATCGATACATAAAATTCTCATAGATTCCAACTCTTCTACAAAATCATAATATAAACAATATAATATGTTCAAGTAGATAATCAAACATATACAGTAACATACGTGGAGAATTTGTAGAATGTAATTGGACTAAAGGTCCCTAAAACGTTCATACTCAAACCAAACACGCAAATATCAGCAAGTTTTCTGGAATTTCATGACAAACACATATAAGGAGATATAAAGTTATAAACATCAGAGCAATTCATGTTCATTAAGTAGAAAATGATCAATTATGAGAACAACATCTCATATAAACACAATTCATATAGTGAATCAAAACAATGTGACTCAATCAATAAGAAACACGACAGCAAAAACAAAAAATTATACAGTAATAAAATGTAAAGTAACATTAGAATGAGCAATCTGTCGTGTATAACAAATATACGAAAACGAATCATGAAAAATTCAAGGTAAATTCATAAGCAAAAAATCAGAAAATAACATGTAAAATAACGTAAATATAGCATAAGTACTTGGAATTGGCAAAGAACATGAATTAATGAAGTTTCCAGTGGTATTAACGAGATACCACGTGATTAAAAACAAATTCGAACAAACAAATCATAATCAGTAACACAGATTATCAAAATCAACAAAAAAACGCATAAAAATTGAAAAAAAATTGGTCAGGAAACAAAATACTAACCGTGTGAAGTAATTTTCAGGTATAAATGAACGATTACAACAATATAAAGAGAATACAGAGATCAATTTGGAGCAGTAATGCAGACTATATTGCGAGAGAGAGAGAGAGAGAGAGAGAGAGAGAGAGAGAGAGAGAGAGAGAGAGAGATGCAGATGTGAATAGAGTTAGTTTCGGTGGTGTTGACTTTTTGAGAGCGTTGAATGTATTAAGAAGAAAAAGAAAAATAAGGAGATTATTAATGATAGGGTTTCAACATTAATGATTTAATTAAAATATGAAATAGGTATTTATAAGGGGTAAAAATGGTAGCTAAATATGTAAAAAGTAATTAATTGGGAATTAAGCTGATTTTTTGTGATTAAGTAGGAAGTAATTTCTTCCTTCCTTTTTTTTTGGAAATGAAAAGTGAGTAATTATAATTAATTGGGAATTATCTCAAAATTTAATTGAATATTAATCTTATAAAAAATTATTAGTAATAAATATAATAATTTTACTATATTATATTTTTCGAGTGAAAAGAATTCGTATCGAATTCATAATTGGATATTATCAAATGTACACATTACAATTGATTGCTATATTTCCCGAACAACAAAAAAGAGAGTATCCCAAAATTGGGTAAAATATGAATAGAGGCCCAACACGACATGTGTTTTATAAAAGAGGGCCTAATTTGGAAGCCAACTAGATTAGTTGGTTTCCAACTAAAAAAAGCTAATATAAACCCACCCATCCTCCCCATTTCTGTCGAGCAACCAACCAGAAAACCCACCCACCCTCCCCATTTCTGTCGAGCAACCCACCAGAAAACCCACCCCCTCCCAATTTCTGTCGAGCAACCCACCAGAAAACCCACCACCATCGAGCTGTTACCATCGCCGCCCCAGCACGCCACCACTCCCCCGTCGCCGCCCTATCGAGTTCTCACCACCACCATCGAGATCTCACCACCACCACCGAGATCTCGCCACCACCAGCCTCCTCGAGGACCATCAACACCCCCGCCCCCCTCACTGCTCCGAGCCACCCTGCGCCGACGAGATCGAGCCACCACCCTGCTTCTCCTTTCCAGCCCCACCACCCTACTTCTCCTCTCCAGCACCCCGCCTCTGCCGTGATTTCGAGATCCACCACCACCATCGATCCGTAGCAGCGCAGATCTGCTTTGTCTGTAGCAACAGCACCACGCCAGCAACACCACGAACGCCGTAGCAGCTTACCACCACCACCATCGACCTCCGTTCAAGCGAGCTCCCCATTTCCGGCGAGATCACAGTAACACAACCGCCAACAACCCCACTCCGTTGCGCGAACGCTCTGCTGCGTACCACCAACCATCGACGAGCCACCACCAACCCCACCAGCGAACCACCCCAATCCACTCACCCTCGATCTGTTACCCTCGCCGCCCTCCTGAAGATCCACCACCATCAACTTACCCACCAAACCACTCACCACCCCCATCGCAGCTGTTCCAAACATCAACACCACCACCCCTCAACACCACCACCGAACTAAAATTGGTTGTGTTTGTTTTAATTTTTTTTAATTATATGTTTTTCTCTTTTTTGCAACAGGGGCCTGTTTCAGATCACCACCACCCTTTTTCAGATTTGGTTATTAAGGGGGTTTTACTATTTTAGGGGTATTGTAGAGTAAAAGCTTGTTTTTTAGGGGGTTAAACATGATTTTTAGGGGGTAATGTGATAATTTAAGGGGTAATCAGATATTTTAGGGGGTAAACTGAAAATTTAGGGGGTATATACCCCCCGTTTTGGACTGACCTGCCTATATGGACTGCCTTGGACAATATGGACTCTAAAAAATATGGACTTAAGTTAAAAAACGGTAGGCGTGTACACTCCGAAAAATTAAAATATGGGGTATCTACCCTCCGAAAAATAAAAAAATGGGTCTGTACCCCCTAAAAACGTGAACCTAACTAGAAAATTCCTAGTTAGGCCCTTGAAAAAGTAACTAGGCCCTTAAAATTCTTATTTTTAAATTTTGGGCCTAAAAAAATATATTCCTCCCTAAAATTTGGGGGAAACACACCATGTAGACTTTGTTATTTTTTTTTCTCTTGTAATCAGCATTAATCTACCATAACTATATTGTTTTTTTTTTTGTCTTTCTTTTTTCTCGTCCATTTTGACTTTTCTTCTTAGAAGATATAGCAAAAGTAATAAATACGTAATTTCCATAACAATAACCAATTGCAGCTCACAATATTATCTAAATTGATAATGCTTACGGATAACTTTGTTGTTGTAGTGCTTGATGGCAAGTATAACTAATTTAATAATAAGATATTTATATTCACCATCAATCTCAACCGGATGAGAGATATCCTCGCAATGCTCAGTATTTTAACCATTAACATACTCCTTCCTCTGTTCAGAAGTGAGAGTCCATGGGGTACGAGCTATAATAATTACAACATTCTCTTCCACAACCGTAATTTCAAGTTTCTTCTTATTTCACCTTTCAAACATGCAAGAAGAATTACCAGACACCCTCAAAATTCTTCTTTGTCGAGATCGCTGCTGCATCCCAAAGTGTTTGATCATTATCGTTAAAGCACATAAGCCGATAGATAATTTAAAAAGAGTGTACATATTGCTCTGTGACATACTATTGCTTAGATATTGCAACATGAGGTTAAATGCTCGATCAGGTATTAAACATTCAACAAATTTAGATAATATTCCAAAATCTTTCAAGCATAGTTTTCCTGGTACATTTGAGCAAAAGCTCGACTTTCTGGACTTAAAAGTTTAAAATCTTCAAATCGTGAATGTAAATAGTCCACTTTTCCACCTCCCACCATCTCTTGATTTCCTCTAGTTAGGATCAAGCAATAGCCAACCATTTAATTTGTCAGCACTGAACCTACCAACTAGCTCTTCTTGTTTTTTCTCATGTTAAAACCTTTAAAGCACTTCCTGAATCATTGTATTTGAACAAGAGATTGTCTTGTATAAGGTTTTTTCGTGGTATTCATATAAATATATGAATCAGCCTCTCTATCGCCTCTCTGACATGGGCACGACCTGTATCACTACTTGTTGAAGGATCAAATATTGCAAGAATCGAATAAGATTTAGAGTAAGATGACTGAAATAACACACAAATGCGTACTGAATTAGTCGACATCCATATCTTCAGAATTCGAAATACATCAAGGGAAAGGTCCGACTGAATTTTGGAAGACTTGAATATAGTGTTTCTCATCATATTCATATAAAGAAATACTAGATGACCTTTTCGATACTAATATTGGATTATTTGGTAATTATATTGTAACGCTGTGATATGCAAGGAGCGAGATATAATTTGTAGAAACTGTTTATGGATCTAAGGCTTACAACGTGGATCTTCCAAAAGGCTTTTTGGACAAGGTTTTTACTACATTTTAAAGCTTTAGATTTCGCGATTCAACTAAGCAATGAGACATTGACACACCTCGGTTAGGCCGGTTTTTCCATATTTGAGATTTAAAACAGATTTTTTAATAAGGAATCCTATCAATAAATTTTAATTCTTTTCATAAAAAATCGAGATTCTACGGGGCCTTTTTTACCCACTTTTTCTCTTTGTAAATGCCCTGTAAAGCTAAGTGTTGTAATTTTTCTATCAAGATTATCTTCAAATCACACTACTCAATAACCACAAACACAAGAAAATAAAGCAAGAAAGTAAGAACAAAGATTTATCGTGGTTCAGTCCAAATCAGACCTACATCCACGTTGAGCTCCGATGAGAGGTGCTCGGCTACTAGAAATCACAAGAGATACAATATTTCAGTTCACCTTACAATACGAACCACACAATCGAATGAATACCACTTCTAATCTAACTCTCGAACCCAAAACAGATGAATAAGGGCTATCTAGTGATTAATCAAGATGATTATCACAAATTACACGAGATATTACAATCAAGAAGCTATCTAATCGATTACAAGAAGAATCGGAGGTTGATCTTCTACAGAACTAGGGTTAGTGTATGAGAGAGGCGAGAGAGAACGCGGAAGTTGAGAGAGTAAGGGTTATGACTTCGGTCAATCCTCTTTCCCTTATATATGAGACAAAGACCACGAGCGAATGAGAGCCATTGGATGGTAATAAGATCAAGCGCACGAGATTAAGCCACGTATATGCCACGTCAATAAGTAATCAGCCTATTAAAACATAACACTTCACATAATATATATATATCCACCTTATATATATATTCTTCAATCTCCACCTTGAAGTGTTAAACCTCCACCTCCACCTGAAACTGCACCTCAAAGATTTCTAGCCAGCCTAAGCCATCTCCATCATCATCTCAGCCCAAAACACCTGCACAATATCAACCAATAGAAAGCAAATTTAAGCAATGCTTGAACTTGACATTAGTAACAATTTTAGTACCAAAATCAGCAGGATTATCCTCAGTAGCAACTTTTAACAACTTAACTTCACCACTAGCCAGTATATCTCTTATATAATGATACTTAACATCAATATGTTTGGTCCTTTCATGATACACTGGGTTTTTACTCAGTTGAATTGCACTTTGACTGTCAGAAAATATAGTAGCTTTACCTTTCACTATACAAGCCTCTGATAACAGATTTTGAAGCCAAATTGCTTCTTTAGAAGCATCAGTTATAGCCACATATTCAACCTCAGTAGTGGACAAAGCCACTAAGGGTTGAAGTTGAGACTTCCAAGAAATACAATTGCCTCCAAGAGTGAAGCAGTAAGAGGTAGTAGACTTTCTTGAGTCTCTATCTCCAGCAAAATCTGAATCTACATATCCAACTAACTCAAAAGGTATATTATGGTTCCCATAACACAGTCCAACACCCAAAGTACTTCCAACATATGCAAGAACATGTTTTAAAGCACACCAATGATCCCAACCAGGATTTGACATGTACCTGCTCAAAAGAGATATAGCAAAGGACAAATCTGGTCTAGTACTAATCATAGCATACATGAGGGACCCTATAACATTAGCATATGGGACAGTATCCATCTTAATAATATCAGACTGAGACTTGGGGCACAAATGTTTAGATAAAACAAAATGACCAGCCAAAGGAGTCATAACAGTTTTGCAATTCAAGCTACCAAATTTTGAAATTACTTTTCTCAAATAAGGTTCCTGGTGAAGCTTAATCATGCAATTATCTCTATCTCTATCAATCATCATCCCTAAGATTTTCTTAGCATTTCCAAGGTCTTTCATATCAAATTCCTTACTAAGTTTCCTCTTTAACTCAGATATATACTTAAGGGACTTAGATATAATGAGCATATCATCAACATAAAGTAAAACATATACATGATGATCAGTTTTAACAGATAGATACAAGCAAGCATCATAATCAGATCTCACATAGTCACATTTAAGCATAAAAGAATCAAACTTCTTATACCGTTGTCTAGGGGGCTGTTTTAAGCCATAAAGAGATTTTTTCAGTAAGCATACATGATCAGGTAATTTAGGGTCAATAAAACCCTCAGGTTGTCTCATGAAAATTGTTTCCTCTAGGTCACCATGCAAAAAGGCAGTTTTATCATCTAATTGCTCAATTTCTAGGTTATAACAAGCAGCAAATGCTAACATAGCCCTAATAGTCTTAAACTTAACCACAGGAGAGAAAATTTCATTGAAATCAATACCTTCCCTTTGAGTATAGCCTTTTGCCACCAACCTAGCTTTATACCTTGGAGGGTCAGTCTCAGAGATGCCTTCTTTGAGCTTGAACAACCACCTACACTCCACCACTTTCTGTTTAAGGGGTAGTTCAGTGAGAATCCATGTATTATTATCATGTAATGATTTAATCTCTTCCTTCATAGCTTTTTCCCACTGTATGCTATCCTCTGCCTCCATAGCATCCATATAGGATGTTGGTTCAGAGTTTGTGACCTCAATTGAAGCATTCAAAGCTGTATATACTAGATCTGCATATGAGTATCTTGAAGGAGCTCTGGTTTCCCTTCTAGTCCTATCTCTGGTGAGTTGATAGTTCTGAAGTTGCCCTGTTGAAGACTCAGGAGGATGTTCTTCACCCTCATTATCCTCAGTGGCTTCAGCTTCATCATAGGGAGGGTTCAGATCATCCCCATGGTTATCAACTGGACTGGAAGACTCAGGCTCCACCTCTTTCTCAATTCCCACCACCTGTTGAGGTTGTGCAGGTTCAGGCAAAGCATCATCACCTGTACCTGTACCATGTTTGAAAGGAAATGTTAGTTCATCAAAGATTACATCTCTACTAACAATAACTTTGAAACCCCTACTATTTTTTTCCCACAGTATATAACCCTTTACACCATGTTGGTTTTGATAACCCAACATTATGCATTTGATAGACCTAGGGTCTAACTTACCCTCCTTTGTGTGTGCATAAGCTGCACACCCAAAGGGTTTAAGAAAAGACAAGTTTGGTTTCTGCCCCTTCCAAATTTCCATAGGAGTCTTAAGGCCTATTGATCTGTTTGGACTCCTATTAACAAGATATGTGGCTGTATAAAGAGCTTCTCCCCAAAATTCTTTGGGTAGGCCTGAGGTGAAAAGCATACATCTGACTTTCTCAAGAAGAGTCATGTTCATCCTCTCAGCTACACCATTTTGTTGTGGTGTATGCCTAACTGTCCTGTGTCTCAAAATTCCATTAGTCTTACAATATAAATCAAACTCAGTGTTACAAAACTCAAGACCATTATCAGTTCTCAAAACTTTTAAAGTTAAACCAGTTTGATTTTCTTCCAAACACTTCCATTCTTTGATTTTTTGAAAAGTTTCATCTTTAGTTTTAAGTAAAAAGGTCCAGACCCTTCTACTAAAGTCATCAACTAAAGAAAGGAAGTATTTGAAATTACCATGAGCATCATACCTCTCAGGACCCCAAAGGTCTGCATGAACATATTCAAGACAAGCCTTGGAATTATGAGTTCCAGGCTTGAAACTTACCCTATGTTGTTTACCCAACACGCAAGTCTCACAGAAGGGGAGGTCCCCAACTGTATCTTTTCCAAGCATACCTTGTTCGCTAAGGACACTGAGTCCTTGTTGACTCATATGCCCAAGCCTTAAGTGCCACTTTTCAGTGATTGCCTGAGATGAAGCATTAGTAACAGAATTCACAGAACCAACTATATGAGTACCATCAAGGACATATAGGCCAGCATGTTTAACACCAGATAAAAGCAATTTACCATTCTTATAAACATGAATAACACCTTTAGACACATTGGAAACACAACCAAGATCATCTAAAGCACCCAAAGAAATTAAATTTCTTTTCAAATCAGGAATATATCTAACATTAGTTAATTCAATACATTTCCCAGAACCCATTCTCAATTTAATCTTCCCAATACCTTTAACCTCACAAGTGTTGTTATTCCCCATATATACAGTTTCATTGTTCACATAAGACAAGTCATGAAATAGTTCAAGTATGAGACACATGTGAAAGGTACAACCAGAATCAAGTATCCAACTAGCATGCTCAGACAAATTGCTCACATTCAGGACTTCAAATACATCATCAGTAGTCTTAGGCATACTAGCAATGTTAGATTCATTATTATTCAACTTGTTTTTCAGCTTATAGCAATTTTTCTTTAAATGTCCAGCTTTCCCACAATGAAAACACTTCCTAGTTTCTTTATTCTTAGAACTAGTGGTTTTCTTACCTTTCTTATTCTTAGCTAAGTCAAGTGATTGAGTAGTATCCGTTCTAGGGTTAACATACATGTTAATACCAGTTCTTTTAAGGGACTTTGATTCATTTTCTCGGGTCTTAAGTGCAGTAACAACTTGATCATAAGTAGGGACAGTACTAGCATATTGAAACACATCTTTCACAACTTGAAAAGATTCAGGTATAGCATTCAAAAGGATCATACATTTACTAGTGTCATCTAAGGCCATAGTGGTTCCTTTCAGAACAAGGGACATCTTAGTAAATTCATCTAAATTCTCATCAATAGATTTAGAAACATCCATTTTATAATTAAACAGAGAACCTTTCAAGAAAGCAAGATTAGGAACAGATTTAGAGGCATAGAGAGTTTCGAGTTTACCCCACAGCTCAAGAGCTGTATCAGCACCATCAACTTGTCGAATGACAGAGTCAGAAAGATTCAAGAAGAGGATATTATATGCTTCTTCTTTGATTTGTGCTTCTTTGTCAAGTTCTCCTTCACGCCACTCTTTAATGTCCTCAATAAGAGCACTTCCCACTTTATGATGAGAGAGTAGAACCCTCATCTTTTTCTGCCAAACACCGAAATCCATCTTACCATCGAACACGGACATATCGATTCGTGTAGAGGTAGTCATCGTATGATTGAAACAAGAACGGAGAGAAATCGAAATAAAACCCACGAGATGAAATTAGGCGAAACCCTAATTTTCCAAGAACACCGATTTGAAACCTTAATCTGATAGCCCAAGATTAATACTCGAGCTCTGATACCACTGTTGTAATTTTTCTATCAAGATTATCTTCAAATCACACTACTCAATAACCACAAACACAAGTAAATAAAGCAAGAAAGTAAGAACACAGATTTACCGTGGTTCAGTCCAAATCAGACCTACATCCACGTTGAGCTCCGATGAGAGGTGCTCGGCTACTAGAAATCACAAGAGATACAATATTTCAGTTCACCTTACAATACAAACCACACAATCGAATGAATACCACTTCTAATCTAACTCTCGAACCCTAAACAGATGAATAAGGCTATCTAGTGATTAATCAAGATGATTATCACAAATTACACGAGATATTACAATCAAGAAGCTATCTAATCGATTACAAGAAGAATCGGAGGTTGATCTCCTACAGAACTAGGGTTAGTGTATGAGAGAGGCGAGAGAGAACGCGGAAGTTGAGAGAGTAAGGGTTATGACTTCGGTCAATCCTCTTTCCCTTATATATGAGACAAAGACCACGAGCGAATGAGAGCCATTGGATGGTAATAAGATCAAGCGCACGAGATTAAGCCACGTATATGCCACGTCAATAAGTAATCAGCCTATTAAAACATAACACTTCACATAATATATATATCCACCTTATATATATATTCTTCACTAAGTTCTTTAATCTAATTTGTTGCACTTAAAATGCATAAACCACAAACCTGTGTTATTGCATGTCATATTACACTTGATGCAAAAACTGCAAAAGAATTGAAGGAAAAGATAGACCATGAGTACCGTGTGAACATGTAAGATCCAATTTTCAAGAATACAATGCTAATTTTTCAACATAAGTAGACTAAAATGATTATTTCTTAAGGATTTTGGATAATCTTCCACTAGTTGTACCTCTCAAAAGACCTGATACAAACTCCATTGTATATCAACAAGGTTTCTACGTTGGTATTAAAGGATTTGGATCCTCTCCTAACTAGCTTCTATACTAACTATCCTAACAACCAATCATAATTAAGAAAGTTATATTTTATTATATTTATTTATAATTAATTTTTTAATTCCTAAAATACTACACAATTTACATCTATTATAAAACTCCTATTATAATCTTTTGATTGATTTACCAACCATTTATAATATATTTTCAAATCTTATTGTTTATAATCTTAACAGCAATGATATAATTGGTTGTTAGGATAGTTAGTATAAAAGCTAGTTAGGAGAGGATCCAAATCCGGTATTAAAGGACAATACGCTGGAGTAAGTTTTATATTTCTTAACCTTCTTTAAACTAGTTAACTTATATACTTACTCTTCTAAATTTATCAACAGAGTAAAGAGGAAAAATATTTTATCCACAATCACTTAACATTTACAGTCAAGTATCACCAAATTCCACAAACTGACACTAAAAGAATCGTTGGATTTGAAGTCAAACCATTTCTTTTACTTACTATATTTATCTTCGCAATTTTTCACATTAAATTCTCTTTATACTTTCTGTGTAAAACACGAATACGAAGGTTAATGGACCGATAAAACAAAGCTAAAAACTTGTGACTCACGGTCAAAACGCTTAGTTACTAGTTCAGAATCACCTCAAGAAGTTCAAGATAAGAAAGAAATTATATTCACTTACGATGTAGAATTTGAGGTAATAATTGATACGTAACCACTTACTATAAAAGAAAGATGATTTTATATTTATTTTAATCACAGGCAAGTGATGTAAAATGGGCATCAAGATGGGACACATATTTATTAATGGCGGATGATCAAATCCATTGGTTTTCAATAGTAAATTCATTAATGATTGTTCTTTTTCTTTCGGGTATGGTAGCTATGATTATGTTACGTACATTATACCGTGACATTTCTAAATATAATCAATTAGAAACACAAGAAGAAGCTCAAGAAGAAACGGGATGGAAATTAGTACACGGAGATGTTTTCAGACCACCTATGAATTCAGATTTACTCTGTATCTACGTAGGTACAGGTGTACAAATGTTCGGTATGATTTTAGTTACCATGATTTTCGCTGTTCCAGGGTTTTTATCACCTTCGAACCGTGGTGGATTAATGACAGTTATGGTTTTACTCTGGGTTATAATGGGAATTTTCGCGGGTTATACATCTTTACGGTTACATAAAATGTTTAAAGGCACTGAATGGAAGAAAATTACTGTTCGAACAGCTTTTTTATTTCCGGGAATTGTGTTTTCGATTTTTTTTGTATTGAACGCGTTAATTTGGGGGGAAAAATCTTCAGGTGCGGTACCTTTCGGTACAATGTTTGCTTTATTTGTGTTATGGTTTGGTATCTCGGTCCCACTTGTGTTTATAGGAAGTTACGTTGGGTTTAAAAAACTAGCTCTTGAAGAACCGGTTAAAACTAATAAAATACCTCGACAAATACCTGAACAAGCGTGGTATATGAATCCGATTTTCTCGGTTTTAATCGGAGGGATTTTACCGTTTGGTGCGGTTTTTATTGAGCTTTTCTTTATCTTGACATCGATTTGGTTACAACAATTTTATTATATATTCGGGTTTTTGTTCATCGTGTTTGTGATATTGATCATTACATGTGCGGAGATTACGATTGTTTTGTGTTATTTTCAGCTTTGTAGTGAAGATTATTTATGGTGGTGGAGATCTTATTTAACTTCTGGATAATCGGCTATTTATTTGTTTCTCTATGCGGTGTTTTACTTTTTTACTAAGCTTGAGATTACTAAACCGGTTTCTGGGATGTTATATTTTGGGTATATGCTTATTGCTTCGTATGCGTTTTTTGTACTTAATGGTACGATTGGGTTTTATGCGTGTTTTTGGTTCACAAGGCTGATTTATTCATCGGTGAAAATCGATTAAATTCATGAGATGGAATGAAGAAACATGGTTTTAGTTAAATCTTGTAGTGGTTTGTAATGAGAGAATTTTTATCTATAATTTAGGAACAATGATATGAATATTTGTATGAATGGAATATCTCTTTTTATGTTTGATTGACTAAAAGTGGCTGAACTTTTTCTGATGGTTGCTTTTAAGGGTGTTTAGATTTATTTTATGCAATTCTCTGATAGACAAGGTCACTTTGAGTTAATAGCACTAATGATCCATGTGTAAGAATTGTTTTTGTTAGAATTAATTGCACTATTGGTTCCTATTGTGAAACTGTAGTAATCAATGAAAGACATTAACTAGATATCTTGATAAACTTGTCCTTCTCTCCCCAACTAAAAATTGACCTTGCTATTCTTGTTCTGGATATCAAGAAGGAAGTTTCCGTGACAAACGAATGATTGAGGGTTCATTTGGAGAAGTAGGATTCCACAAATTCCTAATAAGAAGAAAAACTAGTCTCCAATACCTTATATGTCATTCACCTATAATTTATTTTCTATGAATAAATATTAATAAAAAATAGGTGAATTATCTATAGGGTTTTGAAGACCATCTTAATGTCACAAAAGTAATATTCTATTTATCTTTCTTCCAAAGAGGTCTCTAAGATGCCCATTGTCATTACTACCCTTATAGTGTATATTAGACAAAAAAATATTCCCTCTTCTCCATTACCATTTTTCTCTCTCCTCCTTTATCAATTTCTCTCTCTCCTCCTTCATTAAGTATCAATAATTTCCAGCTCCGACCACAGCCACCGACCATCGCCGATCACCGCCAACCTCCGCCGAAAAAAGTACTGAGTATGGAAAAAGTGCCAAGTATCGGAAAAAGTTACTGAGTCGCCGGAATTAGTACTGAGCATGGAAAAAGCGCTGAGTATTGGAAAAAGTTACTGAGTATTCAGATTTTTTATTGAGTATCGTGCACTTTTCTGAGTATGATGAGTATGCTTAGTAACCTCATGGAGTATGTTGAGTATGCTCAATAACCTTACTGAGTATGCTCTTAAAAATTAAAATTACACAAGAAAAATAAACACGAAAAATTATAATATATATTTTTGATTTTGAACCAAGGGGTCATGAACGCACACCCCCTAGACCTAACCCAACCCTCTTTTTTTGTTCTTCTTAATAGGGATCTCAATAAGATTTTAACACTATAGGCTAAATTTCTAATTACATTCCTACCCTTTTTTGTTTTTCTTCTCCTATATATAGTTATTTATCATCTTCTCTCTCCTCAAATTCATTTCCTGTAACCCTATTTCTTCTTACAACACTTTCTCCTCTCTCCTATTTATATGGCCACCACCACCGAGCTGCGTGTCTTTCCGGCGAGCACAAAACCAGAGAAAAACACCAGCACTTCGGCAGCACCTCGAGATCCACCCCTAGATCCACTGTTCGAGTCTTCGAGATCCACCATGAAGCTCCGTCTCTAATCAAATCCAAGCCGTTGTGGACCACCTTGAAGACGAATACTGTGTAGATCCAGGCGTGAATCTTACTGTGAAGGTGCTGATTCGAAGAAGAAGGAGTCCAGGCCCCGAGATCCGATGTTCGAGATCCACCACCGAGAAGAAGAGTGTAGTCCAGCGAGATCCAAGACACAAAGTTGGCAATAAGATCCAAGCACGAAGACGACATCAATGGAGTCGAGCCACGAACGAGAATCTGGCGGTGAGAATCAAGCCATGAACGGAGAACATCAAAGGAACTCCGATCAAGTGCTTTGGAGAAGATGAGATCTGCAAATAGCCTTCCAATCTGGATTATAGTTTTTTTTTTGATTTAGCGTAGCGTACATTGTACGCGTCTCGACTATTGTAGTATATTTTTTTTCCAGATCTGGTTTAACTGGTCAAACGAATTTAGGTAGTTTATTTTTTAATTTTTAGTTTGATTGTTTGGTCAAACCAAATAGGTTATTAGCCTTTTTTAAATTTTTAGGTAGTTTATTTTTGTTCTTTGTAAATTGTAATAATGAATTGTAAAGTGAATACTCACCTTTTTTTTATTAATACTCATCTATTTTTACGAACACTCGTGTATTTTTACGAATACTCATCATTTTTCGAAACTCATATTTTTACGAATACTCATAATTTTTTCGAAACTCATCGTTTTTTCAAAACTCATCATTTTTTACGGCGACCGGAGGTCGGAGGTTGGAGGTCGGAGGTCGGTGATCGGAGGTAGTATAGAGAGAAGATGAACAGTGACATCACTTTTTTTGTCTTTTAGTGTTAGTAAGAGTATTTTAGTATTTGGTCATCTTTGAGGTCCCTTTAAAGAAGTAAGATTCCCACTAGTTCCTTAGGCCAAAAAACTAGTCTCCAAGACCCTATAGGTAAATCACCCTATATTTTTACATTACAACACATCATAACAGTAAAAATTATTACAGCTCAAATTACCATCTAGGTTGAGTAAAGTAGGGAAAAGAAAGAAAAAAATACCAAATACACGTTGAGTAAAAGGAAAAAAAATTAACCTATTTGACTATTCAAAAATAAAAGATGCTGAGTATTTGACTATTCAAAGGAAGAATAATAAAAAAAAGGAAATGTATAGATCTAACTTCACGTAACAACACCAACCAACTGAGTACAATCATAAAGCTGCACAAGAAAATCGTTCAATGGAAAAGCTCACTCCATGAACAGAAAAAAAGCTCACTCCATGGAGAAAAGATCCACGAAGCCGGGGAGGTCTGAGCTCTACCCAGCCATGGTCCGGCGAGTTTGAGCGCGAAGAAGAGATCACGCAGCAAATCTTTGGCGAGCGCGATCTTGGGTTCTGCCCTCTCTGCTGCGAATTACCATGGTGGCCAGTCTTTATCTTCTTTGCCATCTCCGCCGCGAGGAACAATGGTCGCCGGAAAAAGATGACCACAAAGCAATGAGGTCTTCTTCTCCTAATGTTGTCGGTCGTCATCTTCATGAACATTGGTGCTGGAGTTTCACCGGAGGTGCAATGGTGGGATGGCTTCAAGCTTTGCTTGAGCTTTTTGTATTTACAGCTGCGTTTCCGTGTGAGAGAGGAGGGAGGGAGAGAGAGAGAGAGAGAGAGAGAGAGAGAGAGAGAGAGAGAGAGAGAGAGAGAGAGAGAGAGAGAGAGAGAGAGAGAGAGAGAGAGAGAGAGAGAGAGAGAGAAAGAAATAAATTATTAGGGGTTATATTTTTCCTAAACAAATTAGTATATATAGGGGAAAAAACAAAAAAAGGTAAAAAAGTAATCAGATTTTTAGCCTATGGTGTTGATTCTTGTTTGTGGTTTAGTAAGAAGACGATATTAGTGGAGTCTTGTTGGGTCGTAGGGGTGTCTGTTCAAGACCCTTTGGATAATAATCTCATAAAAATTAATATTAGGTTTTTATATAAAATCAGGGGTGGATCTGGGTAGGTGAGGACCCTCCCCTTCCAGGGCATAATAATAAAATGTTCGAATTCTTTTAACAATTTTTTTTTGATAAAATAGAATTCCCCCCGCCCCCTAAACCCCCACCAAAAGCTAAAAAAAAAAATTAGCCTCCCAAGCCAAAAATTTTGTCCACCAAACCTAAAATTATTCCAATTTTTTCGAACCTACCATCACGAACCATGTTAATTTTTCACCCCCCTCCCCGAAAATCTATCCTAGATCCATTCGTGTATAAAATATAATTATTATTAATTAATCACTAATTTATGTATATTGGTGATAATACTTATTTACCGTAAAACATGTATACTTATTTTTCGCTAGGAAAGTAAATCCATTAAAATCAACAAACGATTACAAGAGAAGGCAATTGGCTAAAATACCCAATCCCAAAGTGTAATTTCCCTAACCTTCTATTACATATTACATAAATGACTTTTGAAAAGTTGATAACTAAAACTAGAAATAATACTAACTTCAGGTGCTAAAACTAATTTCCAGCTAAACTTTCCACTATCTATTCAACTACAGTTAACCTTAAGCTTCATTTACACATATACATCTTCTAGCATCTAATATCATCCCAACAGAATCTAGCCGCTACACAAAACTCCACCACAGAGCCTTAAATTTCAGCAACCAACTGCTCCATAGTTTTGTGTTCCTTCTCCTATAATTTCTTGATTCTCTCCCACCATATCATATAAACACTCATTGCCATAATGATTCTCATTATTTGATATAATCTCGAGTTTGAATGGTGGTTTTGGATGAATTTATTCATCACTTCATCCCACGAGCAGATTTGGAGGCTAAATTAGTTGGTATACAAGGTCGACATTACCAAAACAAACAGTTTCGATCCTCAGTCTCTAGGTCACAAAAACGACACTCTGTGCTTATCTCGTTATTTCATGAAGCTTCCCTCTTTTTTTGTTAGTAATCTGTTTAGAGTTACCAACCATATAATATATTGATATACTAAATGCGTCCTAGAAGGGGGGTTGAATAGGACAATAGAAATTAATCGGCTAATTTTATTTCAAGTAAATAAAATTAAAAGCTAATTTGAATCCTATTGTTTTAGCAAACTAAATAGTATAGAACTAGATAATCATAAAAGACAATATTATCAAACTATTCAAGTAGGCATTTTATCAAGCATATAGAGTGCGGAAATATAAAGAGTGTAGAGATAGAATACGATACACAACGATGTATAGTGGTTCGGTTTCCCTACATCCACTACCTAAGGAAGCCTCCTTAGGATTTGCAAGATTCTCAACTAATCTTCGTAACTCTTAACCGGGTGAGATACAAACCCTTACAACCACTTCAAAAACCCTTTGAAGGAAATACACTTGTGTTATCACCAACACAAGGAACCAAGCATAAAACCTATGCTTACACTACTCTCTTAATCTATTACAAGAACTAAGAGGAAGGGGAAAAGTGTTTAGGGGTGCTTATAAAAAGCTTTGTAACTAAACTCCTAAATGAGTAGATATGAACTATGTAGCTTCACAATAAATATAACTTGAATGCTCCTTTGAAACCTTCTTGAATGATAATATTAATTGCTCTTGAGATGGGTAGATGGAAGGCTTGAGTTGTGTCTTGAATGAGCTTCATTTTATAGCTGAAAATATGGTCCAACGGTCACAAAGCTTCTTTCTAACGGATCTATTTTATCTCCAACGGATATAAGCTTTGTCCTCTTGTAATGTTGCAGGAAACCCTCTCTTGCGGTGTACCGCGGGAATGGTCCGGTGCACCGCACAGATTCTTGATGCTTACTGACGGGCTATCCTGTGCACCGCGCCTCTGGTCCGTGCCTTGGTCCGGTGTACCGCGCTTTCGTCCGGTGTACCGTGCAGATTTAAGAGCTTACTGACGGGCTATCCAATGCACCGCGCTTCTGGTCCGTGGTTCTGCGGTGTACCGCATGTTTTGTCCGGTGTACCGCGGAGCTGCTCTTTTGAATTTTAAGCTAAAGTCTAAGGAAAAGAACACAACTAATCTAGTGAGGGGTTTTGGAAAATATTTAAAGTGATACCAAAATGAATTTTAGTTTAAATGATGATTTGTCGAATATTAAAACGGGAATAAAAACAAGGTGAGGCTAACAATCTCCCCCTTTTTGATGTTTGACAAATGATAAACTTTTGAATATGCCTAAGATTAAGTTTTGATCAAAAACTCCCCCTCACAAAATGCATTTGAAAAAGTTTAACTAAAATTTCTCCCCCTTTGTCAACAACAAAAAGAACTAATGATACGATTTTTGAAAAATATAAGGGGTCAAAATACATTTTGAGTAAAACAAGGACTAAGGAAGTAAATGGATAACAATGTAGAAGCTTCAAGGATCCTATCACATCAAGAAAATATTAGCAACAAGAGAATATACACAAAAAAGCACAAAATAAAAAATGCAAGAAGAGAGGGTTAGAGAATTTGCATGCCAATCTCACACCGAATTTTCTCAAAAAGATCTTGGGGTAAAGGTTTAGTAAAGATATCGGCTAGTTGATTTTCCGAAGTGACAAATTCAAGTACAATATCCCCTTTTTGAGTGTGATCACGGATAAAATGATGGTGGATTTCGATGTGTTTTGTTCTAGAGTGTTGAATAGGATTTTTGGTAAGATTGATAGCACTAGTGTTATCACAACGAATGGGAACACGATCATACTCTAGGCCAAAATCTAGTAAGGTTTGTTTCATCCAAAGAATTTGAGTCACACAATTTCCGGCCGCAACATATTCGGCTTCGGCCGTGGATAAAGCAACACTATTTTGTTTTCTACTAGACCAAGAAACAAGGGATTGACCTAAGAATTGGCAACTACCACTAGTACTCTTCCTATCAAGTCTACAACCGACATAATCGGCATCCGAATAACCTATTAGCTCAAAAGAGGTAAATCTAGGGTACCAAAGTCCGAGACTAAGGGTTCCTTTCAAATACCTAAAAATACGCTTAACGGCACTAAGGTGGGAATCTTTAGGAGATGATTGAAATCTAGCACAAAGACACACGGGGAACATAATATCGGGTCTAGAAGCGGTTAAATAAAGTAAGCTACCGATCATACCTCGATATAGTTTCTCATCAACATCCTTACCATCTTCATCTTTGTCTAATTTTGTGGATGTGCTCATTGGAGTTCCAATTTCCTTTGCATCTTCAAGTCCAAACTTTTTGATCAATTCTTTTGTATATTTGGCTTGATTGACAAAGATGCCATCTTTCATTTGCTTGATTTGAAGTCCAAGAAAGTAATTCAATTCTCCCATCATGCTCATCTCAAATTCCTTATGCATGCTTTTAGAAAAATTCTCACAAATATTTTCATTAGTAGCACCAAATATAATATCATCCACATAAATTTGAACAAGAAGGATATCTTTTAAGACCTTTTTATAAATAAAGTGGAGTCAATATTTCCTCTTTTAAAACCATCATCTAATAAAAATTTGCTTAATCGTTCATACCAAGCACGAGGTGCTTGTTTTAAACCATATAAAGCCTTTGAAAGTTTAAAAACATGATTTGGAAATTTTGGATCTTCAAAACCCGGAGGTTGTTTAACAAAAACTTCCTCGTCTATAAAACCATTTAAAAAAGCACTTTTGACATCCATTTGGTAAAGTTTAAAATTCATATAACAAGCAAAAGCAAGTAGCATACGAATAGATTCAAGTCTAGCTACGGGAGCAAAAGTTTCATCGAAATCAATACCTTCTTCTTGATTGTATCCTTGAGCAACTAACCTTGCTTTATTTCTAGTGATTATACCGGTGTCATCTAGCTTGTTGCGAAATATCCACTTAGTGCCAATGATAGTAGGGCCAATTGGTTTCTCCATTAATGTCCAAACTTTACTACGCTCAAATTGATTTAATTCCTCATGCATAGCGTTAATCCAATGATCATCTAACAACGCTTCTTTAATATTTTTGGGCTCAATTTGAGATAAGAATGCTTGATGAGCACATAGAGCAATAATACGAGAGCGAGTGATAACACCTTCTTTTGGATCACCTAGAATTAATTCACTTGGGTGATCTTTGATATGTTTCCAACACCTTGGTAAATCCGTACTAGCTTCATTTAAGACTTGATCATTTTCCTTAGGAGATTCATCATGAGATTTTAATTTTTGAGTAGGAGATTCTAAGGGTTGATCTAGTGGAGAATCTTCATCAACATCTAACACTTTCTTGATACAAAACGGATTAGTCTCATCAAAGTCAACATGCATAGATTCCTCAATAGTACGAGTACGTTTGTTGAAAATGCGATAAGCTTTTCCTTTAGTGGAATAACCAAGAAAAATACCTTCATCCGATTTAGCATCAAATTTTCCCAAATAGTCCCTCGTGTTTAGGATAAAACATTTTCACCCAAAAACACGAAAATAAGCAATGGTTGGTGGTCTACCATTCCAAAGCTCATAAGGGGTTTTCTTAATAAGGGGTCTAATTAGAACTCTATTTAACACATAACAAGCCGTATGAACGGCTTCACCCCAAAAGTATGTAGGCAAGCTATGTTCTTTTAGCATTGTTCTAGCTATTTCTTGTAGAGTTCGGTTTTTCCTTTCCACTACCCCATTTTGTTGGGGAGTTCTAGGGGCCGAAAAATTATGCTCAATCCCAAATTCATCACAAAAATGCACAAAAGGAGAATTCACATATTCACTACCATTATCACTACGAATGCATGTAATAGAGTAGCCTTTCTCATTTTGCACCTTTCTACAAAGTTTTGCAAATTCATTGAAGGCATCACTTTTTAAAGCAAGGAACATCACCCATGTGAATCTAGTGTAATCATCAACAACAACAAAGACATATCTAGATCCTCCTAGACTAGTGACATCAACGGGACCAAAAAGGTCCATATGCAATAATTGAAGTGGCCTAACGGTGATGACCTTATTAATGGATTTAAAAGATGAACGATGTTGTTTACCAAGTTGACATGCATCACATAATTTATCTTTATCAAATTTGTAAATAGGCAAACCAACAACAAGATTTTTTCTAGATAATTTTGAAATTAAATCCATGCTAGCATGTCCTAAACATCTATGCCAAAGCCAACTATCATTTACCACGGATAAGCATTTAATATGTTTACACATAAGACTCTCAAGATCAACAACAAAAACATTATCCGATCTTTTTGCAATAAACATAGTATCTAACTCATCATTTTTGAAAACAACACATCTAGATGCTTCAAATTTAACACTAAAACCAACATCACAAAGTTGACTTATACTAAGCAAGTTAAATGAGAGACCCTCAACAAGTAACACATTAGAGATAAGTAAAGAGTTCATATTACCAATGTTACCTTTACCCAAAACGCGTTTCTTAGTGTTATCGGCAAAAGTAACTCTATCACCTTTTGTTTTATATAAATTTGTAAATAATGATGGATTTCCGGTCATGTGTCTTGAGCATCCACTATTAAGTAGCCATATATTTTGCTTCTTGATGCTCAATCCCTACAAACAAAAATAATTTAAGCTTTAGGTACCCAATTCGGATTGGGTCCATGAGGGTTAGTGGATTTCCTTTTTAAGACCCATGTAGGCCTTTTCCAAATTGGCACAAGAGATCCCAAATCCAATAATTTACGATAGTAACAATGAGATGCATCATGACCAAGTTTTTCACAATAGGTGCAAGTGATAGAAGATTTTGAAGAGGATGGAATTGCATTTGAAATTTTTGATTTTACAAAGACATTTTTCAAAGGTTTTTGGTGAGTGAATGGATCATATCCAACACCACTTTTTTCACAAGCCATTCTTTGAGAACCTAAAATCAAATCCAAGTTTTCTTGCACACTAGTAAATTTTAAAATAATAGCATTTTGATCAATAATCTTTTTCTCTAATAAAGCTTTTTCTTCCAAAAGATTTTTCTCAATAAGATGAAGTTTTTCATTTTCATCTATACATTCATCACAAAGATTTTGACAATCTTCCAAAGCTTTCAAAACCTCTTTAGTTCTATTTTTCTCAAATTCTAAATCTTTTGTTAAAACTTTGTTTGTTTCAATAGAATGTAAAAAATCATTATAAAGAGAATCAAATGCCTCATGAATATCTTGTTCACTAGCATCATCATTAGTTAAAGAGAGTTTAGATTTAGGAGTTACCTCATCATGATTTGCCATAAAGGCAAAGTGAGTAGTACCGGTATCATCATCCGAAGAAGCATCTTCATCATTCTCAAGTTCTCCCATAAAGGCAACAAGATTGACATTTTCATTATCACTTTCTTCCTCCTCCGAATTTTGAGTATCCCAAGTGATATTAGCATGCATTGCTCTCTTAGGTTTCTCCTTTTGAAGAAGAGGACAATAGGTTTTGATGTGACCAACTTTCTTGCAATGATAGCAAGTGGGTTCATCTTGTTTGATAGCTCTATCATTTTTCTTGTATGGTGAGGAAGAACTTCCTTTCTTAGCAAAGCGTTTGTATCTCATGAATTTTTTCATATCTCTTGCTAACATAGCCACTCCTTCATCTTCACTAGTTTCTTCTTCATGTGAGTTATCTTCTTCACTTTCCTTCCTTTCTTTTCGTTCTTTCAACTTGGAACTCATGGCATGGAAGGCAATAGATTTCTTAATCTTCTTCTCCTCATCATCTCTTATCTTTTCTTCTTCAAGCACAAGCTCTTCCGTCATGAGGTTGCAAATGAGTTCATGAACCGTCATTTTTGAAAGATCTTTAGTGTCTCTTATAGAGTTGATCTTTGTCTTGTATTTCCTTGGAAGAGCAAATAAGATTTTTCGGCATTGTTCTTTGTTGGTGTACTCTTGACCAAGAGTCTTTAAGGTGTTAACAATGTTAGAAAATCTTTGATGCATAGCATTTAAGGCTTCATCGGGCTCCATACGAAATAGCTCATACTTAGTGATAAAGAGACCAATCTTAGTTTCTTTTATATCCTCCGTTCCTTGATAAGAGAGTTCCAAGAGTTGCCACATTTCATGAGCGGAATTGCATTCACTAACTCTAGCATATTCCGTGACACTCAATCCATTAATGAGGATGTTCATAGCTTTGTTGTTTTTGGTAAGTTTAGCTATGTCTTGATCATTGTAATCATCTTCATCTTTCACCTCCGTTCTACTACCGGTAACATAAGGAATATAAGGACCCTTCTTGATAGCCATCCATAAAAAGTAATCGATTCCTTTTACGTGAATCTCCATTTTCTTTTTCCATCCAAAGTAGTCTTTTCCTACAAAAAGCGGAGGTCTAGTAGAACATGAACCTTCCGGTTGATTAGAATCCATATCGTTTTAACTCTAGAAACGATTAAGTACAATAGAGCTAGGCTCTGATACCAATTGATATACTAAATGCGTCCTAGAAGGGGGGTTGAATAGGACAATAGAAATTAATCGGCTAATTTTATTTCAAGTAAATAAAATTAAAAGCTAATTTGAATCCTATTGTTTTAGCAAACTAAATAGTATAGAACTAGATAATCATAAAAGACAATATTATCAAACTATTCAAGTAGGCATTTTATCAAGCATATAGAGTGCGGAAATATAAAGAGTGTAGAGATAGAATACGATACACAACGATGTATAGTGGTTCGGTTTCCCTACATCCACTACCTAAGGAAGCCTCCTTAGGATTTGCAAGATTCTCAACTAATCTTCGTAACTCTTAACCGGGTGAGATACAAACCCTTACAACCACTTCAAAAACCCTTTGAAGGAAATACACTTGTGTTATCACCAACACAAGGAACCAAGCATAAAACCTATGCTTACACTACTCTCTTAATCTATTACAAGAACTAAGAGGAAGGGGAAAAGTGTTTAGGGGTGCTTATAAAAAGCTTTGTAACTAAACTCCTAAATGAGTAGATATGAACTATGTAGCTTCACAATAAATATAACTTGAATGCTCCTTTGAAACCTTCTTGAATGATAATATTAATTGCTCTTGAGATGGGTAGATGGAAGGCTTGAGTTGTGTCTTGAATGAGCTTCATTTTATAGCTGAAAATATGGTCCAACGGTCACAAAGCTTCTTTCTAACGGATCTATTTTATCTCCAACGGATATAAGCTTTGTCCTCTTGTAATGTTGCAGGAAACCCTCTCTTGCGGTGTACCGCGGGAATGGTCCGGTGCACCGCACAGATTCTTGATGCTTACTGACGGGCTATCCTGTGCACCGCGCCTCTGGTCCGTGCCTTGGTCCGGTGTACCGCGCTTTCGTCCGGTGTACCGTGCAGATTTAAGAGCTTACTGACGGGCTATCCAATGCACCGCGCTTCTGGTCCGTGGTTCTGCGGTGTACCGCATGTTTTGTCCGGTGTACCGCGGAGCTGCTCTTTTGAATTTTAAGCTAAAGTCTAAGGAAAAGAACACAACTAATCTAGTGAGGGGTTTTGGAAAATATTTAAAGTGATACCAAAATGAATTTTAGTTTAAATGATGATTTGTCGAATATTAAAACGGGAATAAAAACAAGGTGAGGCTAACAATCTCCCCCTTTTTGATGTTTGACAAATCATAAACTTTTGAATATGCCTAAGATTAAGTTTTGATCAAAAACTCCCCCTCAACCTAGTTACTAGAGTTTTTATAAAAACTCCCCCTCACAAAATGCATTTGAAAAAGTTTAACTAAAATTTCTCCCCCTTTGTCAACAACAAAAAGAACTAATGATACGATTTTTGAAAAATATAAGGGGTCAAAATACATTTTGAGTAAAACAAGGACTAAGGAAGTAAATGGATAACAATGTAGAAGCTTCAAGGATCCTATCACATCAAGAAAATATTAGCAACAAGAGAATATACACAAAAAAGCACAAAATAAAAAATGCAAGAAGAGAGGGTTAGAGAATTTGCATGCCAATCTCACACCGAATTTTCTCAAAAAGATCTTGGGGTAAAGGTTTAGTAAAGATATCGGCTAGTTGATTTTCCGAAGTGACAAATTCAAGTACAATATCCCCTTTTTGAGTGTGATCACGGATAAAATGATGGCGGATTTCGATGTGTTTTGTTCTAGAGTGTTGAATAGGATTTTTGGTAAGATTGATAGCACTAGTGTTATCACAACGAATGGGAACACGATCATACTCTAGGCCAAAATCTAGTAAGGTTTGTTTCATCCAAAGAATTTGAGTCACACAATTTCCGGCCGCAACATATTCGGCTTCGGCCGTGGATAAAGCAACACTATTTTGTTTTCTACTAGACCAAGAAACAAGGGATTGACCTAAGAATTGGCAACTACCACTAGTACTCTTCCTATCAAGTCTACAACCGGCATAATCGGCATCCGAATAACCTATTAGCTCAAAAGAGGTAAATCTAGGGTACCAAAGTCCGAGACTAAGGGTTCCTTTCAAATACCTAAAAATACGCTTAACGGCACTAAGGTGGGATTCTTTAGGAGAGGATTGAAATCTAGCACAAAGACACACGGGGAACATAATATCGGGTCTAGAAGCGGTTAAATAAAGTAAGCTACCGATCATACCTCGATATAGTTTCTCATCAACATCCTTACCATCTTCATCTTTGTCTAATTTTGTGGATGTGCTCATTGGAGTTCCAATTTCCTTTGCATCTTCAAGTCCAAACTTTTTGATCAATTCTTTTGTATATTTGGCTTGATTGACAAAGATGCCATCTTTCATTTGCTTGATTTGAAGTCCAAGAAAGTAATTCAATTCTCCCATCATGCTCATCTCAAATTCCTTATGCATGCTTTTAGAAAAATTCTCACAAAGATTTTCATTAGTAGCACCAAATATAATATCATCCACATAAATTTGAACAAGAAGGATATCTTTTGAAGACCTTTTTATAAATAAAGTGGAGTCAATATTTCCTCTTTTAAAACCATCATCTAATAAAAATTTGCTTAATCGTTCATACCAAGCACGAGGTGCTTGTTTTAAACCATATAAAGCCTTTGAAAGTTTAAAAACATGATTTGGAAATTTTGGATCTTCAAAACCCGGAGGTTGTTTAACAAAAACTTCCTCGTCTATAAAACCATTTAAAAAAGCACTTTTGACATCCATTTGGTAAAGTTTAAAATTCATATAACAAGCAAAAGCAAGTAGCATACGAATAGATTCAAGTCTAGCTGCGGGAGCAAAAGTTTCATCGAAATCAATACCTTCTTCTTGATTGTATCCTTGAGCAACTAACCTTGCTTTATTTCTAGTGATTATACCGGTGTCATCTAGCTTGTTGCGAAATATCCACTTAGTGCCAATGATAGTAGGGCCAATTGGTTTCTCCATTAATGTCCAAACTTTACTACGCTCAAATTGATTTAATTCCTCATGCATAGCGTTAATCCAATGATCATCTAACAACGCTTCTTTAATATTTTTGGGCTAAATTTGAGATAAGAATGCTTGATTAGCACATAGAGCAATAATACGAGAGCGAGTGATAACACCTTCTTTTGGATCACCTAGAATTAATTCACTTGGGTGATCTTTGATATGTTTCCAACACCTTGGTAAATCCGTACTAGCTTCATTTAAGACTTGATCATTTTCCTTAGGAGATTCATCATGAGATTTTAATTTTTGAGTAGGAGATTCTAAGGGTTGATCTAGTGGAGAATCTTCATCAACATCTAACACTTTCTTGATACAAAACGGATTAGTCTCATCAAAGTCAACATGCATAGATTCCTCAATAGTACGAGTACGTTTGTTGAAAATGCGATAAGCTTTTCCTTTAGTGGAATAACCAAGAAAAATACCTTCATCCGATTTAGCATCAAATTTTCCCAAATAGTCCCTCGTGTTTAGGATAAAACATTTGCACCCAAAAACACGAAAATAAGCAATGGTTGGTGGTCTACCATTCCAAAGCTCATAAGGGGTTTTCTTAATAAGGGGTCTAATTAGAACTCTATTTAACACATAACAAGCCGTATGAACGGCTTCACCCCAAAAGTATGTAGGCAAGCTATGTTCTTTTAGCATTGTTCTAGCTATTTCTTGTAGAGTTCGGTTTTTCCTTTCCACTACCCCATTTTGTTGGGGAGTTCTAGGGGCCGAAAAATTATGCTCAATCCCAAATTCATCACAAAAATGCACAAAAGGAGAATTCACATATTCACTACCATTATCACTACGAATGCATGTAATAGAGTAGCCTTTCTCATTTTGCACCTTTCTACAAAGTTTTGCAAATTCATTGAAGGCATCACTTTTTAAAGCAAGGAACATCACCCATGTGAATCTAGTGTAATCATCAACAACAACAAAGACATATCTAGATCCTCCTAGACTAGTGACATCAACGGGACCAAAAAGGTCCATATGCAATAATTGAAGTGGCCTAACGGTGATGACCTTATTAATGGATTTAAAAGATGAACGATGTTGTTTACCAAGTTGACATGCATCACATAATTTATCTTTATCAAATTTGTAAATAGGCAAACCAACAACAAGATTTTTTCTAGATAATTTTGAAATTAAATCCATGCTAGCATGTCCTAAACGTCTATGCCAAAGCCAACTATCATTTACCACGGATAAGCATTTAATATGTTTACACATAAGACTCTCAAGATCAACAACAAAAACATTATCCGATCTTTTTGCAATAAACATAGTATCTAACTCATCATTTTTGAAAACAAAACATCTAGATGCTTCAAATTTAACACTAAAACCAACATCACAAAGTTGACTTATACTAAGCAAGTTAAATGAGAGACCCTCAACAAGTAACACATTAGAGATAAGTAAAGAGTTCATATTACCAATGTTACCTTTACCCAAAACGCGTTTCTTAGTGTTATCGGCAAAAGTAACTCTATCACCTTTTGTTTTATATAAATTTGTAAATAATGATGGATTTCCGGTCATGTGTCTTGAGCATCCACTATTAAGTAGCCATATATTTTGCTTCTTGATGCTCAATCCCTACAAACAAAAATAATTTAAGCTTTAGGTACCCAATTCGGATTGGGTCCATGAGGGTTAGTGGATTTCCTTTTTAAGACCCATGTAGGCCTTTTCCAAATTGGCACAAGAGATCCCAAATCCAATAATTTACGATAGTAACAATGAGATGCATCATGACCAAGTTTTTCACAATAGGTGCAAGTGATAGAAGATTTTGAAGAGGATGGAATTGCATTTGAAATTTTTGATTTTACAAAGACATTTTTCAAAGGTTTTTGGTGAGTGAATGGATCATATCCAACACCACTTTTTTCACAAGCCATTCTTTGAGAACCTAAAATCAAATCCAAGTTTTCTTGCCCACTAGTAAATTTTAAAATAATAGCATTTTGATCAATAATCTTTTTCTCTAATAAAGCTTTTTCTTCCAAAAGATTTTTCTCAATAAGATGAAGTTTTTCATTTTCATCTATACATTCATCACAAAGATTTTGACAATCTTCCAAAGCTTTCAAAACCTCTTTAGTTCTATTTTTCTCAAATTCTAAATCTTTTGTTAAAACTTTGTTTGTTTCAATAGAATGTAAAAAATCATTATAAAGAGAATCAAATGCCTCATGAATATCTTATTCACTAGCATCATCATTAGTTAAAGAGAGTTTAGATTTAGGAGTTACCTCATCATGATTTGCCATAAAGGCAAAGTGAGTAGTACCGGTATCATCATCCGAAGAAGCATCTTCATCATTCTCAAGTTCTCCCATAAAGGTAACAAGATTGACATTTTCATTATCACTTTCTTCCTCCTCCGAATTTTGAGTATCCCAAGTGATATTAGCATGCATTGCTCTCTTAGGTTTCTCCTTTTGAAGAAGAGGACAATAGGTTTTGATGTGACCAACTTTCTTGCAATGATAGCAAGTGGGTTCATCTTGTTTGATAGCTCTATCATTTTTCTTGTATGGTGAGGAAGAACTTCCTTTCTTAGCAAAGTGTTTGTATCTCATGAATTTTTTCATATCTCTTGCTAACATAGCCACTCCTTCATCTTCACTAGTTTCTTCTTCATGTGAGTTATCTTCTTCACTTTCCTTCCTTTCTTTTCGTTCTTTCAACTTGGAACTCATGTCATGGAAGGCAATAGATTTCTTAATCTTCTTCTCCTCATCATCTCTTATCTTTTCTTCTTCAAGCACAAGCTCTTCCGTCATGAGGTTGCAAATGAGTTCATGAACCGTCATTTTTGAAAGATCTTTAGTGTCTCTTATAGAGTTGATCTTTGTCTTGTATTTCCTTGGAAGAGCAAATAAGATTTTTCGGCATTGTTCTTTGTTGGTGTACTCTTGACCAAGAGTCTTTAAGGTGTTAACAATGTTAGAAAATCTTTGATGCATAGCATTTAAGGCTTCATCGGGCTCCATACGAAATAGCTCATACTTAGTGATAAAGAGACCAATCTTAGTTTCTTTTATATCCTCCGTTCCTTGATAAGAGAGTTCCAAGAGTTGCCACATTTCATGAGCGGAATTGCATTCACTAACTCTAGCATATTCCGTGACACTCAATCCATTAATGAGGATGTTCATAGCTTTGTTGTTTTTGGTAAGTTTAGCTATGTCTTGATCATTGTAATCATCTTCATCTTTCACCTCCGTTCTACTACCGGTAACATAAGGAATATAAGGACCCTTCTTGATAGCCATCCATAAAAAGTAATCGATTCCTTTTACGTGAATCTCCATTTTCTTTTTCCATCCAAAGTAGTCTTTTCCTACAAAAAGCGGAGGTCTGGTAGAACATGAACCTTCCGGTTGATTAGAATCCATATCGTTTTAACTCTAGAAACGATTAAGTACAATAGAGCTAGGCTCTGATACCAATTGATATACTAAATGCGTCCTAGAAGGGGGGTTGAATAGGACAATAGAAATTAATCGGCTAATTTTATTTCAAGTAAATAAAATTAAAAGCTAATTTGAATCCTATTGTTTTAGCAAACTAAATAGTATAGAACTAGATAATCATAAAAGACAATATTATCAAACTATTCAAGTAGGCATTTTATAAAGCATATAGAGTGCGGAAATATAAAGAGTGTAGAGATAGAATACGATACACAACGATGTATAGTGGTTCGGTTTCCCTACATCCACTACCTAAGGAAGCCTCCTTAGGATTTGCAAGATTCTCAACTAATCTTCGTAACTCTTAACCGGGTGAGATACAAACCCTTACAACCACTTCAAAAACCCTTTGAAGGAAATACACTTGTGTTATCACCAACACAAGGAACCAAGCATAAAACCTATGCTTACACTACTCTCTTAATCTATTACAAGAACTAAGAGGAAGGGGAAAAGTGTTTAGGGGTGCTTATAAAAAGCTTTGTAACTAAACTCCTAAATGAGTAGATATGAACTATGTAGCTTCACAATAAATATAACTTGAATGCTCCTTTGAAACCTTCTTGAATGATAATATTAATTGCTCTTGAGATGGGTAGATGGAAGGCTTGAGTTGTGTCTTGAATGAGCTTCATTTTATAGCTGAAAATATGGTCCAACGGTCACAAAGCTTCTTTCTAACGGATCTATTTTATCTCCAACGGATATAAGCTTTGTCCTCTTGTAATGTTGCAGGAAACCCTCTCTTGCGGTGTACCGCGGGAATGGTCCGGTGCACCGCACAGATTCTTGATGCTTACTGACGGGCTATCCTGTGCACCGCGCCTCTGGTCCGTGCCTTGGTCCGGTGTACCGCGCTTTCGTCCGGTGTACCGTGCAGATTTAAGAGCTTACTGACGGGCTATCCAATGCACCGCGCTTCTGGTCCGTGGTTCTGCGGTGTACCGCATGTTTTGTCCGGTGTACCGCGGAGCTGCTCTTTTGAATTTTAAGCTAAAGTCTAAGGAAAAGAACACAACTAATCTAGTGAGGGGTTTTGGAAAATATTTAAAGTGATACCAAAATGAATTTTAGTTTAAATGATGATTTGTCGAATATTAAAACGGGAATAAAAACAAGGTGAGGCTAACAATCTCCCCCTTTTTGATGTTTGACAAATCATAAACTTTTGAATATGCCTAAGATTAAGTTTTGATCAAAAACTCCCCCTCAACCTAGTTACTAGAGTTTTTATAAAAACTCCCCCTCACAAAATGCATTTGAAAAAGTTTAACTAAAATTTCTCCCCCTTTGTCAACAACAAAAAGAACTAATGATACGATTTTTGAAAAATATAAGGGGTCAAATTACATTTTGAGTAAAACAAGGACTAAGGAAGTAAATGGATAACAATGTAGAAGCTTCAAGGATCCTATCACATCAAGAAAATATTAGCAACAAGAGAATATACACAAAAAAGCACAAAATAAAAAATGCAAGAAGAGAGGGTTAGAGAATTTGCATGCCAATCTCACACCGAATTTTCTCAAAAAGATCTTGGGGTAAAGGTTTAGTAAAGATATCGGCTAGTTGATTTTCCGAAGTGACAAATTCAAGTACAATATCCCCTTTTTGAGTGTGATCACAGATAAAATGATGGCGGATTTCGATGTGTTTTGTTCTAGAGTGTTGAATAGGATTTTTGGTAAGATTGATAGCACTAGTGTTATCACAACGAATGGGAACACGATCATACTCTAGGCCAAAATCTAGTAAGGTTTGTTTCATCCAAAGAATTTGAGTCACACAATTTCCGGCCGCAACATATTCGGCTTCGGCCGTGGATAAAGCAACACTATTTTGTTTTCTACTAGACCAAGAAACAAGGGATTGACCTAAGAATTGGCAACTACCACTAGTACTCTTCCTATCAAGTCTACAACCGACATAATCGACATCCGAATAACCTATTAGCTCAAAAGAGGTAAATCTAGGGTACCAAAGTCCGAGACTAAGGGTTCCTTTCAAATACCTAAAAATACGCTTAACGGCACTAAGGTGGGATTCTTTAGGAGATGATTGAAATCTAGCACAAAGACACACGGGGAACATAATATCGGGTCTAGAAGCGGTTAAATAAAGTAAGCTACCGATCATACCTCGATATAGTTTCTCATCAACATCCTTACCATCTTCATCTTTGTCTAATTTTGTGGATGTGCTCATTGGAGTTCCAATTTCCTTTGCATCTTCAAGTCCAAACTTTTTGATCAATTCTTTTGTATATTTGGCTTGATTGACAAAGATGCCATCTTTCATTTGCTTGATTTGAAGTCCAAGAAAGTAATCAATTCTCCCATCATGCTCATCTCAAATTCCTTATGCATGCTTTTAGAAAAATTCTCACAAAGATTTTCATTAGTAGCACCAAATATAATATCATCCACATAAATTTGAACAAGAAGGATATCTTTTGAAGACCTTTTTATAAATAAAGTGGAGTCAATATTTCCTCTTTTAAAACCATCATCTAATAAAAATTTGCTTAATCGTTCATACCAAGCACGAGGTGCTTGTTTTAAACCATATAAAGCCTTTGAAAGTTTAAAAACATGATTTGGAAATTTTGGATCTTCAAAACCCGGAGGTTGTTTAACAAAAACTTCCTCGTCTATAAAACCATTTAAAAAAGCACTTTTGACATCCATTTGGTAAAGTTTAAAATTCATATAACAAGCAAAAGCAAGTAGCATACGAATAGATTCAAGTCTAGCTACGGGAGCAAAAGTTTCATCGAAATCAATACCTTCTTCTTGATTGTATCCTTGAGCAACTAACCTTGCTTTATTTCTAGTGATTATACCGGTGTCATCTAGCTTGTTGCGAAATATCCACTTAGTGCCAATGATAGTAGGGCCAATTGGTTTCTCCATTAATGTCCAAACTTTACTACGCTCAAATTGATTTAATTCCTCATGCATAGCGTTAATCCAATGATCATCTAACAACGCTTCTTTAATATTTTTGGGCTCAATTTGAGATAAGAATGCTTGATGAGCACATAGAGCAATAATATGAGAGCGAGTGATAACACCTTCTTTTGGATCACCTAGAATTAATTCACTTGGGTGATCTTTGATATGTTTCCAACACCTTGGTAAATCCGTACTAGCTTCATTTAAGACTTGATCATTTTCCTTAGGAGATTCATCATGAGATTTTAATTTTTGAGTAGGAGATTCTAAGGGTTGATCTAGTGGAGAATCTTCATCATCATCTAACACTTTCTTTATACAAAACGGATTAGTCTCATCAAAGTCAACATGCATGGATTCCTCAATAGTACGAGTACGTTTGTTGAAATTGCGATAAGCTTTTCCTTTAGTGGAATAACCAAGAAAAATACCTTCATCCGATTTAGCATCAAATTTTCCCAAATAGTCCCTCGTGTTTAGGATAAAACATTTGCACCCAAAAACACGAAAATAAGCAATGGTTGGTGGTCTACCATTCCAAAGCTCATAAGGGGTTTTCTTAATAAGGGGTCTAATTAGAACTCTATTTAACACATAACAAGCTGTATGAACGGCTTCACCCCAAAAGTATGTAGGCAAGCTATGTTCTTTTAGCATTGTTCTAGCTATTTCTTGTAGAGTTCGGTTTTTCCTTTCCACTACCCCATTTTGTTGGGGAGTTCTAGGGGCCGAAAAATTATGCTCAATCCCAAATTCATCACAAAAATGCACAAAAGGAGAATTCACATATTCACTACCATTATCACTACGAATGCATGTAATAGAGTAGCCTTTCTCATTTTGCACCTTTCTACAAAGTTTTGCAAATTCATTGAAGGCATCACTTTTTAAAGCAAGGAACATCACCCATGTGAATCTAGTGTAATCATCAACAACAACAAAGACATATCTAGATCCTCCTAGACTAGTGACATCAACGGGACCAAAAAGGTCCATATGCAATAATTGAAGTGGCCTAACGGTGATGACCTTATTAATGGATTTAAAAGATGAACGATGTTGTTTACCAAGTTGACATGCATCACATAATTTATCTTTATCAAATTTGTAAATAGGCAAACCAACAACAAGATTTTTTCTAGATAATTTTGAAATTAAATCCATGCTAGCATGTCCTAAACGTCTATGCCAAAGCCAACTATCATTTACCACGGATAAGCATTTAATATGTTTACACATAAGACTCTCAAGATCAACAACAAAAACATTATCCGATCTTTTTGCAATAAACATAGTATCTAACTCATCATTTTTGAAAACAACACATCTAGATGCTTCAAATTTAACACTAAAACCAACATCACAAAGTTGACTTATACTAAGCAAGTTAAATGAGAGACCCTCAACAAGTAACACATTAGAGATAAGTAAAGAGTTCATATTACCAATGTTACCTTTACCCAAAACGCGTTTCTTAGTGTTATCGGCAAAAGTAACTCTATCACCTTTTGTTTTATATAAATTTGTAAATAATGATGGATTTCCGGTCATGTGTCTTGAGCATCCACTATTAAGTAGCCATATATTTTGCTTCTTGATGCTCAATCCCTACAAACAAAAATAATTTAAGCTTTAGGTACCCAATTCGGATTGGGTCCATGAGGGTTAGTGGATTTCCTTTTTAAGACCCATGTAGGCCTTTTCCAAATTGGCACAAGAGATCCCAAATCCAATAATTTACGATAGTAACAATGAGATGCATCATGACCAAGTTTTTCACAATAGGTGCAAGTGATAGAAGATTTTGAAGAGGATGGAATTGCATTTGAAATTTTTGATTTTACAAAGACATTTTTCAAAGGTTTTTGGTGAGTGAATGGATCATATCCAACACCACTTTTTTCACAAGCCATTCTTTGAGAACCTAAAATCAAATCCAAGTTTTCTTGCCCACTAGTAAATTTTAAAATAATAGCATTTTGATCAATAATCTTTTTCTCTAATAAAGCTTTTTCTTCCAAAAGATTTTTCTCAATAAGATGAAGTTTTTCATTTTCATCTATACATTCATCACAAAGATTTTGACAATCTTCCAAAGCTTTCAAAACCTCTTTAGTTCTATTTTTCTCAAATTCTAAATCTTTTGTTAAAACTTTGTTTGTTTCAATAGAATGTAAAAAATCATTATAAAGAGAATCAAATGCCTCATGAATATCTTGTTCACTAGCATCATCATTAGTTAAAGAGAGTTTAGATTTAGGAGTTACCTCATCATGATTTGCCATAAAGGCAAAGTGAGTAGTACCGGTATCATCATCCGAAGAAGCATCTTCATCATTCTCAAGTTCTCCCATAAAGGCAACAAGATTGACATTTTCATTATCACTTTCTTCCTCCTCCGAATTTTGAGTATCCCAAGTGATATTAGCATGCATTGCTCTCTTAGGTTTCTCCTTTTGAAGAAGAGGACAATAGGTTTTGATGTGACCAACTTTCTTGCAATGATAGCAAGTGGGTTCATCTTGTTTGATAGCTCTATCATTTTTCTTGTATGGTGAGGAAGAACTTCCTTTCTTAGCAAAGCGTTTGTATCTCATGAATTTTTTCATATCTCTTGCTAACATAGCCACTCCTTCATCTTCACTAGTTTCTTCTTCATGTGAGTTATCTTCTTCACTTTCCTTCCTTTCTTTTCGTTCTTTCAACTTGGAACTCATGGCATGGAAGGCAATAGATTTCTTAATCTTCTTCTCCTCATCATCTCTTATCTTTTCTTCTTCAAGCACAAGCTCTTCCGTCATGAGGTTGCAAATGAGTTCATGAACCGTCATTTTTGAAAGATCTTTAGTGTCTCTTATAGAGTTGATCTTTGTCTTGTATTTCCTTGGAAGAGCAAATAAGATTTTTCGGCATTGTTCTTTGTTGGTGTACTCTTGACCAAGAGTCTTTAAGGTGTTAACAATGTTAGAAAATCTTTGATGCATAGCATTTAAGGCTTCATCGGGCTCCATACGAAATAGCTCATACTTAGTGATAAAGAGACCAATCTTAGTTTCTTTTATATCCTCCGTTCCTTGATAAGAGAGTTCCAAGAGTTGCCACATTTCATGAGCGGAATTGCATTCACTAACTCTAGCATATTCCGTGACACTCAATCCATTAATGAGGATGTTCATAGCTTTGTTGTTTTTGGTAAGTTTAGCTATGTCTTGATCATTGTAATCATCTTCATCTTTCACCTCCGTTCTACTACCGGTAACATAAGGAATATAAGGACCCTTCTTGATAGCCATCCATAAAAAGTAATCGATTCCTTTTACGTGAATCTCCATTTTCTTTTTCCATCCAAAGTAGTCTTTTCCTACAAAAAGCGGAGGTCTAGTAGAACATGAACCTTCCGGTTGATTAGAATCCATATCGTTTTAACTCTAGAAACGATTAAGTACAATAGAGCTAGGCTCTGATACCAATTGATATACTAAATGCGTCCTAGAAGGGGGGTTGAATAGGACAATAGAAATTAATCGGCTAATTTTATTTCAAGTAAATAAAATTAAAAGCTAATTTGAATCCTATTGTTTTAGCAAACTAAATAGTATAGAACTAGATAATCATAAAAGACAATATTATCAAACTATTCAAGTAGGCATTTTATCAAGCATATAGAGTGCGGAAATATAAAGAGTGTAGAGATAGAATACGATACACAACGATGTATAGTGGTTCGGTTTCCCTACATCCACTACCTAAGGAAGCCTCCTTAGGATTTGCAAGATTCTCAACTAATCTTCGTAACTCTTAACCGGGTGAGATACAAACCCTTACAACCACTTCAAAAACCCTTTGAAGGAAATACACTTGTGTTATCACCAACACAAGGAACCAAGCATAAAACCTATGCTTACACTACTCTCTTAATCTATTACAAGAACTAAGAGGAAGGGGAAAAGTGTTTAGGGGTGCTTATAAAAAGCTTTGTAACTAAACTCCTAAATGAGTAGATATGAACTATGTAGCTTCACAATAAATATAACTTGAATGCTCCTTTGAAACCTTCTTGAATGATAATATTAATTGCTCTTGAGATGGGTAGATGGAAGGCTTGAGTTGTGTCTTGAATGAGCTTCATTTTATAGCTGAAAATATGGTCCAACGGTCACAAAGCTTCTTTCTAACGGATCTATTTTATCTCCAACGGATATAAGCTTTGTCCTCTTGTAATGTTGCAGGAAACCCTCTCTTGCGGTGTACCGCGGGAATGGTCCGGTGCACCGCACAGATTCTTGATGCTTACTGACGGGCTATCCTGTGCACCGCGCCTCTGGTCCGTGCCTTGGTCCGGTGTACCGCGCTTTCGTCCGGTGTACCGTGCAGATTTAAGAGCTTACTGACGGGCTATCCAATGCACCGCGCTTCTGGTCCGTGGTTCTGCGGTGTACCGCATGTTTTGTCCGGTGTACCGCGGAGCTGCTCTTTTGAATTTTAAGCTAAAGTCTAAGGAAAAGAACACAACTAATCTAGTGAGGGGTTTTGGAAAATATTTAAAGTGATACCAAAATGAATTTTAGTTTAAATGATGATTTGTCGAATATTAAAACGGGAATAAAAACAAGGTGAGGCTAACAATCTCCCCCTTTTTGATGTTTGACAAATCATAAACTTTTGAATATGCCTAAGATTAAGTTTTGATCAAAAACTCCCCCTCAACCTAGTTACTAGAGTTTTTATAAAAACTCCCCCTCACAAAATGCATTTGAAAAAGTTTAACTGAAATTTCTCCCCCTTTGTCAACAACAAAAAGAACTAATGATACGATTTTTGAAAAATATAAGGGGTCAAAATACATTTTGAGTAAAACAAGGACTAAGGAAGTAAATGGATAACAATGTAGAAGCTTCAAGGATCCTATCACATCAAGAAAATATTAGGAACAAGAGAATATACACAAAAAAGCACAAAATAAAAAATGCAAGAAGAGAGGGTTAGAGAATTTGCATGCCAATCTCACACCGAATTTTCTCAAAAAGATCTTGGGGTAAAGGTTTAGTAAAGATATCGGCTAGTTGATTTTCCGAAGTGACAAATTCAAGTACAATATCCCCTTTTTGAGTGTGATCACGGATAAAATGATGGCGGATTTCGATGTGTTTTGTTCTAGAGTGTTGAATAGGATTTTTGGTAAGATTGATAGCACTAGTGTTATCACAACGAATGGGAACACGATCATACTCTAGGCCAAAATCTAGTAAGGTTTGTTTCATCCAAAGAATTTGAGTCACACAATTTCCGGACGCAACATATTCGGCTTCGGCCGTGGATAAAGCAACACTATTTTGTTTTCTACTAGACCAAGAAACAAGGGATTGACCTAAGAATTGGCAACTACCACTAGTACTCTTCCTATCAAGTCTACAACCGACATAATCGGCATCCGAATAACCTATTAGCTCAAAAGAGGTAAATCTAGGGTACCAAAGTCCGAGACTAAGGGTTCCTTTCAAATACCTAAAAATACGCTTAACGGCACTAAGGTGGGATTCTTTAGGAGATGATTGAAATCTAGCACAAAGACACACGGGGAACATAATATCGGGTCTAGAAGCGGTTAAATAAAGTAAGCTACCGATCATACCTCGATATAGTTTCTCATCAACATCCTTACCATCTTCATCTTTGTCTAATTTTGTGGATGTGCTCATTGGAGTTCCAATTTCCTTTGCATCTTCAAGTCCAAACTTTTTGATCAATTCTTTTGTATATTTGGCTTGATTGACAAAGATGCCATCTTTCATTTGCTTGATTTGAAGTCCAAGAAAGTAATCAATTCTCCCATCATGCTCATCTCAAATTCCTTATGCATGCTTTTAGAAAAATTCTCACAAAGATTTTCATTAGTAGCACCAAATATAATATCATCCACATAAATTTGAACAAGAAGGATATCTTTTGAAGACCTTTTTATAAATAAAGTGGAGTCAATATTTCCTCTTTTAAAACCATCATCTAATAAAAATTTGCTTAATCGTTCATACCAAGCACGAGGTGCTTGTTTTAAACCATATAAAGCCTTTGAAAGTTTAAAAACATGATTTGGAAATTTTGGATCTTCAAAACCCGGAGGTTGTTTAACAAAAACTTCCTCGTCTATAAAACCATTTAAAAAAGCACTTTTGACATCCATTTGGTAAAGTTTAAAATTCATATAACAAGCAAAAGCAAGTAGCATACGAATAGATTCAAGTCTAGCTACGGGAGCAAAAGTTTCATCGAAATCAATACCTTCTTCTTGATTGTATCCTTGAGCAACTAACCTTGCTTTATTTCTAGTGATTATACCGGTGTCATCTAGCTTGTTGCGAAATATCCACTTAGTGCCAATGATAGTAGGGCCAATTGGTTTCTCCATTAATGTCCAAACTTTACTACGCTAAAATTGATTTAATTCCTCATGCATAGCGTTAATCCAATGATCATCTAACAACGCTTCTTTAATATTTTTGGGCTCAATTTGAGATAAGAATGCTTGATGAGCACATAGAGCAATAATACGAGAGCGAGTGATAACACCTTCTTTTGGATCACCTAGAATTAATTCACTTGGGTGATCTTTGATATGTTTCCAACACCTTGGTAAATCCGTACTAGCTTCATTTAAGACTTGATCATTTTCCTTAGGAGATTCATCATGAGATTTTAATTTTTGAGTAGGAGATTCTAAGGGTTGATCTAGTGGAGAATCTTCATCAACATCTAACACTTTCTTGATACAAAACGGATTAGTCTCATCAAAGTCAACATGCATAGATTCCTCAATAGTACGAGTACGTTTGTTGAAAATGCGATAAGCTTTTCCTTTAGTGGAATAACCAAGAAAAATACCTTCATCCGATTTAGCATCAAATTTTCCCAAATAGTCCCTCGTGTTTAGGATAAAACATTTGCACCCAAAAACACGAAAATAAGCAATGGTTGGTGGTCTACCATTCCAAAGCTCATAAGGGGTTTTCTTAATAAGGGGTCTAATTAGAACTCTATTTAACACATAACAAGCCGTATGAACGGCTTCACCCCAAAAGTATGTAGGCAAGCTATGTTCTTTTAGCATTGTTCTAGCTATTTCTTGTAGAGTTCGGTTTTTCCTTTCCACTACCCCATTTTGTTGGGGAGTTCTAGGGGCCGAAAAATTATGCTCAATCCCAAATTCATCACAAAAATGCACAAAAGGAGAATTCACATATTCACTACCATTATCACTACGAATGCATGTAATAGAGTAGCCTTTCTCATTTTGCACCTTTCTACAAAGTTTTGCAAATTCATTGAAGGCATCACTTTTTAAAGCAAGGAACATCACCCATGTGAATCTAGTGTAATCATCAACAACAACAAAGACATATCTAGATCCTCCTAGACTAGTGACATCAACGGGACCAAAAAGGTCCATATGCAATAATTGAAGTGGCCTAACGGTGATGACCTTATTAATGGATTTAAAAGATGAACGATGTTGTTTACCAAGTTGGCATGCATCACATAATTTATCTTTATCAAATTTGTAAATAGGCAAACCAACAACAAGATTTTTTCTAGATAATTTTGAAATTAAATCCATGCTAGCATGTCCTAAACGTCTATGCCAAAGCCAACTATCATTTACCACAGATAAGCATTTAATATGTTTACACATAAGACTCTCAAGATCAACAACAAAAACATTATCCGATCTTTTTGCAATAAACATAGTATCTAACTCATCATTTTTGAAAACAACACATCTAGATGCTTCAAATTTAACACTAAAACCAACATCACAAAGTTGACTTATACTAAGCAAGTTAAATGAGAGACCCTCAACAAGTAACACATTAGAGATAAGTAAAGAGTTCATATTACCAATGTTACCTTTACCCAAAACGCGTTTCTTAGTGTTATCGGCAAAAGTAACTCTATCACCTTTTGTTTTATATAAATTTGTAAATAATGATGGATTTCCGGTCATGTGTCTTGAGCATCCACTATCAAGTAGCCATATATTTTGCTTCTTGATGCTCAATCCCTACAAACAAAAATAATTTAAGCTTTAGGTACCCAATTCGGATTGGGTCCATGAGGGTTAGTGGATTTCCTTTTTAAGACCCATGTAGGCCTTTTCCAAATTGGCACAAGAGATCCCAAATCCAATAATTTACGATAGTAACAATGAGATGCATCATGACCAAGTTTTTCACAATAGGTGCAAGTGATAGAAGATTTTGAAGAGGATGGAATTGCATTTGAAATTTTTGATTTTACAAAGACATTTTTCAAAGGTTTTTGGTGAGTGAATGGATCATATCCAACACCACTTTTTTCACAAGCCATTCTTTGAGAACCTAAAATCAAATCCAAGTTTTCTTGCCCACTAGTAAATTTTAAAATAATAGCATTTTGATCAATAATCTTTTTCTCTAATAAAGCTTTTTCTTCCAAAAGATTTTTCTCAATAAGATGAAGTTTTTCATTTTCATCTATACATTCATCACAAAGATTTTGACAATCTTCCAAAGCTTTCAAAACCTCTTTAGTTCTATTTTTCTCAAATTCTAAATCTTTTGTTAAAACTTTGTTTGTTTCAATAGAATGTAAAAAATCATTATAAAGAGAATCAAATGCCTCATGAATATCTTGTTCACTAGCATCATCATTAGTTAAAGAGAGTTTAGATTTAGGAGTTACCTCATCATGATTTGCCATAAAGGCAAAGTGAGTAGTACCGGTATCATCATCCGAAGAAGCATCTTCATCATTCTCAAGTTCTCCCATAAAGGCAACAAGATTGACATTTTCATTATCACTTTCTTCCTCCTCCGAATTTTGAGTATCCCAAGTGATATTAGCATGCATTGCTCTCTTAGGTTTCTCCTTTTGAAGAAGAGGACAATAGGTTTTGATGTGACCAACTTTCTTGCAATGATAGCAAGTGGGTTCATCTTGTTTGATAGCTCTATCATTTTTCTTGTATGGTGAGGAAGAACTTCCTTTCTTAGCAAAGCGTTTGTATCTCATGAATTTTTTCATATCTCTTGCTAACATAGCCACTCCTTCATCTTCACTAGTTTCTTCTTCATGTGAGTTATCTTCTTCACTTTCCTTCCTTTCTTTTCGTTCTTTCAACTTGGAACTCATGGCATGGAAGGCAATAGATTTCTTAATCTTCTTCTCCTCATCATCTCTTATCTTTTCTTCTTCAAGCACAAGCTCTTCCGTCATGAGGTTGCAAATGAGTTCATGAACCGTCATTTTTGAAAGATCTTTAGTGTCTCTTATAGAGTTGATCTTTGTCTTGTATTTCCTTGGAAGAGCAAATAAGATTTTTCGGCATTGTTCTTTGTTGGTGTACTCTTGACCAAGAGTCTTTAAGGTGTTAACAATGTTAGAAAATCTTTGATGCATAGCATTTAAGGCTTCATCGGGCTCCATACGAAATAGCTCATACTTAGTGATAAAGAGACCAATCTTAGTTTCTTTTATATCCTCCGTTCCTTGATAAGAGAGTTCCAAGAGTTGCCACATTTCATGAGCGGAATTGCATTCACTAACTCTAGCATATTCCGTGACACTCAATCCATTAATGAGGATGTTCATAGCTTTGTTCTTTTTGGAAAGTTTAGCTATGTCTTGATCATTGTAATCATCTTCATCTTTCACCTCCGTTCTACTACCGGTAACATAAGGAATATAAGGACCCTTCTTGATAGCCATCCATAAAAAGTAATCGATTCCTTTTACGTGAATCTCCATTTTCTTTTTCCATCCAAAGTAGTCTTTTCCTACAAAAAGCGGAGGTCTAGTAGAACATGAACCTTCCGGTTGATTAGAATCCATATCGTTTTAACTCTAGAAACGATTAAGTACAATAGAGCTAGGCTCTGATACCAATTGATATACTAAATGCGTCCTAGAAGGGGGGTTGAATAGGAAAATAGAAATTAATCGGCTAATTTTATTTCAAGTAAATAAAATTAAAAGCTAATTTGAATCCTATTGTTTTAGCAAACTAAATAGTATAGAACTAGATAATCATAAAAGACAATATTATCAAACTATTCAAGTAGGCATTTTATCAAGCATATAGAGTGCGGAAATATAAAGAGTGTAGAGATAGAATACGATACACAACGATGTATAGTGGTTCGGTTTCCCTACATCCACTACCTAAGGAAGCCTCCTTAGGATTTGCAAGATTCTCAACTAATCTTCGTAACTCTTAACCGGGTGAGATACAAACCCTTACAACCACTTCAAAAACCCTTTGAAGGAAATACACTTGTGTTATCACCAACACAAGGAACCAAGCATAAAACCTATGCTTACACTACTCTCTTAATCTATTACAAGAACTAAGAGGAAGGGGAAAAGTGTTTAGGGGTGCTTATAAAAAGCTTTGTAACTAAACTCCTAAATGAGTAGATATGAACTATGTAGCTTCACAATAAATATAACTTGAATGCTCCTTTGAAACCTTCTTGAATGATAATATTAATTGCTCTTGAGATGGGTAGATGGAAGGCTTGAGTTGTGTCTTGAATGAGCTTCATTTTATAGCTGAAAATATGGTCCAACGGTCACAAAGCTTCTTTCTAACGGATCTATTTTATCTCCAACGGATATAAGCTTTGTCCTCTTGTAATGTTGCAGGAAACCCTCTCTTGCGGTGTATCGCGGGAATGGTCCGGTGCACCGCACAGATTCTTGATGCTTACTGACGGGCTATCCTGTGCACCGCGCCTCTGGTCCGTGCCTTGGTCCGGTGTACCGCGCTTTCATCCGGTGTACCGTGCAGATTTAAGAGCTTACTGACGGGCTATCCAATGCACCGCGCTTCTGGTCCGTGGTTCTGCGGTGTACCGCATGTTTTGTCCGGTGTACCACGGAGCTGCTCTTTTGAATTTTAAGCTAAAGTCTAAGGAAAAGAACACAACTAATCTAGTGAGGGGTTTTGGAAAATATTTAAAGTGATACCAAAATGAATTTTAGTTTAAATGATGATTTGTCGAATATTAAAACGGGAATAAAAACAAGGTGAGGCTAACATATATCTCTATCATGGCTTGAGTTTCTCGCCCATACTCTGTTGTGCAAATTAATCTTTTGAAATTTAGGTCTAATTAGTTCATAAATACCAGTTCTGATAAAATGATGTTGATTAGTACACGTATCTTTTACTGTATCTGCTTGTAGTGGATTAGTTTGCATCAAATATGTATATGTCTTCATGAACTATAGGTTTGAGGGCCATCTCCAATATGACATTGATAAATTTTTTTTTTTGTTTTTTGTTTTTGTAGTAATCTGGCACATCGTACTCACTTATGTTCATATCTGATAAACAACTTTGGTTGAGGATCCAGTTATCCGACCAAATGATTATCTGTTCACCATTTTTTACTTGATATTTGACGAAGCTTTTTGTTGAGTCCCTAACCTTGAGGATCTTCTTCCATCCTCATGAAGCATCATTCGAGATTGGATTTTTTCAATATGGACTTGTTGTGTAGTAACACTGAGTGGGCCTAGGGAGGACATGTATACTTATTAATAATGGTGGTCGTTATTGATTCTTGGGGTAGGACAGTGGACACCGTGATGGGATGGGGGAGGGGGTGGATTAAATTGCGATGAAGATGATTGCACAAACAAAATTATTTTTTTCGGGATTTATTTTGATTTTATGAATTCTATGAGGTTAAATAGGTGAATGGTATGGGGAGGTGTGTGCAAAGAAGATAATAAAATTTCGGGGGGTTTCTTATTTTTTTTTTGATTTTTTGAGGTTAAAAATAAAATAGGGAGTACGATCTAAAAAAAAGGTTTAGGTGTAAAAAATATCAAAACTTATAAGGTTAAATAATAATAATTTAATATTTTTTCAATTGATTTAAAATAATGTAAAATGATGTAAAAATGAGTCAACGGAAAAAATAAATAGATGTGATATAATTAAAATTGCATATAATTCATATGTATGATAATTTAAGAAAATTGCATATAATTAAAATTTTCTTTATAATATTTTATATAATTTTATATTAGTTTCTGATAACTATATAGTAAGTTGTGAGATTAGAACAAATTTAATTTTTTTTATTATAAAGAAGAATGAGATGTCATGTTTAGAAATAATTTAAAATATTTCAATAATCATATAAGTAGAAAAAATCCGGATAACATAAAAATATTAGTGTTGTGGTTCTCGAACCTTCATAAATATTAAACTCCTTCAACTCAAATTTTTTAGTTCCCCCACTAAGTTATTTATTAAATATAATTTCAAATTTCATCTACACGAAATCTCTCTTTTTTTTTTTTGTCAATAATACGAAATCTCTTTCAAAACTCTTGTGATATTTTATTAATTTTTACTAGAACTCATTTCTACTAATACAAGTGACCCAATTTAAAGATTCACCTAAAACTTTCAAATTTTATCATTTTTCAATTGGGTGTATGCTATAAATTATGTAAAACCCTAAATTTTAAATTTTCTAAAATATAAAAACAACCTAAACTAATTGAAAGTTAAAAAATACTAAACTAAATAAAATCTAGCTAACAAAATTTAAATGAATATTAATCTTATAAAAAATTATAGTAATAAATTTAATAATTTTACTATATTATATTTTTCGGGTGAAAAAAAATTATATCGAATTCATAATTGGATATTATCTATATAATAAAGTAGAATGAAAACTAATTTACCCTATTTATCCTCAAACTTCCCCGTTAGTCTCATAATTCCCCCATTTGGCTCATAATTCCCCCATTCATCTCATTCTTTCATTTATTATATTTATTATATTTATTATATATATACATACGTATGAAAATATTAAATAATATAAAATCCATTTAACCTTCATATAAATAAAATTATACGAATTCAAATTAAGTTTCATATAAATAAAATTTATTCCTTTTTATTAAAATTTACAAAGTACTAAAAAATTTAAAAAAATATTCAAAATTTATTATAAGAAAAGTTCAACTAGATATAATATAAAATTTAAAAAAATCACTTTACTTTACAAAATTTAAATAATTTTTTATTTCTTTTATTTTATTTGTCAAAACATGTATAATTTTGAAAGAAATCATTTCAACTTTATAATAATAATTTTTCAAGACAAAAAATATATTGATTCATCCAATAAAAATTATAGAATATTAGAAAGTTAAAATGAAATTCATAAGACATAAAAATTTACAATTAATAAATACTTAAAGGATAATTAATAATTAAAATAATCTGATAATTGACCATTAAATTCATTATATCTCTATATCTATATAATAAAGTAATTTTTTATACGGGTTGGACCCTCTACAAAAAAGACGAGCATGATCGTCTTTGGTCCCTTAATTATTTTCTATACATTAATTGCATTAATTTTTTTCTAATAAAAACTTAATTTATCGACATCTAAAAGTTCCGTATATGATCCACCGCAAACCTCTAACCTTAACCTAAATTCTTAACTGTAACCTAAACCTTAACTTTAACCTTAACCTCAAAGTCAACCTCAACCTCAACCTTAGAATTGAACTTAACATCAACCTCTAACTTAAATTTAACCTTAACTTTAACCTTAACCTCAACCTCAACCCCAATATCAACCTTAAATTAAACTTAACATCAACCTCTAACTTAAATTTAACCTTAACATTAACCTTAAACTTGACCTTAACCTTCTCCTTAACCCTAGCCCTGGCCCTAGCCCTCGACCTAGCCTTAACCTTAGCGTTAGCCTTAGTCTTAATCTTAGCCTTAGACTTGGCCTTACCCTTAGCCTTAGCCTTAGACTTTGTCTTAGCCGTAGCCTTAGCTTTAGCCTTAGTCTTAGCCGTAGCCTTAGCCTTAGCCTTAGCCTTATATTATCCTTAGCCTTAGCCTTAACCTTAGCTTTAGCATTAAAATTATCTCTAGCCTTGGTCGTAGCCTTAGTCTTAGCCTTAGCCTTAACCATAACCATAAACTTAACATTAAACTTAAACTTAACCCTTAACCCCTTAACACCTTAACTCCTTAACCTTAACCTTAACCTCAACCACAACTTTTTAACTAATAATTTTAACCATATCCTTAACCCTAACCTAACATTAACCTTAATCTTAACCTTAAACTTAAACTTAAACTTAAACTTAAGCTTAAACTTAAACTTAAACATAAACTTACACTTACACTTAAACTTAAACTTAAACTTAAACTTAAACTTAAACTTAAACTTAAACTTACACTTAAACTTAAACTTAACCTTATTGTTAACGTTAACCTTACCCTCACCCTTACCCTCACCCTCACCCTTACCCTTAACCTTAACAATAATATTAACCTCAACTTTAACCTTAAACTTAACCATAACCTTAGATATTACACCTTAAACCTAAATCTTAAACTTTAAACCATAAACCTAATCTTTATCTTCACCTTAACCTCAACCTTCACTTTAAACTTAAAGCTTAAAAATTTACGTTAAAATTAACCTTAACCTTAAACCTTAAACCTTGAACCTCAAACCTTAACCTTTACCTTAACCTTAAACCTTAAATTTAACTTTCACCTTCACCTTCATCTTTACTTTTTTAACCTTTATCTTAGCCTTAAAGTTAAAACTTAACTTTAACATTAATTATAAAATTAATCTTAACTTGAACCATGAACCTTAAAGCTTAAAGCTTAAATCTTAAACCAAAAACCCCTTATTATTCTCATAATTTCCATATTCTTCTCATAATTAATTAATATAATATATATATATACCTTCACTTTAAACTTAAAGCTTAAAAAATTGCCTTAAAATTAACCTTAAACCTTAAACCTTGAACCTCAAACCTTAACCTTTACCTTAACCTTAAACCTTAAACCTTAAATTTAACTTTCACCTTCACCTTCATCTTTACTTTTTTAACCTTTATCTTAACCTTAAAGTTAAAACTTAACTTTAACATTAATTATAAAATTAATCTTAACTTGAACCATGAACCTTAAAGCTTAAACCTTAAACCTTAAACCTTAACCTTAACCTTAACCTTAACCTTAATACTTAAAAACCCCTTATTCTTCTCATAATTTCCATATTCTTCTCATAATTAATTAATTTATATATATATATATATATATATATACACACACTTACGTTTTACCTCATATTTTACTCAAGTAAGTAACAAATTTATTTCCTTCAATCTCGGATTTTATAGTATTAAAAAAATAGTGTCGTTTTAATAATAAATATATCTAAATATAAACTCATATATGTAGCAAACATATGGATAAATCAAATTGAAAGATGATTACTCATGAAAGACACGTTTAAGCATTCTATTTTAATAAAGTATGTGTTATTCTAATCTCAACGTAGTTATATATGTTATATAATATCTATCATGTATAAATTAGAAAAACAATTTTTGCTATCAAAAGACCAAGTTTTGCATTTTATATTTGAATCATAAAAAAAATTAATACTTATTTAATTTTCAAATTTACCTTAACCAAAATAAGATATCTATATAAAATAGGATACACCTAACTTTCAAATTTTAGTCAATATTAAAATATAACCAAATGAGCATCACAACTTAATTGCATATTTTCTTATTTATTTTTATTACAAGATCGTTTATATTATATGAACTAATCAAACATTTTTTTAAAATTAATATTTTATATCGGAATACTAATGTTTACTTTAAATTTATAATATAAAACCATTTCTTACAAAACTTCCCAAATTTGTCAACCTTAAAATTAACCTTAACATTACCTTACCCTTGACCTAAAACTTGATTTTAACCCTTAACCCATAAATTTAAACCTTAACCTTAATATTAACCTTAACTCTTACCTTAACCTCAACCTCAACCTTAAACTTAACCTTAACCTTAACCTTAACTTGAAGGTTAACCATAACCTTAGCCTTCACTGTATCCTTAGTCGTAGCCTTAGCCAAAGCCTTAACCTTAACATTAACCTTACCCTTAAAATTAAAATAACATTAACGTTAACATTAACTTTAATTCTAACCTTACCCCTTAACTTAACCTCAACACCTTAATTATTAACCTTAACCATATCCTTAACCTTAACCTAACATTAAACTTAACCTTAATCTTAAATTTAATCTTAACCTTAACCTTGACATTAACCTTAACCTTAACCTTAACTTAACCTTAAACTTAACCTTAAACTTAACCTTAAACTTAACCTTAACCTTAATTTGTCTTAATTTTTATGTTTTGAAGTGCCTTAAGGCACGGGCTATACCTAGTCAAATATACATGTTACAAATGATCTCTATGTTTTTCGAACAACAAAAAAGAGACAACCCCAGAATTTAGGGAAAACACACCCTGTAGACTTTTTTTTTTGTCTTGTAATCAGCATTAATCTACCACAATTATATTGTTGTTTTTTAGTCTTTTTTTTTCTCGTCCATTTTGACTTTTCTTCTTTGAAGATATAGCAAAAGTAATAAATACATAATTTCCATAACAATAACCAATTGCAGCTCACAATATTATCTAAATTGATAATGCTTACCGATAACTTTGTTGTTGTAGTGCTTGATGGCAAGTTGAACTAGTTTAATAATAAGATCCTAATATTCACCATCAATCTCAACAAGATGAATGTAGATATCCTCGCAATGCGAGGAATTATGATTATGAAAATATTTTAACCATTAACATACTCCTTCCTCTGGAGTGAGAGTCCATGGGGTACGATCTATAATAATTACACTCAATAGCACTTTCTTCTTTACCCCAACATTCTCTTCCACAATCGTAATTTTAAGTTTTTTCTTATTTCACCTTTCAAACATGCAAGAAGAATTACCAAACACCTCAAAATTTTCTTTGTGGAGATCGCCGCTGCATTACAAAGTGTTTGATCATTATCGTTAAAGCACATAAGCCGATAGATAATTTAAAAAGAGTGTACATATTGCTCTTTGACACACTATTGCTTAGATATTACAACATGAGGTTAAATGCTCGATCAGGTATTTAACATTCAACAAATTTAGATAATATTCCAAAATCTTTCAAGCATAGTTTTCCTTGTACATTTGAGCAAAAGCTCGACTTTCTGGACTTAAAAGTTTAAAATCTTCAAATCGTGAATGTAAATAGTCCACTTTTCCACCTACCACCATATCTTGATTTCCTCTAGTTAGGATCAAGCAATAGCTAACCATTTAATTTGTCTGAACCTACCAACTAGCTCTTCTTGTTTTTTCTCATGTTAAAACCTTTAAAGCACTTCCTGAATCATTGTATTTGAACAAGAGATTGTCTTGTATAAGGTTTTTTCGTGGTATTCATATAAATATATGAATCAGCCTCTCTATCGCCTCTCTGACATGGGCACGACCTGTATCACTACTTGTTGAAGGATCAAATATTGCAAGAATCGAATAAGATTTAGAGTAAGATGACTGAAATAACACACAAATGCGTACTGAATTAGTCGACATCCATAGCTTCAGAATTCGAAATACATCAACAAGGCGTTAAGGGAAAGGTCCGGCTGAATTTAGGAAGACTTGAATATAGTGTTTCTCATCATATTCATATAAAGAAATACTAGATGACCTTTTCGATACTAATATTGGATTATTTGGTAATTGTAACGCTGTGATATGCAAGGAGCGAGATATAATTTTTAGAAACTGTTTATGGATCCAGGCTTACAACGTGGATCTTCCAAATGGCTTTTTGGACAAGGTTTTTACTACATTTTAAAGCTTTAGATTTCGCAATTCAACTAAGCTATGCGACATTGACACACCTCGGTTAGGCCGGTTTTTCCATATTTGAGATTTAAAACGGATTTTTTAATGAGATAATAGCCAATAAAGACCTAAACCTAACATATCCTATCTTAACAAGCCCACCTAAATACTACACCTTTAAAAGGGCCAAATAAGTTGTTAGCAAATCGATCATACCTTTCTTACCCTTGAATAATATCTTTCATATTTGCTTAATATAAGGGATTAATTATGCTAATTATATCTCTTTCTTATCATAGCGACAATTAAGGATATCAATATCATATCATTAGTTATTCTCAAATACACATACACTTTTCCAACTAGTGCGTGATTCATCATAGTATGTGATTCATCGTCCATTGCCGCCGGAGGGTTTTCATTCAATTAGGGTTGGGGCTCATCGTGTTTGTTGGGCTCGTAGTGTGATTTGGGTGGGCTACCACATACTGGTAACTGGGCTATCAACGTCTTACTGGCTATATTCGACGGAGAAGACGTGTTTGTTGGGCTCGTAGTGTGATTTGGGCGCGCTACCACATGCTGGTAACTTGGCTATCAACGTCTTACCGGCTATATTCGACGGAGAAGTTGTGTTTGTTGGGTTCGTAGTGTGATTTGGGTGGGCTACCATATACTGGTAATTGGGCTATCAACGTCTTACCAGCTATATTCGCCGAGATGGTAATGGGCTTCACTGTTGAACGTCGTTCCATCTTATACTGGCTTGTCATATGAGAGAGAATGAAAAGCCAATGGGCACAATTAATATCTTTGCAATGGAGATGGAGCCCATGAGCCCATTGTGTTTGATTTTCTCATAGTTTTTGAAGAATGTCTGTTTCTATTTAACTGAATGCTTGTTTCTCATAGTATTGTTTCGAAGAATGTTTGTTTCGATTCAAAATATAATGGGTTGTTGTAATCAAGCCTTTTCATGGCCGCCGCTCGCCGGAGTAGGGGGATGTTGTAATGGGCTATTGTAATGTAGGGTTTTTATTATAAAGATGGAGTGTTATGATTTCAGATGTCGATTAAAAAAAATCAAATCTCTTAATCAATGTTGATCAAAGAATGGACTGTCATTTAATACACTAAGGGTATTACAGACTATAAATATTATAAAAATAGGCTGGACCTGTTGAAGAAAGTTTTTTAGTTATAGATCTTTTGAATTAATCACCCTTTTTTAATAAGGACTCCTATCAATAAATTTTAATTCTTTTTATAAAAAATCGAGATTCTACCGGGCCTTTTTTTCCCACTTTTTCTCTTTGCAAATGCCCTGTAAAGCTAAGTTCTTTAATCTTATTTGTTGCAGTTTAAAATGCATAAACCACAAACCTGTGTTGATGCAAAAACTGCAAAAGAATTGAAGGATAAGATAGACGATGAGTACCGAGTAAACATGTAAGATCCAATTGTCAAGAATACAATGCTAATTTTTCAACATAAGTAGACTAAAATAATTATTTCTTAAGGATTTTAGATAATCTTCCACTAGTTGTACCTCTCAAAAGACCTGATACAAACTCCATTGTATATCAACAAGGTTTCTATGTTGGTATTAAAGGACAATACGCTGGAGTAAGTGTTATATACCTTAAATTTCTATAAACTAGTTAACCTATATACTTACTCTTCTAAATTTATTAACAGAGTAAAGAGGAAAAATATTTTATCCACAATCACTTAACATTTACTGTCAAGTATCACCAGATTCCACAAACTGACACTAAAAGAATCGTTGGATTTGAAGTCAAACCATTTAGGTAACCATTTCTTATACTTACTATATTTATCTTCGCAATTTTTCACAATAAATTCCCTTTATACATCCAGTGTAAAACACGAATACGAAGGTAAATGGACTGATAAAACACAACTAAAAACGTGTGATTCAAAGTCAAAACGCTTAGTTACTACTTCAGAATCACCTCAAGAAGTTCAAGATAAGAAAGAAATTATATTCACTTACGATGTAGAATTTGAGGTAATAATTGATACATAATCACTTACTATAAAAGAAAGATGATTTTATTTATTTTTATTTTTATTCTAATTACAGGCTAGTGATGTAAAATGGGCTTCAAGATGGGACACATATTTATTAATGGCGGATGATCAAATCCATTGGTTTTCAATAGTAAATTCATTAATGATTGTTCTTTTTCTTTCGGGTATGGTAGCTATGATTATGTTACGTACATTATACCGTGACATTTCAAAATATAATCAATTAGAAACACAAGAAGAAGCTCAAGAAGAAACTGGTTGGAAATTAGTACACGGAGATGTATTCAGACCACCTATGAACTCAGATTTACTTTGTATCTACGTAGGTACAGGTGTACAAATGTTCGGTATGATTTTAGTTACCATGATTTTCGCTGTTCTAGGGTTTTTATCACCTTCGAACCGTGGTGGATTAATGACAGTCATGGTTTTACTCTGGGTTATAATGGGAATTTTTGCGGGTTATACATCTTCACGGTTACATAAAATGTTTAAAGGAACTGAATGGAAGAAAATTACTGTTCGAACAGCTTTTTTATTTCCGGGGATTGTTTTTTCGATTTTTTTTGTATTGAACGCGTTAATTTGGGGGGAAAAATCTTCAGGTGCGGTACCGTTTGGTACAATGTTTGCGTTATTTGTGTTATGGTTCGGTATCTCGGTCCCACTTGTATTTATAGGAAGTTACGTTGGGTTTAAAAAACCAGCTCTTGAAGAACCGGTTAAAACTAATAAAATACCTCGACAAATACCTGAACAAGCGTGGTATATGAATCCGATATTCTCGGTTTTAATTGGAGGGATTTTACCGTTTGGTGCGGTTTTTATTGAGCTTTTCTTTATCTTGACCTCGATTTGGTTACAACAATTTTATTATATATTCGGGTTTTTGTTCATCGTGTTTGTGATATTGATTATCACATGTGCGGAGATTACGATTGTTTTGTGTTATTTTCAGCTTTGTAGTGAAGATTATTTATGGTGGTGGAGATCTTATTTAACTTCTGGATCATCGGCTATTTATCTGTTTCTTTATGCAGTGTTTTACTTTTTTACTAAGCTTGAGATTACTAAACCGGTTTCTGGGATGTTATATTTTGGGTATATGCTTATTGCTTCGTATGCGTTTTTTGTGCTTACTGGTACGATTGGGTTTTATGCGTGTTTTTGGTTCACAAGGCTGATTTATTCATCGGTGAAAATCGATTAAATTAATGAGATGGAATGAAGAAGATGTGGCTTTTAGTTAAATCTTTTGTTAAATCTTGTAGTGATTTGTAATGAGACGAGAATTTTTATCTATATTTAGGAACAATGATATGAATATTTGTATGAATGGAATATTTCTTTTTATGTTAGACTGGCTAAAGTGGCTCAACTTTTTCTTATGCTTGCTTTTGAGGGTGTTTAGAGACATGGCCACTTTGAGTTAATAGCACTAGTGATTCATGTGTAAGAATTGTTTTTGTTGGAATTAACTGCACTATTGGTCCCTGTGGTGAAACTGTAGTAATCAATGAAAGACATTAACTAGATATCTTGATAAAGTTGCGCTTCTCTCCACAGTTAAAAATTGACCCTGCTATTCTAGTTATGGATATCAAGAAGGAATTTCCATGACAAACGAATGATTGAGGGATCGTTTTTTTCTTTTTTTAACTTCAAAATTTATTTTCATTTTAATTTGGACTACTTTTACTATCGTAAACCTATTTAATAATATGTAAATTGAAATGTAATGGTTTAAATATCCTATATTTAATATTGAAAAAACATTAAAATCTAATATATTTATGATAAAATAAATTAATAAATTCAAAATTCAAAAAATAAAATGATTAATCTTTTGAAATTTAGGTCTAATGTTCATAAATACCAGTTGTGATAAAATGATGTTGATTAGTACACATATCTTTTACTGTATCTGCTTGTAGTGGATTAGTTTGCATCAAATCTGTGCCATCTCCAATATGACATTGATAAACTTTTCTTCTTTCTTTTTTTCTTTTAGTAATCTGGCACATCATACTCACTTATGTTCATATCAGATAAACAACTTTGGTTGAGGATCCAGTTATTCGGCCAAATGATTATCTGTTCACCATTTTTTACTTGATATTTGACGAAGCTTTTTGTTGAGTCCCTAACCTTGAGGATCTTCTTCCATGAAGCATCATTCATTGGGATTTTTTCCATATGGCCTTGTTTTGTAGTAACACTGAGTGGGCCTAGGCAGGACATGTATACTTATTGATAATGGTGTTCGTTATTGATTCTTGGGGTAGGACAATGGACACCGTGATGGGTGGGGGAGGGGGGTGGATTTGATTGCGATGAAGATGATTGTACAAACAAAATATTTTTTGGGGATTTATTTTGATTTTATAAATTTTATGAGATTAAATAGGTGAATGGTATGGGGACTGCAAAAAAAAAAAAAAATCCAGGGGTTTCTTATTTCTTTTCTTGATTTTTTGGGGTTAAAAATAAATAGGGATTACGATCTAAAAAAGGTCTAGGTGTAAAAAAAAAAAAATCAAAACTAATAAGGTTAAGTAATAATAATTAATTTAATATTTTTTCAATTGATTTAAAATAATGTAGAATGATGTAAAAATGAGTTAACGAAAATAACAAATAGACGAAATTCGTCAAAAGAGAGTAAAGAGGAAACATTTACGCTTTAGTGGTTAAGCATACCTGTTTAGGAAAGTAGGAAGTATTGTGTTAAAATGAGAAAACATCAAGGAACACGGAAACTATTTACTCTTACATTCTTTTATTTAATTCATATATATGATGATTTGAGAGAATTACATATAATCAAAAAAAATTTATAATGTTTTATAATTTTATTTTAGTTTCAGATAACTATATAGTAAGTTATGAGATTAGAACAAATTTAATTTTTTTTTATTATAAATAAGAACGAGATGTCATGTTTAGAAATAGTTTAAAATATCTCAATTAATATATAAGTAGAAAGAATCCGAATAATATTAAAATATGAGTATTGTGGTTCTTGAACCTTCATAAATATCAAACCCGCTCAACTCAATTTTTTTAGTTTCCCCACTAAGTTATCTCTTAAATATAATTTCAAATTTCATCTAAACGAAATCTCTTTCAAAACTCTTGTGATATTTTTTTAATTTTACTAGAACTCTTTTTTTTTTTTTTTTTTTTTTTTGTCAATGTGATGAAGCATTATACTTTAAATCTAGAGATATAGTTATAGAATTCAATAATCGAAGAAGACGGAGCCTCCGTGATATTGACGCCTTTTTTTGTAAGTTTAGCTGATAGATCCGCAATAAAGTTCAAGTCCCTTTTGATATGTTTCACCTTCCAATTTGGGAACTTCTTCAACCACCCAAGTATCTCACAAATCATTGGCTTAGTCTGCCAATTGTCACTCTTGCCTCTAATAATTCCTTGAACAACTTCAAGGTTGTCAGAATAGAATGAACTATTCTGTGAATTAAGATCCGCGGCAGCCCTCATTGCGAGGAGGATTGCCCAACTTTCGCCCACCACGGCTGAGTTGACTCTTGCACGTTTAATAACCTTTTGCGTTACTTTCCCATCTCTGTCCGCACCAATGGCCACTATCCCAGCCGGTTCCCAGCTATTGTATTACTAGAACTCATTTCTACTAATACAAGTGACCAATTTAAAGATTCACCTAAAACCTACAAATCTTATATTTTTTCGGTTGGGTAAACCATTGTATTAAAATTAATGAAAAAACTCTACTATACAATGTTCACCTACCTAGGCGCGATGACTTACGGAAGTTATAAATTATGTAAAACCTTGAATTTTAAATTTTCTAAAATATAAAAGCAACCTATATTAATTGAAAGTTAAAAATACTAAACTAAATAAAATCTAGCTAACAAAAATATAAATAAATATTAATCTTATAAAAAATTATAGTAATAAATTTAATAATTTTACTATATTATATTTTTCAAGTGAAAAAAATTCGTATCGAATTCATAAATGGATATTATCAAATGTACACGTGGCAAATGAACGTGTTTCCCGAACAACAAAAAAGAGACTACCCCAGAATTTGGGGGAAGTAGACTTTGTTATTTTTTTTCTTGTAATCATCACTAATCTACTACAACTATATTGTTATTTTTTCGTCTTTTTTTTTTCTCGTCCATTTTGACTTTTCTTCTTTGAAGATATAGCAAAATTAATAAATACATAATTTCCATAACAATAACTAATTGCAACTCACAAAATTATCTAAATTGATAATGCTTACCGGTAACTTTGTTGTTGTAGTGCTTGATGGCAAGTTCAACTAATTTAATAATAAGACATTTTGTATTCACCATCAATCTCAACAGGATGAATGTAGATATCCTCGCAATGCTCAGTATTATGATTAGAGTAAATACCATTTTTGTCTCTTGAGTTTATACCCGATTGACATGTTGCCCCCTAAGTCTTAAAATGCGCCTTGTTGCCCCCTAAGAGTTACTTTTGTGCCCCGTTACCCCCTGGTCGTGTTTTCCGTCCATTTTTGCCGTTAAATCCGACGTGGCATTTCCATGTCACCTTTTTTTTTAAATCCTAATACTAATTAATCATTTAATTAAGTTAACCTAAGGGTAAAATAGGTGTTTCATTAATTGTTTTTATATTATTAAATATAAATAATATAATAACCCCCCACCCCACCGCACCCCCTACCCCCCCCCCCCTCTCTTCCCCGTTCTTCTTCCCCGACCTCTGTCCTTAAGAGTGTTGAACCCCCTACTGTCCTTAAGAGTGTACATATTGTTCTGTGACGTACTATTGCTTAGATATTGCAACATGACGTTAAATGCTAGATCAGGTATTTAACATTCAACAAATTAAGATAATATTCCAATATCTTTCCAGTTTTGTTCTTCTGGTACATTTGAGCAAAAACTCGGCTCTCTAGACTTAAAAGTTTAAAATCTCCAAATCGTGAATGTAAATAGTCCACTTTTCCACCATCCACCATCCCTTGATTTCCTATAGTTAGGATCAAGCAATAGTCAACCAATTAATTTGTCAACACTGAAGCACTTACTGAATCATTGTATTTGAACAAGAAATTGTCGAGTATAAGGGTTTTTCATGATACTATATCAAATAAATACATCAACCAACCTCTCTATCGCCTCTCCGACATGGGCACGACCTGTATCACAACCTGTTGAAGGATCAAGTATTGCAAGAATCGAATAAGATTTAGAGTAAGATGACTGAAACAACCCACAAATGCATACTGAATTTAGTTGTCATCCATAGCTTCAGAATTCAAAATACATTAACAAGGCGTTAAAGGAAAGGTCTGGCTGAATTTAGGAAGACTTGAATATAGTGTTTCTCATGTTGTATATGTGAAGTATTATTATTCTTATTATTGTTATGAAGGGTTGCTGAGCTTTTATTTGACACACCACGTGGACACATGGCATTTTCTAAGTGGTCTTGCGTGTTACTTATGTGGCACACTCGGAGCTTTAGATCTTGGATAAGTTGGACGGCTGAGATTGCTTCTCACTTATGTGTCTTATAAAAGGCTTCTTTTCAGCCTTTAGTCAGACTTACTTCTTCGATTACTCTTCCTCTCTCCTCTCTCGCAAATAAACCCTAGTTTAGTAGAAACCCTTGGTTTCTTCATTAATCCTCGATAGATTAGTTACGATTTAGCAAATCTTTGTAGATTGAATCCACTGATTCAATTCTTAGTTGTATTTCAGCGTAGTTGTTTAGATTTGTGGAAGAATTGTAATATTGCGATACTTTGAGGGGTTCTTTGTGAGGTGTTTCAATCTTGTAATCCGAGGCATTTAGTGGAGCAGAGCCTTATTCATCTAGGCTCAACGTGGATGTAGGTCCTTTTGTGACTGAACCACGATAATTTCTGGTGTTCTTTACTTTCTGTGATTTACTGTTTTTCTCTGATATATCTTTCAAACTTAAACTCTATTTTCAATTGAGGTGTTCTATTTACAACATCTCATCATATACATATAAAGAAATTCTAAAATTGGATTAATTGGTAATTGTAACGCAGTATACGCAAGGAGCGAAATTTAACTTTGAGAAACTATTCAAGGATCCAGGCTTACAAAGTAGATCTTCCAAATGGCTTTTTCGACAAGTTTTTACTACATTTTTAACGCTTTAAATTTCCCATTTCAACAAAGCTACGTAACATTGACACACATTGATTAGGCCTGTTCTTCCGTATTTGAGATTTAGAACGGATTTTTTAATAAGGACTCCTATCAATACATTTTAATTATTTTATAAAAAAAACCGAGATTCCATAGGGCCTTTTTTCCCCACTTTTTTCTCTTTGCAAATGCCCTGTAAAGCTAAGTTCTTTAATCTTATTTGTTGCAGTTTAAAATGCAAAAACCACAAAGCCTGTGTTATTGCATGTCATATTACACTTGATGCAAAAACTGCAAAAGAATTGAAGGAGAAAATAGAAGATGAGTACCGAGTAAACATGTAAGATCCAATTTTCAAACAATATAATACTAATTTTTCAACAAAATTGTACTAACATGAGTATATTTTTAAGGATATTGGATAATCTTCCACTAGTTGTACCTCTCAAAAGACCTGATACAAACTCCATTGTATATCAACAAGGTTTCTACGTTGGTATTAAAGGACAATACGCTGGAGTAAGTTTTATATTTCTTAACCTTCTTTAAGTTAAAGCTATATAACTTACTATTCTAAATTTATTAACAGAGTAAAGAGGAAAAATATTTTATCCACAATCACTTAACATTTACTGTCAAGTATCACCAGATTCCACAAACTGACACTAAAAGAATCGTTGGATTTGAAGTCAAACCTCTTGGAATATAGACGAAATAATAAACAAAAGAGAGATACACAATTTGACCAATAAAGATAGTACAGGGACTAAATAGCAATAAGTCAATTAGTTAGTTAGAATTACAGCTGTAGTTAGTTAGTGGGTGAAATAAAGTGTATATATATTGTACATATCGTTTTGAGAATAATAACAAGAAATAGATTCTTTCTTTTCTCTCAAGCTTACTTCTTCTTCTTATATTTTCTTCTTCTTTTATCGCCATTAATGGCTTCTCTGCATTTTATCATGGTATCAGTAGTAAACTAATATTCTTCCGCAACTCTGTTTCCTTCTTTATCTACCTTTACTTCTTCTTATCTTCAATGGCTACTCAATCTGTTACTGAAGATTTCACAAGCCCTTATTATCTACATCCGAGTGAAAACACCGGAATCTCTCTTATTTCAGAGGTTCTTACCGGCGATAATTACCTATCTTGGACTTGAGCTATTGAAATTGCTCTCTCAGTAAAGAATAAGCTCTGATTCATCAATGGCAAGATCGTACAACCTCCCCTCACTGATCTTCCTCTATATACAGCCTGGAATCGTGCTAATAATTTGGTTCTCTCATGGCTTCTTAACTCAATTTCAAAAGAGATCAGAGGAAGCTTGTTATATGTTAATTCGGCTTTTGATCTTTATAGTGAGCTCAAAATTCGTTTTGATAAAAGCGATGGAACACGCGTTTTTCATCTTGAAAAAGCCTTAAGTTCAATTTCTCAGAACTCAAATTCCATTTCTGAATATTTTGCTCGTTTCAAAACTGTTTGGGATGAATATCTCCATTTTCGCCCAATGCCTATATGCTCTTGTGGTCACATGAATCTATGATCATGTGATGTCTCCTCATTTGTGATAGATTTATGTTAAGATGAGACATCATTTTTAGTGTTTTAGAAGTCAATAATGTCGATTTTCTTGAGTTTTAGTGCACTTTCCTATTTTGTGTCTTGATTTGTAGAAATATTGTTTTTAGAGCATATTGGGTTTAATTGTTTATTTAGTGTGTAGCTTTAAAGATAAATTATGGAGTTTAATTAGAGTCCAAGTCAAAGACAACAACTTATGGAAAGAGATATGCATGGTAATTGGAGATAAGGAAAGAATTGCTAAAAAGATGGAAAAGGAAAAGCTGCCTAAATCTGGGATTCTGCAAAGATAGGCGTTTTTACCTAATAAAGAGGCCGAATTTGGTAGATTACTCCTAAAGGGCGTAGGAAATTCTGTTGCGATTCTTTTGGTATCTTGTGGAGCAAAAACGGACCAATAATAAAGAAGTTATGACCAAAACAACGCAGCAGTGTTTATCTTTATTTCCATACGAATTTGAGTTGGGCTAGAAGTCCATTACCTTAACAATTCCTCAAGAAAACGAATTAGGTCTTCTAAACACCTATAAATACACCCTTATATCACTTGTAAATTATCCTTGCCTCATAGTAATTAGTTCTTAAGGTTTTATTCTTCCAGTTTATTGTAGAGAGCAAGATGATGTCTTTTATTATTTCTTTTAGTTTATTTCCTTCAGGTATGAACTAAACTCCCCATAGCTTGGGTTTTGCATATGTATAAACTATGAATCCTAATTCTTCTATCTAAGTTTCTTTGGGAATTATATGTTTTAATCTGATATTAGCTTCTTACTTTATATTTGCTTATGTGTTTTGATTTAATGTCTTTCCTAGAATTGATCACTTTAGGATTGTTTTAAGAGTAGTTAGATGTTCTCCTTGACAGGGTGTTTAACTATTGAACCACCACATAATGTCTAGTGTCGATAGCAGTTCTGACAAAACATACTTCTAACTAGATAGTCATTAAGGTTTGTTTTAACCACAGTATCACCAAGACTTGCAGTATTTGCTTAGGGCCTTAGTGGCGTTTGATAACCCTATTTTAAATCACTTCTTGGTTGTGACGTAGCCCCCTTAGTCGCTCTCAAGGTCTAAGGTAGTGGAATTTAGAATCCTGACTAAGTATTACCAAGAGCTAGTATTCTCCCTTATGAACTAGATCTATAGATAGAATTAGAAGGATTAGTGCATACTAGCAAAACCTAAGCTATACTTCTCATCTCATATTCTTAATCTTTTACTTTATTGTCTTTATTTTCCTAGCTTTAATTTAGTTTTAATTCATAAATTCGAAAAACCAAATATTTAATTTTCTGTTTTCTAATTATTTACTTTTACTCGTTATCTGTTCCTACGCGTTTAACACACTTAAGTCCCTGAGAACGAACTCTACTTATCATTAAAACTTGCATACGTCCTGTAATACTTGCAGTACTGTGCCTGTCTAGGGTGAGAGTGCATAGTTTTCCATACTTAATTTGATCTTATTTTTATCACACCCTAGGCGACACCAAGTTTTTGGCGCCGCTGCCGGGGACTTGTGTCTCGTTAGCGTGTGGGTTATCTATTTCGAGTTTTAGTTTTTAATTAGTTTTTACTTTTCAGTTTTTAGTTTAGTTTTAGTTTTTATTTTTCCAGATTTACGCTTGTGGTTTGCTTTAGTCTTTTTCAGGTTTCACAGTGTTTAATTCTTGGCCTCCCTTACCAGAGCCTGAGAGAAGCTTTAGAGCTTATAACAAACGAATTCGTGAGGAAAGAACCTTGAGGAGAGCTATGGCAGACATACATGATAACGATCCGGAGTTAGTTTACTTTGCACCAGGAGGACCTCCAGCATACATTCCACCTGGTGTACAATTACCAGTAGGAGAAGGTAATGGACCAAATAATCTCAATAATCAACAGAACCGAGTTGAACAAGATCTACCTGGCCTTAACATACCATTCCATGTTCAACCCATCGGTTACCGCCCTCCTGAGATTCCGAATATCAAATTTAGACCCGATCCGGGTATGCTTAGTCAATTTCAAAGTTTCGGACTCTATACTGGTACTGCAATTCAAGATCCGGTAAAAGCGATTCAGAAGTTTATGCAGATTTGTGATGCCTACATTACTCCTGGCATTACACGCGAGCAACTATATTGTCATATGTTTTCGTTTTTCTTGACCGGAAGAGCTAGCGATTGGCTAGAAAGACAACCACATGGAACCATTCACTCTTGGAGAGAGCTTCAAGCCGCGTTCTTTAACCGATTTTATCCGAAGAGCATGAGACTTAAAGATCAAACCGAGCTTGCAAGATTTTCTCAAGAAGATGGAGAAACAGTGGGAGAAGCATGGACCAGGTTTCAACAAAAATTAGCTAGATGCCCGCTCCATGGTTATACACCTGCTCTACAACTTGCTATATTCTATGAAGGTCTTGATTACAAGGGTAGAGACAAGGTGGATAACATTGGAAAGGGTAATTTTGTGTCCATGAATCACAATGAAGCTTCCGAGGTGTTAGAAAATATTATGGAACAAGAAAGAAGTTGGCCTTCAACGCGAGCTTCTATTACAAAAACCCGAGGAACGCTTCGTTTAGATGCAGAAACGGCGAACTCAGCTCAAATATCCTCGTTAGAAAATCAAATCAAGGAGCTGAGAATCGCAATGGAGAAGAATTTAGCTGCTACAAAGGTAGTTCAAGAGGCACAAGGTTGTCAACAATGTGGAGTTAACGATCATTCATGGGAAGAGTGCGAAACAAATCCGCAATCTGTTTACTTTATATCTAATCGATGGGGCAACCGCAACCATCCGGGTATGCAGTATTCAAATCCACAAGGGGCCGCTAATCCTGGTCAATATCAATCGCGACCCCAGAACAACTCTTACCAACAGAGAGGTCAGTACCAAAACCAATATCAGAATCGACCTACTCCTCCACAACAACCTGCTCAAGACGCCTATATGGTGGGTCCTTGTGTGTTATAAAATAATGAAATAAAAGCAAAGGAATAAAGGATCCACAGACCGCAAGTGTACGGGTCGTACCAAGTAATAGATAAGTAAAATCGGGATTATCGTCTCCACAGGGATTTAAGAAGTTATTCTAAATTTGCGTTCAATATCAGAATAGATAGTTTTAATTGCTTTAAAAAGATAAATAATAAAGGAGTTTGTTTTCTAATAACTAAATAATAAAATAGACAATAAAATAAACAATTAATAATTATGCAAGAAAGATAAGGATATGCAAGTATGAATCTATCCTATTGAATCTATGATTCCTAAGAATAAGGGTGAATGGGAAATTTCACAATAGTCGGGAATCTACTATCTCCTAGCCCCCGTCAGGGTGGACCTAGAAGCTATCCTACGGTATTACAAACCCCGTCAGGGCGATTATAAGCTACTTTCAGATGAATACTATTTTACCTCATTGGCTACGTGGTTAGTCAAGCCCGTCAGGGTCAAATAACGGATACCACGCGTCTATATCCTATTTCTGTAATTAAACCCCCTGTCAAGGTGATCCATACGCCACTATATGGAATAGCTAATTACTAAAACCTACCCTTGATTCGCGACGTCAATGGTAGTGAATAAGCACAAGAATATAGTCAATGGAAATTAAGAACCAATTCAATTAAATACTAAAATCCCAGATTCAAATTAAAACAGAAAAACAATATTCAATGGTTCATATAATTACAATCCTAAAGAGAAATTATGCATAAATAAACTTCTTAGATAAATAGCTTAGAAATACCTCATAGACAAAATAGATCTAATACTAATTTACCCAAAGAATAGAGATGGAGAAGTGTTGAATTGATGTAATTAAGCTCTAGCTCTTGCTTCTTCCTCCTCTAGATCCTCTTGATTGCTCCTTTGATGATTTATTTGTGTATATTAAGCTTATGCAGCCAAGGGATAATTTTCTAAGGTTTAGAGCTGGTATTTATAGGTGTTAGGTCGAATTACTTGGAGTGGAAGACAAGTCAAGGACTCTTTAATTCGTAACCCTAAAATCTAGGAAAGGTAAGCTGATTTGATTTGGTCATATCTTTTTCAATACTTATCCGTTTGAGGAGTTCCAATATATGAAACTGCTTGTCTCGGAAAGATCTTTCCATTGGTGCAGACCATTCGTCCAGAATCCATGCCAATCTTTAGTTATGGAATTATCTTTAAAACGTGGCTGGAATTTCAGATTCACAAGGCAGCTTTATCTTTTCCTAATTGAACTCTACTTCCTTCTATCTCCAGATTTCTTCAAGATCTTCTTTCCTTATCTCCTTAGCATTGATTTAGAATCTAATTTATTTCCATATTATCTCTAAAGCTTCACATTAAATAAATAATTAAACCGCATATGCTTTAAAAATAATAAATCATTAAATCAAGACTAGAAATAAGAAAGTGCAATTTAAATTCAGGAAACTCGACTAAGCACACTAGAAATATTCTAAGACTTTAATTCTTACTTCTCCTCCTTGGATTGGTTTCTCATGAAATTTATAAACCTACTAACTTTGCACTAAAAATAAGTAAATTAACGCACAAAAGCTCTATAAATGCAAATAGTCTAATTCCAAGGGGAGAAAGTGTAATATTGTAATTTAAGCACTAAAGTCTATATAAAAAGACCAATTTCATCCTAAAATGATGTCTCCTAAGGGCTTATATTTAGACCAAAAAGAGAGACATCAAGACCCCCAACTCAAACTTGTATCGTCCCGATACAATAAAAATAAAAACATAGGGAAGTCTCTAAAATATCAGCTATGTCAATGAAGCACAGGGGAGAAGAAGATAGCAGAATATATAGAATAAACTCAAAGCAACTACTTAGAAAATTTCATGCAATAATATTTACGAACTACATACCTGCACACTTGTCATATCTACAATCAACACGGCTTGAATTCAAGATTGGATTAGTTTCGCGATGTAAGAAGGAGAGGATATTTACTCAGTTCACTATGGAGGCTATAGATTGTTCATCAAACTTCACTAGTATCCAAAGATCCACTTAACTAATCTCTAACGGCTCAATCACGTCTAGATTACATAGCAAAGAATCAAAAGGTCTTTAGGGTTTTAATGTTGGCTTAGGGACGGTATGATATGTATATTTGGATAATTTAGAGTGAGCGTTTGGCTTTCTCCTCACTAGCCATCAACGAATCGCCCTAGAGCTTGAGTTACTCTCGTAAAACGTTCTCACTCAACCCAATGATTTCCTTGATGCACAAATTAGCATCCCCAATAACCCAATTAAAGCATAAAGATGTTCACATAAAAATTCCTCTTTGCCGGTCCAAATATATATTCTTTTCATATCAAATTTTTTTTCTTTATAGCTATGATTCTCTTTTTGATGTTGAGATATCACGCTATTTTTCATAAATTATGCCTTTCCATAACTTTAGCTTTTTAGCTTCTTTTTCATTAAGGGTTACAAATAAACCTGTGAATCATCATCAATATATAGAACAGAGCACACTTAATAAGCTCAAAAAAATCCCAACCCAATAATATTTCCCATAATGTTGGACCCACCACCCCAAACTCAAGCTCTAAAACAATTGTCTATGCATCGCGATTCGAGTGCGGGTCATATGGAAAAGTCATATAATCTAAAGGGATATGGCTTAATGTGGCTAATAAAAAGGCTTTAGAAAGGCTAGAAGGGGCTGAGAAGGATATATAATAATAAAATGGACAGCAAGCTAAAAGGCAACAAGGGGCTTATGAAAGAACTGCCTTAATCACTTTCTAAACTATGCAATTTAGTCATTCTCTTACCTTTAGCACGTTCATTTAATGGGTTCATCAACTAGCTTAGATCTCACGGCCTACACACCACTCATGGTTCCCTGAGATCGAACATACTTTCTATCGCATTGCTAACTAATCTTTTCTTTACTATCAATGTGTGTTTTCCTGCAAATACTCAAAGCATACAAAATAAAGCAGCTCATAAACATACTACTTTCTATCATCAACTTACTAAGCTTATGCTTTCAAGCTATTAAACACATTCTACATCTAATCCATCTCTTAAGCTTTTTAAAAAAATTCAAATTTCTCTAAAAAAACAGTAAATCACATAAAAATGGAGATGAGGGACAACGAATCCCCACCCCCAACTCAAAAATGAGTCGTGTCCCCACGACTCGAAAAGACTCAATAAAAATATAAAAATAGCAAATAGTGCATATAGAGGAAAGGTAGGGAAGAAAGAAAACATACTCTTCGAGGCTATTGCCTCGCTTGATTAATACCTTAGATAAGGTGCAGTGATTTCCTTGTATGTAAACTTCTAGTATCACCAATTTCGCTTTCCCTTACATCCTCTTGTGTTCAATCCTAATCAATCACACTCTAGAAATCTCTTGTTTCTCATCTTCTTTGTAACGATGTAGGGAAGGATTTAGATTTGAATTCATGGTGATTTGGTAGTGTTTTGATGTTAGGTGAAGGTTTGTTTAAGCTTTAATGGAGTTGGGAGAGATTTGGGGAAGAAAGAGAGGCTTAAGGATTGGATAATTCAGATTAGACTAGCCTTCCTCTTCTTTATAACCTAAAATTTGAATTTTTCTCTCAATGTCCCTAAAAAAATTCGTTTTTTATTTTTTCCTCCAAATAAGTTTTTCTCCACACCATTGGATAGATCTCAAAAAAATATGCGGTTTAGACTCGAGAAAAAGTGAATTCCGATACCCGAGCGCAAAGTTATGCCCGTTCGAAGTTTTTGAAAAATTTCTCGCGCTGATAGATGCGGTGCACCGCGGAAACCTGCGGTACACCGCAAAATACCTCGGCCCAAACCTTTAAAACTCCGAAAATTTTCCAGTTTTTCACCCCAAATCGAACCCTTGCATACCTACACACCAAAAACACTAATACCTTTCTCAAATACGCAATATGCACTCAAAAACACATAAACCAACTAAAAAGAATGAAAACACTAAAAAAACTAAACCAATAAAGCATTTAAAGCTTGGGGTGTCTCCCAAGAGCACTTTTATTTAACGTCATTTAAAGTTTGACGGGTTACCTCCATTATTCCTTGATTATGTAACCTCCCCAGCAGTGGGTGAGGTTATGTATGTCTACAATTCGTGTCCTTTGACCTCTCGAAGGTTGTATCTCTATTAATTTTGGTGTCACTACTCGAGTAACAACAAATGGTCCCATCCACTCATTTTTGAAACCTCGTGGTCTATTCTCTTGTTTGGAGGCCTTCCAAGCAACCGTGGTTCCGACCCCAAACTCATTTTTAGCTTTCTCCTTCACGGGTTCATGGTGGTGGTCCTTCTCTTTAACCTCTTTAGATACTTCTGGAACAATGGGGAACTCAAGTGGCTCCTCCTCTAGAATTTTGTCTAAAACAAGGGATGTTTCAGAATTTGCTTTTGTAATGAGGGTCACGTCTTCAACCTCGATCTCTACACTCGCATTCTCCTTTGTTTCCGAAATATCTTCTGTGACTACTTGTTGCGGTGTGAGTTCTTTTGTATTACTTTCAAGCATTTGGGTGTAGGTTTTGTCATTACACACCTCTACAAATGCTTTATCGATGTCACCGTTTGAATGATTCGTCGTTATTGGATTGGGAGGTGACATCAATGGATTACTAGGTGGTGAATCCATCCTAGTCTCTTCTTCTTCTATCTCTTTTGTAACCAAGACCTCAATATTTGATTCCTCTAAACACGGCTTGGCTGGGTTTTCCATGGATGTAATCTTCCCTTCACAAGATTTAATTTCAATTTCGACTCCATTACCAACAATTGACTCATATATGCTTAGCGTGGTTGATTCTTCTATTGTTGGAATCTCTAGTTCACTAGGTGCAACTTGTGGTGATTCCACTTCCTTCTCTTTTTGAAGGCTAAACTTTGTAGCTACATCGAATAAAACATCGCTATCAATTTTACTGGCTTCATCATCTAAATTTGTACTTTGGCCCGGTTGCATAGATGGTGCTTGTTGTAAATTCTCAATTGTATATGTGAGTTGCGTCAATCGTTGCTCCATTAATTGATGGCTTTGTTGCATGACTTGAACTAGTGATATGGTAGCATCGATTTTCGCATCACTCTTTACTATGTTCTCCTGTGTGGCCTTCATGAAACAACTGAGGGAGTCCTCCAACTTCCCGAGCCTATTATAAAGATCACGAAAGTGAATATTCAAAGAGTCTTCCAGTTGTTCCAACCACCACTGTGGTGGAATTTGACCTTGATAACTAGGCGTCACAAGTGGTGGATCTTGCTCTTGATAGGGGGAAATCTCCATACCTAAAGAAAAACCTGAAAAGAGACTAAAACAAAACAAACGTAAAACTGAAAACAACTAAAACTACTAACCTAACTTAAACACAAAATAAAATAACCGCTTTAAATCCCCGGCAGCGGCGCAAAAAACTTGGTGGGTCCTTGTGTGTTATAAAATAATGAAATAAAAGCAAAGGAATAAAGGATCCACAGACCGCAAGTGTACGGGTCGTACCAAGTAATAGATAAGTAAAATCGGGATTATCGTCTCCACAGGGATTTAAGAAGTTATTCTAAATTTGCGTTCAATATCAGAATAGATAGTTTTAATTGCTTTAAAAAGATAAATAATAAAGGAGTTTGTTTTCTAATAACTAAATAATAAAATAGACAATAAAATAAACAATTAATAATTATGCAAGAAAGATAAGGATATGCAAGTATGAATCTATCCTATTGAATCTATGATTCCTAAGAATAAGGGTGAATGGGAAATTTCACAATAGTCGGGAATCTACTATCTCCTAGCCCCCGTCAGGGTGGACCTAGAAGCTATCCTACGGTATTACAAACCCCGTCAGGGCGATTATAAGCTACTTTCAGATGAATACTATTTTACCTCATTGGCTACGTGGTTAGTCAAGCCCGTCAGGGTCAAATAACGGATACCACGCGTCTATATCCTATTTCTGTAATTAAACCCCCTGTCAAGGTGATCCATACGCCACTATATGGAATAGCTAATTACTAAAACCTACCCTTGATTCGCGACGTCAATGGTAGTGAATAAGCACAAGAATATAGTCAATGGAAATTAAGAACCAATTCAATTAAATACTAAAATCCCAGATTCAAATTAAAACAGAAAAACAATATTCAATGGTTCATATAATTACAATCCTAAAGAGAAATTATGCATAAATAAACTTCTTAGATAAATAGCTTAGAAATACCTCATAGACAAAATAGATCTAATACTAATTTACCCAAAGAATAGAGATGGAGAAGTGTTGAATTGATGTAATTAAGCTCTAGCTCTTGCTTCTTCCTCCTCTAGATCCTCTTGATTGCTCCTTTGATGATTTATTTGTGTATATTAAGCTTATGCAGCCAAGGGATAATTTTCTAAGGTTTAGAGCTGGTATTTATAGGTGTTAGGTCGAATTACTTGGAGTGGAAGACAAGTCAAGGACTCTTTAATTCGTAACCCTAAAATCTAGGAAAGGTAAGCTGATTTGATTTGGTCATATCTTTTTCAATACTTATCCGTTTGAGGAGTTCCAATATATGAAACTGCTTGTCTCGGAAAGATCTTTCCATTGGTGCAGACCATTCGTCCAGAATCCATGCCAATCTTTAGTTATGGAATTATCTTTAAAACGTGGCTGGAATTTCAGATTCACAAGGCAGCTTTATCTTTTCCTAATTGAACTCTACTTCCTTCTATCTCCAGATTTCTTCAAGATCTTCTTTCCTTATCTCCTTAGCATTGATTTAGAATCTAATTTATTTCCATATTATCTCTAAAGCTTCACATTAAATAAATAATTAAACCGCATATGCTTTAAAAATAATAAATCATTAAATCAAGACTAGAAATAAGAAAGTGCAATTTAAATTCAGGAAACTCGACTAAGCACACTAGAAATATTCTAAGACTTTAATTCTTACTTCTCCTCCTTGGATTGGTTTCTCATGAAATTTATAAACCTACTAACTTTGCACTAAAAATAAGTAAATTAACGCACAAAAGCTCTATAAATGCAAATAGTCTAATTCCAAGGGGAGAAAGTGTAATATTGTAATTTAAGCACTAAAGTCTATATAAAAAGACCAATTTCATCCTAAAATGATGTCTCCTAAGGGCTTATATTTAGACCAAAAAGAGAGACATCACTATACCGATACCTTAGATCAAAAAGCTTTACCTCAGTATCCGCAAGAAGGGTCTATGGACAACACACAGATAGTACAAGCTCTAGACCATTTGAACACGACTATAAACGCTCAAGAAGAAAAGGTCAGAGGACATGATGCCATACTTCAGATGCTAACTACTCAATTAGCCCAAATAAACAAGCATCTAACAGAACAAAAGGAAGTAAAGGCAATCGAAGGAGGTGAAAACAATGTTGGGTTCGAAGCTTGCAAGGCTATATGCCTTGAAATCGAAAAAGAAAAGGAGGAAGCACCACATGCTGCCATTAGTGCCGTGGAAGTTCCCAGTATTGAAGAAGAGCCAACCGAGTCTAACCCCGAGGAGTCCGACTGTCTAGAAGTTTATCATCTGGAAAGCGATGAAGAGAGAGACGAGTTCATAGAGCTACTGAAAAAGGTGCAAGAGGAGATGCGATCGATGGTAGAGTATGCAGCGGAGTTAGCGAGAGAGAAAGAGGAAGAAGCCTCAAAGGAGGAAGCAAAAAATGAAGTGGCACCTGCTGTGCTAGAGGAGAAAGAAGAAGAGAAGGTGGAATCGCCACCTAGTGTTCAACCAGTGTCATCAACTATTCCTGATACAAATCCGAAAGATGACACTATTCTCAAGACATTTGTAGAGGCGTACCAACCTGAAAATATCAACGCCCAAATGCTTGAGATTGCGAAGAGAGGACTTACACCGCAACAAGTTTTTACGCAAGTTATTCCTGAAAAAGAGGCGAGTGTAGAGATCCCAAGAGAGAACCTGAGGGTTTCGAGAAGAAGTGAGAAAGAGCTACCTACTAAGCTTAAAGATCCGGGAAGTTTCAACCTTCCTATTCAATTACATGGTAGGCTCAAGGTGAAAGCGATGTACGATGTGGGTTCTGGTGTGAATCTCATGCCTAAGTCCGTGTTCGAAAGACTGGGACTTCAGAAGTCAGAGAAGACCCCAGTAAAGTTGCAGTTTGCTGACAACTCAGTGAAGAGGACATGGGGAACAGTGGAGGACGTCTTAGTCCGAGCAGGTAATATCGCCATCCCTACTGACTTTGTTATTCTTGAGTTTGATTCAGATAAGCAGGTTCCGATCATACTTGGACGGCCTTTCATGGCCACAAGTCAAAGTGTGATCAACTTCCAAGATGGGACCATCACCCTTCATGCAAAGAGTGTATCCGAGACCTTCTATGTCTTGGGTAAGAAGCCGAAGAAGTTGGACCCCACCGTGCCTATCATCCACAGCCTTTCACATCACAAAGTCCCTCCTAAGGAAATCCACTTAAAACCTGTGGATACTGAGCCAAACATTGAGTTTGGGGTTGGCCATGAAGTCCTATGGAAAGCCCACAAACGCGAGAATAGGCCACGAAGTTTCAAAGACTCGTGGATGGGACCATTCATTGTCACGAAGGTTGTTTCAGCCAAGGTGATAGAAATTCGCCCCAAAACTGGGGTCAAGCGCAGATTAGTTGACGTTCATAGCCTTACTCGTTGTTGGGGAGGCTATATTCGCAAATCTTGACAGAGGTAACACGTCTAACTTTGAAAGACGTTAAACAAAAGTGCTGTCGGGAGACAACCCGAAGTTTTTTTTATGTTTTCATGTCTTTTACATTCTTAGTTTAAGTTTATTTTAGTTGTTTTTAGTTGATAATGCATATTTGAGAAAGGTATTAGTGTTTTTGGTGTGTAGGAATCAGAGAAATCAAGTTAGGGAACGCGAGGAAAATTTTTGGAGCGCAAGAAAGCACCCCGCGGACTACCCTCACGGACTACCCCATGGTCCGCAGGGATGGTCCGCGAGGTCAAAACCCGTACCACGGGTAGCTACCGCGGGTTTAGGTCAGAAACACGAAAAAATTCCACGGACTACCCCGCGGTACACCGGACCCTAGTCCGCGAGCAAAAAACCCGTACCACGGGGTCCTACCACGGGTTTAGGTCAGTGAGCAAAAATTTTCGAGCATCAGATGTCACGGACTACCCTGCGGTGCACCCCATGGTCCGCAGGGGTAGTCCGCAGCGCCGCCAGAGGAGAGAGAAAGTTACGGGATTGAGTTATAAAGGAGGTATTGAAGCTATTATTCCGAATTTATTAAACCTTAACCCTCTCTTTCTACTCCACAACTCTCCTAACTCCATTGAAGCTCATCAAAACCTTCACCAATCACCAAAACACTACCCAATCATCAAGGAAAACACATCAAACCTTCTCTCCACATCATTACAAGAGAGAATCAAGCTACCAATCATCACCAAATTCATTCAAATTGAAAAATCAAAGAGCCAAATTTCACAAATTCATCACACAATTTCTAAAATCCAAGCCTACCCATTACAAATCATCCTCACCCATATAGAGATTCATCACCAATTCACCCATCCTAGGACAAATAAAGCTTGTTCATCCATTAATTCAAAAGTTAAAATTTAAAGGGTTGCTAAAGCTTTGAGTTGGGGGTTAATTGAAGATGACTAATAGAACATCAATCTTATCTAGCAAGAGGGAGGTAAAGAGTAACAAAGGAGTGGATTTAAACAAGAAGAAATCAATTGACAAAGGAGATAGTTCTAAATCAAAGGGTAAAGATAAATTGAAAAGTGGGAAACCTTCGTATGATAGTAATGGTAAAAAGCTTTATTTTTATGCAAAGGAGAGAACACAACCTCAACAAAATCCTATACCTATAGAGAAAGTGGATACTTCAAAGGCCTTGAAGATTTCTGCAGAGAAACAATTAGAAGAACTACCTTTTGCCTATGAGAAAGTATTCAAGGAGGAAATTAGAGATGGAGATTACAAGAGATTCTTTGAGCTTGGTGAGAAATTGGGTTGGTCTACGTTCATGGTAAGCCGTTCTGAATTATGTCATGAATTAGTTTTGGAGTTCTATCTAGGCCTCTTTAGCCGAGATAGTGATTGTGTTCCGATTAGAGGAAAGTTAGTTCCTTTCACAGTTGAGGAGATTAGGAACCACTTCAAGTTTCAGAAACTGAAAAGTTTTTGCAAATTTGAGGAAGCAGTTGCTAAACGAAAAATCTTTGATAAGGAATTACTTTTTGAGCATGTTTTAGACAAGGAGAAAGTGCAATTACATACGGGAGAATTGAAGGCACCTTGGCCTTACAAATATCTTCAAGCAGATGCTAGAATTTGGCATAATTTCCTTATCCCTAATGTCTTTGGAAACACACGAACTTTGGAGGTGACCATGAAGAACGCGCTACTGTTGGACTGTATTTTGAGAGGAGAAGAAGTTGATGTGGCACAATTGATCTATGAGGAGGTGATACGATTCTCGGTCTCTCCTAAATCGGTTTATAACGTTAAATTTCCAACTATGATCACGTGTCTTATGCGAAAAGTGGTGGGGCCTAGGGTGTGATAAAATAAGATATAAAATAAGTGCAAATAACACCCTAAACTACACGGTTCTGCAAGTATACAGATCGTATGCAAGTTTTAGATAAAGATTCGTTCCGCAGAGACTACAGAGGTTAGGAGAATCTTATGCAAATAGCAAGTGCAAATAATTAAAGCTAGAACAACTAAACGCAAATAAAAGTAAAGACAAATAGATTTTTGTTTGGTTTTCTAAATAACTAAATTAAACTAAGGAATTAAAGACAGAAAAATAAATATGAAAGAGAAGTAATATGAGAATATAGCTTAAGTTATTAGCATGTAATCCCCACTAGTTTTGCCGTTCTAAACATGTAAGGGTGAATCATGTAGTATTTCCCTAATCAGTCCCAATATGCTATCGGTAGTTTAAAATAGGATTTACCTGTGTCAATAAGGCTTCCTAAGCAAACTTTTCCTGTAATTGGTAAAGAGTCACAAGACTCAACCATAGTGATTATCTAGCTAGGTTGGGTTGTCAGATCAAACCTAAAACTAAACGTTATGTGCTAAACATGCAATTGAACACCGTTGTCAATGGTATCCTAATTACTAGATGGTAATTCTAATGGCGGCCGTCCACAAGAACACAGAATATAAATTCAAACACATAAACAGAGAATAAAAACTATAATTCTATTTAAAACATTAAATTCCCAAATTAGATAGATGTCAATCAAAACTAGGGTTCATACATATATGCTAAAACTTAAGCTAAAGAAAATTAGTTCATGAAAGAAAAGAAAGAAATTACAAAACTAAAGGTAGAAGAAGACATTGTTGATGAACAGCTCCTTCCAGACTTCTTTCTTGTGTTCTAAGCTTCCTCTTGGTTTAAGGTTTCACCAAGGATGATTTAAGAGTGTTAAGAGGCTGTATTTATAGGTTAGAGGTTGACCTAATTCGTTTCTTTAGAGATAAGTTAAGTAATGGACTCCTAGCCCAACTCAAATTCATATGGAAATAAAGATAAACACTGCTGCGTTGTTTTGGTCATAACTTCTTTATTATTGGTCCGATTTTGCTCCACAAGATACCAAAAGAATCGCACCAGAATTATCTAGGCCCTTTAGAAGGAATTAACCAAATTCGGCCTCTTTATTAGGTAAAAACGCCTATCTTTGCAGAATCCAGATTTAGGCAGCTTTTCCTTTTCCATCTTTTTAGCAATTATTTCCTTATCTCCAATTCCCATGCATATCTCCTTCCATAAGTTGTTGTCTTTGACTTGGACTCTAATTAATCTCCATCATTATCTTTAAAGCTTCACACTAAATAAATAATTAAACCCAATATGCTCTAAAAATAATAATTCTACAAATCAAGACCCAAAATAGGAAAGTGCACTAAAATAAGCTAAAATCAGCCTATAAACTAATAAATAAGCCTAAAATGATGTCTCATGAGTATATTTTACTATCACAAATGAGGAGACATCAAGACCCCCAACTCAAAGTTGTATCGTCCCGATACAATAAAAGTAAAGAACAGTAGGGCAGTCAAAATAAACAAGAAGAAGTCGGAGGAGAACAAGAACAAAATATAATGAATGATCCTAGAGCATAAAATCCAAAAAATCTCATGTAGTAATGCTCAAGAAATAATGCACAAATATGCTTAATACGCATGTAATCAACAATCCATAAATTCAAGTTAAGATTAATTTCGCAATGCCAGAAGGAGAGGATGATAACTTAGTTCAGGTTAATGGCTATAGGTTGTTCATAGGTCCCAAATAAAGCATCCAATGGTCCACTTACCTACTACCTAATAGCTCAATTGTTTCTCCATCTAGTAGTTAAAAATCCTAAGGTCTTTGGTTATAACTTGGCTTAAGGACGGGTGTGGTATATTTGGATAATGAAAAGTGAGCTTTTGGCTCTCTCCTCACTAGCCATCAACGAATCGCCCTAGAGCTTGAGTTGTTCACTCGAAGATGTTCTCACTCAACCCAATTTATTGATGCTTTTTAATGTGCATCCTCAATATTCCCAATTAAAACCTTTTGATGATATAAAATCCACTTTGCCGGTCCGAATATATATTCTTTTCACATCAATTTTTTTCTTTTGTATAGCTATGATTCTCTTTTTGATGTTCGAGATATCACGCTATTTTTCATATATATATTCTTTTTCTTTTTATGCCCTTGTTGGCAAAATTAGCTCGTAGCTTCTTTTTCATTCACTATTACCCCGGCAAAGGGTTACAATAATAACAATTCATCATCAATAAAATCACAAAGATAATTCCCAAATTCCCAAAGTTCCCTAATGATGAAACCCACCACCCCAAACTCAAGCTCTAAAACGAGTGTCTCAGGTTTTGCGATTTGAGTGCGGGTCATATAGATAAGTCCTAAAAACTAGGGTAAGGATTATAATGTGTTTCAATAAAGGCTTTAGAAAGGCTCAGAGGGGCTAAGACGGATAAATAACAATAATCAAATAACAGGGTGAGAAAGTATAAAGGCTTCAAGTGTTTTAATCATGAAAGAACTGCCTTATTCATTTTTCTAACTACCGGATTTCGTTACGTTTTCACTAATAGTTCATAGACAAGTGGGTTTTCAACTAATTTTAAACCTCACGTTCTACACACCAATTAACTATTCCTAAGTTCCAACATACTTCTTAGCATTGCTCATTAACTTTTATATCCTTTATTTCCTGTTTTCATGCATGCATGCTAAACAATTTTGTTGCATCTTTCAAAAGCATACTACTTACTATCATTGACCTAATAAAATCATGCTCACATAGGTACATTCAAAGATATTCTATGCCTTAATTCAACCTAAAAATTTTAAATTTTATGCAAAAACAAAAAGGAAGATGAGGACAACGAATCCCCACCCCCAACTCAAAAGTGAGCCGTGTCCCCACGACTCGAAAAAGACTCAGGAATGAAATAAAATTTAAAATAAAACTAACTAAACTACCTAATGCATCCAAGCTATTGAGAAAAATTAGAATGACTTACCTGGCTGGCCATAGAGATCCATCATATCATCCTCATCTTCTGAAGCTGAGGGATCGGTGTAATCATCTATATCCTTGTACAAGGTCGAATTATCTACCCTTGTTTCCAATTGCATGATTTCTACCCAAAGGTCTTTGTTATCTTCACGTAATCTTTCAACTTCGTTCTGTAACTGAATAGCCCAATGAGGAAGATCATAAGCAATTTTGGAAGAGGAGGTAGAAGAACCTTGGTCTTGGATTTTTATCTTGTCTAAAGGCCTCCTTGCTGGTGTGGACATTCTAGCAGTTAATCTCTTCTTTGGGAGTGGTTGTTCAGGTGCCTGTTCTTTTGATTTTTCAGAAACCTCATCAAGATTAATGGGTTTTTCAATGGTGGCTCCAGGCAATTTCTTATTCTTCCCAAGGATTGAACACTTTCTCTTGTATTCCATAGCTTCAGATCTATTAGTCATACTTGATTCACCCACAACTCAAGTTATACCAAGGATGGATTAAAAGTTTAAGGAAAATTGGTGTAGCTTGATGTTGTTGCTTGGAATTGATGAAAGAGAAAGGTTATTTGATTGATCTTGGAAGAATTCTTTAAAGCTTGTTGAATATGATGGTGTTTTAATGGTGTAGTGTGATGACTTTGATGAAGGATTGTGTTTATGGAAGATTTAGGAGAGGATTTGATGAGTTGTTGTGTTAATTGTGAAGGTTTGCACAAGCTTTAAGATGTTTATATAGGGTTTGGGCCTAGGGTTAATCTCATAAGGTAAGAGTTTGATTAGGAAAAGAATTCTTTCTTTAAACCGCCTCTTGCGGTGCACCGGACATATCCCGCGGTGTACCGCAGCTTCTGTTGCTCCAAAATTTTTACCTACTGGATAATACCCGAGCTAGCACCCCGTGGTACGGGTTTTTGGGTCGCGGACCAGGGGTGCGGTGCAGGGGGTAGTCCGCAGCATGTCCGTCAAAAAACCCGAGGTACCCAACCCGTGGTACGGGTTTTAGGCGCGCGGACTAGGGTCCGGTGTACCGCGCCATGCCCCGCGATTTTTTTCGACCTTCTGGATAAAACCCGAGATAGCCAACCCGTGGTACGGGTTTTTGGGGCGCGGTGCATCCCTGCGGACCATGGGGTAGTCCGCGGGGTAGTCCGCGCCAGACTTGAAGTTCCTCCAGATTTTTCCTTTTGACCCCAAACTCGTTTCCTGCACAATAACACACTACCTTTCTCTCCCATTAGCTTGAAAACACAATTAAAAATTTACACTAACTAAAAACTAAACACTACAAAGCAAAAACAACTAATCTAAAAAGCAATTAAAACAAGGGGTGTCTCCCAAGAGCACTTTTGTTTAACGTCTTTGAGTTAGACGTGTACCTCAGGCTAATCGCATTCGACAAGGTAGATTTTCTCTCCTTGCTCAAAGTCCTCACTGTCATAGTATCTCTTCAACCGCTGGCCATTCACCATGAATGTCCGTTGCTCGGATGGATTTTCAATCTCAATCGCTCCATGCGGTGTGACTTTGGTAACAATGTAAGGTCCTTCCCAACGGGATTTAAGCTTTCCTGGGTAGTTCGAAAATCGAGAGTTGTATAATAAAACCTTCTGTCCAATCTCGAGATTCTTTGGACGGATCCGTTTATCATGCCATCGCTTTGTTTTCTCCTTATAGAGACGTGCATTTTCATAGGCAAGATAACGAAGCTCCTCCAATTCGTTCAACTGAAATTAATTTGATTAATAATGACGAAATTTCCACCCCTTTCCTTTGATTCCCACGAACTTTTCAGCTCGATTCTTCATAAGTATGGATGGTTCCATCCAAGATTTCGTGGGAAGGGGCACTTCTGGTGGTAACTTGATAGCATAACACCCCTCTGGTGATCCACTCATATCCGCGGTTTCTATACTTCGTTTGTTCGAAAGAATATCCTTCATAAATTTTAGATATTTCGGCATTCTTTTGATAACTTCAACAAACGGCATTTTAATCTCAACCTTTCTCACCATGTCATCGAACTTCTTGAATTCCAGGTCATTGTCCTTCTTTCTGACACGTGAAGGGTATGGTGGTGGAGGGCGTGTATTAAGTTCCACTGGTTTTCTTGTCTTCTCAGGTGTCTCGGCTTGGACACTCTTTGGTTTAACTACCTCCTTAACTGTATCTTCGATTATTTCTTCCCCCCTTTGTTTTGGAATAGGGATAGGCTCTTGTTCTGGTCTCGGTGGAGGTAGTTGTTTTCCACTTCGCAACTCAACTGCATGGCAAGAATCGTCTCTAGGAGCAATAGTATCACTTGGGAGTTGCCCTTTCGGCCTAGTTTGTAATTTACTCGCCATATGTGATATAGTATGCTCTAGTTGCTTGATAATCTTATCCTGGGTTTGAACTTTCTGTTGGCTATGACTTATTTTCTCAGCTGCTTGTATTAATTTAGCCATACTCGAATTCAAGTCTTGGATTTGTTCTTGTTTTGCCAATTGCATTGATTGTTTAGGTGGATCTTTCTTCGGTTCTTGACAAGTTTTCTTAACAATGGATGCCTTTTTCTGAATAGGTTGTGGAGGATTATAAGATTGAAGTTGGGGTTGCTGACTAGTTTCTTGTTTTCTGTCCCAACTCTTTTGTGGAGGTTGTTGATAATTAGTGTAGCTTTCTTGATTGTAACTATTCGAGTAATAGTTATCTTGAGGATATTGAACGGAAGCTACTGCTGGATTATTCATACATCCTGCCCACACATGATTTCTTGATCCACAACCAAGACACGAAGGAATTGTGCATACCATATTTACCTGAGCAATTGTTCGGGCTTGTTCTGTCAGCTCTTCGAGTTGTTTAGCCAATTCCTTAAGCTTTAGAGATTCTGAATTGTTCTCCTTTACTGATTTCTTTGGCCAACTTCTCTCGTTTTCAAGAATTCTTTCCATCCCCAACTCAGCTTCTACAGGATCTAGCAACACAAAACCTGCGTTTCCTACCGAATCTGCTTTCTCTCTTGATTTGTCATTAAGGCCTCCATAAAACAAGGTTAAATAATATTCTGGCGAGGATCTATGATATGGACACCTCGCTTTCTTCTCTGTAAATCGTAACCATGCTTCACCCAAACTCTCTTCCTCTTCTTGTATAAATTGTTCAAGCTCCAACATGTCTTTTAAACGTCTACTAACCGGATAAAAACGGTCTAGGAATCTTGTTTGAAGCTTGTCCCAATCTGGAATAATGTGAGGGTATTGGGCATCATACCAATCGCTTGCACATCCGGTCAAGAAGAACTGGAACATCAAATAATATACTTGCTCCCTAGTAACTCCTCTTACGATATAGGCATCACAGATCTGCATGAATTTCTGAGTATATCGGATCGGATCTTGATGTGCATCTCCGCTGAATAATCCATGAGACGCAAACTGAGTTAACATCCCAGGATCAGGTTTAAATTTAGCGGCTTGGATTTCTGGAGCGCGAATTCCTCGTGGCTCTACTCTAAATTCGATGGGTAGCTCAAGTCTCCTTGGGTTCTCCATCTGTAACTAATCTGAAAAACAAAAACTAAAAACAAAAAGCGTAAAATAGAACTAACTAAAAATAAAAGCACAAGATATATGCACAAGGACTAACAATGTAGTCCCCGGCAGCGGCGCCAAAAACTTGGTGGGGCCTAGGGTGTGATAAAATAAGATATAAAATAAGTGCAAATAACACCCTAAACTACACGGTTCTGCAAGTATACAGATCGTATGCAAGTTTTAGATAAAGATTCGTTCCGCAGAGACTACAGAGGTTAGGAGAATCTTATGCAAATAGCAAGTGCAAATAATTAAAGCTAGAACAACTAAACGCAAATAAAAGTAAAGACAAATAGATTTTTGTTTGGTTTTCTAAATAACTAAATTAAACTAAGGAATTAAAGACAGAAAAATAAATATGAAAGAGAAGTAATATGAGAATATAGCTTAAGTTATTAGCATGTAATCCCCACTAGTTTTGCCGTTCTAAACATGTAAGGGTGAATCATGTAGTATTTCCCTAATCAGTCCCAATATGCTATCGGTAGTTTAAAATAGGATTTACCTGTGTCAATAAGGCTTCCTAAGCAAACTTTTCCTGTAATTGGTAAAGAGTCACAAGACTCAACCATAGTGATTATCTAGCTAGGTTGGGTTGTCAGATCAAACCTAAAACTAAACGTTATGTGCTAAACATGCAATTGAACACCGTTGTCAATGGTATCCTAATTACTAGATGGTAATTCTAATGGCGGCCGTCCACAAGAACACAGAATATAAATTCAAACACATAAACAGAGAATAAAAACTATAATTCTATTTAAAACATTAAATTCCCAAATTAGATAGATGTCAATCAAAACTAGGGTTCATACATATATGCTAAAACTTAAGCTAAAGAAAATTAGTTCATGAAAGAAAAGAAAGAAATTACAAAACTAAAGGTAGAAGAAGACATTGTTGATGAACAGCTCCTTCCAGACTTCTTTCTTGTGTTCTAAGCTTCCTCTTGGTTTAAGGTTTCACCAAGGATGATTTAAGAGTGTTAAGAGGCTGTATTTATAGGTTAGAGGTTGACCTAATTCGTTTCTTTAGAGATAAGTTAAGTAATGGACTCCTAGCCCAACTCAAATTCATATGGAAATAAAGATAAACACTGCTGCGTTGTTTTGGTCATAACTTCTTTATTATTGGTCCGATTTTGCTCCACAAGATACCAAAAGAATCGCACCAGAATTATCTAGGCCCTTTAGAAGGAATTAACCAAATTCGGCCTCTTTATTAGGTAAAAACGCCTATCTTTGCAGAATCCAGATTTAGGCAGCTTTTCCTTTTCCATCTTTTTAGCAATTATTTCCTTATCTCCAATTCCCATGCATATCTCCTTCCATAAGTTGTTGTCTTTGACTTGGACTCTAATTAATCTCCATCATTATCTTTAAAGCTTCACACTAAATAAATAATTAAACCCAATATGCTCTAAAAATAATAATTCTACAAATCAAGACCCAAAATAGGAAAGTGCACTAAAATAAGCTAAAATCAGCCTATAAACTAATAAATAAGCCTAAAATGATGTCTCATGAGTATATTTTACTATCACAAATGAGGAGACATCAAAAAGCGAATGTAGTATTGGGTGAAGAAGAGAAACTCGAGTTTAAGACGAGTTATATTGATAATGCTTGGATCAAAGAAAGCCTTCGAAGAGCGGGTTCTACTCAAGTCTCGAAGGAAGAAAAGGAGCAAAATTGGCAAGAGAAGATGGAGGAGCGTTTAACGAAATTTGAAGCAGCTCAAACTTCCTTAGTCAATGATGTGGCACAAATCAAAGCTAATCAAGTGCACATCATGAAACTCCTTGAGCAATTAACGAAAGGTCCAGCAATTCCAATCTTGGATATCAATGATGCGAGGCAATAGCCTCGAGAGTATGTTCTCTTTCTTCCTTACCATTTCTGTAATTATGCCTATCTGCTAATTTTAATTTCTATTTTCGAGTCTTTTTCGAGTCGTGGGGACACGGCTCATTTTTGAGTTGGGGGTGTGGGGATTCGTTGTCTCTCATCTCCATTTTTCTGTTTTTGGGTGAAATTAAAATTTTTGATGCATGGGAATTAGATGTAGAGTGTGTTTAATAACTTGAAAGCATAAGCTCAGTAGATTAATGATAGTAAGTGATATGTTTATGAGCTATGTATTTGTATGCTTTGAGTATTTGCAGGAAAACACACGTTGATAGTAAAGAAAGATTAGTGAGCAATGCGATAGAAAGTATGTTCGATCTCAGGGAACCTTGAGAAGTGTGTAGGCCGTGAGATCCAAGCTAGTTGAAAAACCATTTGATGAAAGTGCTAAAGGTAAGAAATTTTCTGAATTACATAGTGTAGAAAGTGATCAAGGCGGTTCTTTCATATTTTTAAGCCTTTGAAGCCTTTTTATACCTTCTCACCTTGTGATTTTTGAGTTTAAAAGTTATATCCTTCTTAGCCCCTTCTAGCCTTTCTAAAGCCTTTTTTGAAACACATTATAAGCCATATCCTTTAGATTTTTAGGACTTTTCCATATGACCGCACTCGAATCGCGATGCTTAGACAGTTGTTTTAGAGCTTGAGTTTGGGGTGGTGGGTCCACCATTATGGGAATTGTTGTATGTTGGGATTTTTGAGCTTATTATTGTGCTTTGTGCTTTATATTGATGATGTTTCACAGCATTGTATTGTAACCCTTTGCCGGGGTAATAGTGAATGAAAAAGAAGCTTCGAGCTAATATTGCCAACAAGGGCATTAAAAGAAAAAAAGATATATGAGAAAATTAGCGTGATATCTCAACATTAAAAGAGAGTCATAGCTATAGAAAAGAGAATTGATTTGAAAAGAAAAGAAAATATATATATTCGGACCGGCAAAGTGGATTTTTATGTGAACATCTTAAGCTTTAGTTGTGTTAATTGGGGATGCTAAATTGTGCATCAAGGAATTCATTGGGTTGAGTGAGAAACGTTTATGAGAGTAACTCAAGCTCTAGGGCGATTCGTTGATGGCTAGTGAGGAGAGAGCCAAAAGCTCACTCCAAATTATCCAAATATATGATCATACCGTCCCTAAGCCTACATTACAACCTTAAAGACCTTGTGATTCTTTGTTATGTAATTGAGAAGTGATTGAGCCATTAGAGATTAGTTAAGTGGATTCTTGGATACTAGTAAGGTTTGATGAACAATCTATAGCTCTCAAGGGGAACTGAGTAAAGTCCCAATCCTTCTTACATTGCGAAACTAATCTGATCTTGAAATCAAGCCGTGTTGACTGTGGATATGAGAAGTGCACAGGTATGTAGTTTATGAATATTATTGCATGAAATTTTCTGAGTTATGTGCTTTAGGTTTATTCTATATATTCTGCTATGTTTTTTTTTCTTGTGTTGAGAATTTTATAAGTGTGTATTTCTAGACTTTCCTATGTTTTTATCTTTTATTGTATCGGGACGATACAACTTTGAGTTGGGGGTCTTGATGTCTCCTCATTTGTGATAGATTTATGTTAAGATGAGACATCATTTTTAGTGTTTTAGAAGTCAATAATGTCGATTTTCTTGAGTTTTAGTGCACTTTCCTATTTTGTGTCTTGATTTGTAGAAATATTGTTTTTAGAGCATATTGGGTTTAATTGTTTATTTAGTGTGTAGCTTTAAAGATAAATTATGGAGTTTAATTAGAGTCCAAGTCAAAGACAACAACTTATGGAAAGAGATATGCATGGTAATTGGAGATAAGGAAAGAATTGCTAAAAAGATGGAAAAGGAAAAGCTGCCTAAATCTGGGATTCTGCAAAGATAGGCGTTTTTACCTAATAAAGAGGCCGAATTTGGTAGATTACTCCTAAAGGGCGTAGGAAATTCTGTTGCGATTCTTTTGGTATCTTGTGGAGCAAAAACGGACCAATAATAAAGAAGTTATGACCAAAACAACGCAGCAGTGTTTATCTTTATTTCCATACGAATTTGAGTTGGGCTAGAAGTCCATTACCTTAACAATTCCTCAAGAAAACGAATTAGGTCTTCTAAACACCTATAAATACACCCTTATATCACTTGTAAATTATCCTTGCCTCATAGTAATTAGTTCTTAAGGTTTTATTCTTCCAGTTTATTGTAGAGAGCAAGATGATGTCTTTTATTATTTCTTTTAGTTTATTTCCTTCAGGTATGAACTAAACTCCCCATAGCTTGGGTTTTGCATATGTATAAACTATGAATCCTAATTCTTCTATCTAAGTTTCTTTGGGAATTATATGTTTTAATCTGATATTAGCTTCTTACTTTATATTTGCTTATGTGTTTTGATTTAATGTCTTTCCTAGAATTGATCACTTTAGGATTGTTTTAAGAGTAGTTAGATGTTCTCCTTGACAGGGTGTTTAACTATTGAACCACCACATAATGTCTAGTGTCGATAGCAGTTCTGACAAAACATACTTCTAACTTGATAGTCATTAAGGTTTGTTTTAACCACAGTATCACCAAGACTTGCAGTATTTGCTTAGGGCCTTAGTGGCGTTTGATAACCCTATTTTAAATCACTTCTTGGTTGTGACGTAGCCCCCTTAGTCGCTCTCAAGGTCTAAGGTAGTGGAATTTAGAATCCTGACTAAGTATTACCAAGAGCTAGTATTCTCCCTTATGAACTAGATCTATAGATAGAATTAGAAGGATTAGTGCATACTAGCAAAACCTAAGCTATACTTCTCATCTCATATTCTTAATCTTTTACTTTATTGTCTTTATTTTCCTAGCTTTAATTTAGTTTTAATTCATAAATTCGAAAAACCAAATATTTAATTTTCTGTTTTCTAATTATTTACTTTTACTCGTTATCTGTTCCTACGCGTTTAACACACTTAAGTCCCTGAGAACGAACTCTACTTATCATTAAAACTTGCATACGTCCTGTAATACTTGCAGTACTGTGCCTGTCTAGGGTGAGAGTGCATAGTTTTCCATACTTAATTTGATCTTATTTTTATCACACCCTAGGCGACACCATCATGTAAGCTCTTTGAGACTTTAATTGATCGTCAACAACATGATTTTGTGATTAAATTCTTAATTGGCTTAAACGAGTCTTACTCAGCTGTTAGAAGTCAGATATTATTAATGAATCCTTTGCCTTCTATTAATTCTGTATTCGCTATGTTAAGTCAAGAAGAGAGTCAGAGAAAACTTACTCACCCATCACTAGACTCCACTATACATGCGTTCTACTCTAACAATGCACAAAGACCTTCATCATACAGTGAAAGGAAGAAGATGCTTTGCACTCACTGTGGATACAATGGTCATACCATTGAAACTTGCTTCCAAATTCACGGATATCCAGTTGGTTGGGATGGTCCTAAGGGTAGACGATTTACTTTCAACAACCAAAAACCACAAAACTCAAAGGCTCATTATGCTATGGCTCCAGATTCTCCTCCTTATGACTCTAAACCTTTAACTTCTTATGAATTTACTCCTGAAGAACTAAGTAAACTCATGGCATTGGTTCACTCTTCTACAGTTGATACACCTCCTAACAATGCAGTAGTACATCAAGTCTCATCTCAAGAAGGTATTTCTAATCTCACTTCTTGGATTCTAGACACAGGTGCAACTGATCACCTAATTTTCTCTCCCTCTTTATATACAAATAATGTTGTTCTTGTGAGTGTTCCTGTTACTTTACCTAATGGTGTTAGTATAAATGCTACACATAGAGGAGATATAAAGATTAATCAACACATAACATTACAAAATGTGTTGTGTGTGCCAAATTTTAAATATAATCTTCTTTCCATATCAAAATTAACTAAGGACTCTACTATTTCTGTTGTGTTCTTTCCTTCTTATTGTATTATTCAGGAGAATGTCTCAAAGAGGACGATTGGGACTGCCTCTGAACACAATGGCTTGTATTACTTCTACTCCTCAATAAATGAATTATCAAATAAAGCCTCTTTAGCAGCTGTATCTGAAGTTTTTGATCTATGGCATTCAAGGTTAGGCCACCCTTCAAAAGCAAAGATAGTTGCCCTTAAAGCTTTGAATCCCTCTATTCATTTCTTGCACACAAACATTTGTGATTCTTGTCACTTTGCCAAGCAAAAGAAACTTGTATTTCCCACTTCTTGTACAACTACTAGTTCTTGTTTTGAACTCATTCATTGTGATATTTCGGGGCCTTTTAGGCAAATTTCTCATTCAGGACATAGTTATTTTTTGACAATAGTGGATGATTTTTCGAGATGTACTTGGGTTTATTTGATGAAACAAAAGTCTGAAGTTCATTCTCACTTGCTTTCATTTTATAAACTAATCTTGACTCAATTTGATATAAAAATAAAGGCTCTAAGATCTGACAATGGCCCTGAATTTCTACTCCTTGATTTTTATGCTTCTAATGGTATTGTCCATCAGTTAAGGACTCCTATCAATACATTTTAGTTCTTTTATAAAAAAAATCAAGATTCTACAAGGCCTTTTTTTCACAATTTTTCTCTTTGCAAATGCCCTGTAAAGCTAAGTTCTTTAAGCTTATTTATTGCAGTTTAAAATGCATAAACCACAAACCTGTGTTATTGCATGTCATATTACACTTGATGCAAAAACTGCAAAAGAATTGAAGGAAAAGATAGACGATGAGTACCGAGTAAACATGTAAGATCCAATTTTCAAGAATACAATGCTAATTTTTCAACATAAGTAGACTAAAATGATTATTTCTTAAGGATTTTGGATAATCTTCCACTAGTTGTACCTCTCAAAAGACCTGATACAAACTCCATTGTATATCAACAAGGTTTCTATGTTGGTATTAAAGGACAATACGCCGGAGTAAGTGTTATATACTTACTCTTCTAACTTTATTAACAGAGTAAAGAGGAAGAATATTTTATCCACAATCACTTAACATTTACAGTCAAGTATCACCAGATTCGACAAACTGACACTAAAAGAATAGTTGGATTTGAAGTCAAACCATTCAGGTGACACATTTTTTATATTTATGTAGTATTCACGATAAATTCTCTTTATACATTCAGTGTAAAACACGAATACGAAGGTAAATGGACCGATAAAACGCAACTAAAAACCTGTGACTCAAAGTCAAAAACGTTTAGTAACTAGTTCAGAATCACCTCAAGAAGTTCAAGATAAGAAAGAAATTAATGTAGAATTTGAGGTATTAATTGATACATAATCACTTACTATAAAAGAAAGATGATTTTATATTTATTTTAATTATAGGCAAGTGATGTAAAATGGGCTTCAAGATGGGACACATATTTATTGATGGCGGATGATCAAATCCATTGGTTTTCAATAGTAAATTCATTAATGATTGTTCTTTTTCTATCGGGTATGGTAGCCATGATTATGTTACGTACATTATACCGTGACATTTCAAAATATAATCAATTAGAAACACAAGAAGAAGCTCAAGAAGAAACGGGTTGGAAATTAGTACACGGAGATGTATTTAGACCACCTATGAATTCAGATTTACTCTGTATCTACGTAGGTACAGGTGTACAAATGTTCGGTATGATTTTAGCAACCATGATTTTCGCTGTTTTAGGGTTTTTATCACCTTCGAACCGTGGTGGATTAATGACAGTTATGGTTTTTTTTTTTTTTTTTTTTTTTTTTTGGACGAAAGGAGGGTGCCAAAGCACCCAAGAACAAGACAAAGAAATTAACCTATCCCTAATTTGCAAAAAGCCGAAGATAAATCGAAAATACTAAATGTATTCCGATGAGCAAAAGTTGCTGCGTGCCTAGCCTCCTTCGCCAATTTATCCGCATTCCTGTTGAGCTTTCTATTGATGTGTTTGAAATGAACTTGCCCAAGCTCTTCAGCGTTGTGGATAATTTTTTGTAGGATGGGTTGGATGTTCCAACGAGCTGCTGACACCTACTTTATACCTTGAATAACCTCAAGGTTATCTGAATGGATTGTAATTCTTTCCCCTGGAAAGTAAGCTCCTATTTGTGTAGCTTTAAGGATTGCTTCTGCTTCTCCTTCCAGTGCCGAATTACAATCGATTGTTGTACTTTGTTTGATGGGTATTCCTTGTTCCTTTTGAATTCCAACAACTGCAATTCCCGTAGGTTCCCATTTGTTTGAGAAAGATGCATCACAAAATAACGTTATGTCTTCCTCCTGTTCTTCATTATTTGTGTTCCTACTTTGGTCTTCTCTATTATTGAATCCTTTGTACCCATCTCTAAGCCAGTTAATTCCGTGAATTTCTCGCATAAGTTTCTTGGAAGCAATGTTAATTCCCGTTCCATCAACCGCAATTCCTTCATGTAAAGCTTTCATTTTTGCCTTCCATATGTTCCACAGGTTGATCATTAAAAAATCTCGTACCACATTTTTATCCCATCCCCCTTTTGTGTAAGATTTGATAATTTTCAAAAACCAATCTTCAATCTTATCATCTTGTTCATCCTGTATTTTGATCTGTAGAATAGATCCAGCCCACATTTCTTTACACATCGTACAATGTAGAAGTATATGTTCTATATCTTCTTTCTCGTGATTACACCATAGACAGTTTTTTGCGTCTGTGCATTTTCTTCTATACAAGTTTTCTCTGGTTGGAATTGCATTATTAATAATTCGCCACATAAACAGTTTTATTTTTTTTGGGATGTTTGAGTTCCATATAGTTTTCCATATTTTCGTTTCTTGCATGGCTCTAGTTCCAATTGTTGTGGCTTTATTGTTGTTCTGCTCCTCTGTCAGTACCTTATAAGCTGTTTTCGTATCATAATTTCCATCTTTAGAGAAAGGCCAAATCAATTTGTCATACATACCATATTCTTTAATCTTGGTTTTTTTTATGAGGTGAATTATAGGTGCCGGGAAAAGATTATCCAGCTTTTCCAAATCCCATTCATTTTTGCCTTCTTTCATTAGTTCATGAACTTTCATAATATCAGATCCTATCGGTTTCTCTAACTCCCATTTAGTGTCTATCCACTTTTCATTCCAAATATTAGTATCTTCTCCATTTCCTATCATTTTTATTCCGTGTTTTTTGATAAAGTCTCTTCCTTCTATAATGCTAGCCCAACTCCAAGTCCTGCTTTGTCTAAGTTTACACGATAATAAATTAGATTTATTAAAATATATACCTTTAAGGAGTTTCGCTGCAATGTTTTCCGGGTTGTGTATTAACCTCCATGCTTGAGCCGCTAATAGGACAGTATTCATCCTCTTAAAATCTTTAAACCCTAGACCACCAATTAATTTGCTTACTGTAATTTTTTCCCATGCTATCCAATGTATTCTATTCCTTTCACCTGAATTCCACCAAAAATTAGAGATAGCTGAAATAAGTTTATTACAAAAGGAGATCGGGAAGGAAAAAATAGACATATAATAGTTTGGAATGGCCTGGAGAATAGCTTTGATGAGAACTTCTTTGCCCCCTTCCGATAGTAATTTAGCTTTCCATCCTTCTGTATTTTTAAAGACTTTTTTTGCTATCCACTCTAGGGACTCCACTTTTGATCTCTTATGACATAGTGGGATCCCCAGATAGTATCCCAGATCTTCGGTTTCTTTGATATTCATTGTTTTTGATATCTCATCTTTAATTTCATTAGGAGTTTCTTTACTGAAGATTATGGCCGATTTGTGAAAATTTATTCGTTGTCCTGAGCCTTTACAGTAAATATCTAGACATTCTTTAAAATGTTCGATCTCTGTACCATCCAAGTCTATAAAGAAAAGAGAATCATCTGCGAATAAAAGGTGGGAAATCATCGGGCAATTCCTATTGATTTTTATCCCATTAATCAGTTTACTCTGGGTTATAATGGGAATTTTCGCGGGTTATACATCTTCACGGTTACATAAAATGTTTAAAGGCACTGAATGGAAGAAAATTACTGTTCGAACAGCTTTTTTATTTCCGGGGATTGTGTTTTCGATTTTTTTTGTGTTGAACGCGTTAATTTGGGGGGAAAAATCTTCAGGTGCGGTACCTTTCGGTACAATGTTTGCTTTATTTGTGTTATGGTTCGGTATCTCGGTCCCACTTGTGTTTATAGGAAGTTACGTTGGGTTTAAAAAACCAGCTCTTGAAGAACCGGTTAAAACTAATAAAATACCTCGACAAATACCTGAACAAGCGTGGTATATGAATCCGATATTCTCGGTTTTAATCGGAGGGATTTTACCGTTTGGGGCTGTTTTTATCGAGCTTTTCTTTATCTTAACATCGATTTGGTTACAACAATTTTATTATATATTCGGGTTTTTGTTCATCGTGTTTGTGATATTGATTATCACATGTGCGGAGATTACGATTGTTTTGTGTTATTTTCAGCTTTGTAGTGAAGATTATTTATGGTGGTATTGATTATCCCATTCGATACACTCACCTCGCCGCCGGACCTCATTCATCTTCCAACTTTCTGACTATATCTATAGATTCCCGTGAATCAGTTTCCACTTCCAAGTCAATCAAACCAAGTCCCTATACCAATTTAAGACCTCGATGATCTAGTTATCCGACCAAAAGATCATCTATTCACCATTTTTGACTTGTATTTGATGAAACTTTTTGTTGAGTCCTTAACCTTGAGGATTTTCCCCATCCCATGAAGGATGATTGAGATTTTGGCCATATGGGCTTATTGTGTAGTAACATTGAGTGGACCTAGGTAGACATGTATACTTATTGATGACGGTGGTCGTTATGTGTGTGTGTGTGTGGGGGGGGGGGGGGGGGTGGGGGGTGGGGGGTATGGATTGGATTGCGGTAAGGAGGATTGTATAAAGAAATTTGGGAATTTATTTTGATTTTATAAATTTTATGAGGTTAAATAGGTGAATGGTATGGGGAAGTGTGTGCAAAGAAGATAATAAATTTTGGGGGTAATTTTTTTTATTTCTTTTGGATTAAAAAATAAATAGGGAATACGATGTAAAGAAAAATAAATAAGTTTAAGGGGGTTTTCAAAAAAAATTAAAATTTATAAGGTTAAATAATAATTATTTAATATTTTTTGATTGATTTAAAATAATAAAAATAATTTAAAAATGAGTGAACCAAAAAAATAGACATAATTCGTCAAAAAGAAATAAAAAGGTAGGATTTATGCTTTTAGGGACAATGATACATATATGGTGAAATAGGGGGTATCGTGTCAAAATATGAAAACATCACGAGATATGAAAGCCATACTCTTATGCTTTTTTATATAATAATTAAAAAAATGATATATAATTAAAATGATTGCTCAATTTCCCCAACAACTAAAAAGAGATTATTCCAGAATTTGCGACAATACACACTAGACTGGTTATTTTTTTGCTTGTAATTAGTATTATGTTATGAATCGTAGAATTAATATTTAAACTTAATTAGTAAATATAAATTTTATGTATATCTATTAAGTATATAATATAGCCATTATTAATTATAGTCGTTGTACTACAGTTACTATGTAGATATATAAATTATCCATGTACATGAATAAATTAATCAATCAATCAGTGAAGTTTCATTTTATTTCTGACTTTTAAGTTTCTGCATTTCAATTCATTGTTTTATTTCTCTCTAAATTAGTTTATTCATTACACATTAGTGCTTTCATTGCCTGGTCTCTGCCTCCACCATGGCCAAGGGAAAACATCTGAAAACCCTAGATGATATTGTGAAAATCTTCAAGAAACTGGATCTAGTTATCCGACCAAATGATTATCTGTTCACCATTTTTTACTTGATATTCGACGAAGCTTTTTGGTGACTCCCAGATCTTCTTCCATCCTCATGAAGCATCATTCGGGATTGGGATTTTTCCATATGCACTTGTTGTGTAGTAACACTGAGTAGGCCTAGGGAGGACATGTATACTTATTGATAACGGTGGTGGTTATTGATTCTTGGGTTGGATAGTGGACATCGTGAGATGGGATGGAGTGGATTTGATTGCGATTAAGATGATTGCACAAACAAAATAATTTTTTGGGGATCTATTTTGACTTTATAAATTTTATGAGGTTAAATAGGTGAATGGTATGGGGAGGTGTGTGCAAAGAATATAATAAAATTTCGAAGGTTTCTTATTTATTTTCTTAATTTTTTGGGGGTAAAAAATTAATAGGGATTACGATCTAAAAAAAAGGTTTAAGGGTTTTCAAAAAAAATCAAAACTTATAAGGTTAAAAGATAATAATTTAATGTTTTTTCAATTGACTTAAAGTAATGTAAAATTGAGTTAACAGAAAAAACAAATGGCCGAAATCTGTCAAAAGGCAGTAAAGAGGTAACATTTATGCTTTAGCGGTCAAGCATACATGTTTAGGGAAGTAGGAGGTATCGTGTCAAAATGTGAAAACATCAAGGAACACATAAGCCATTTACTCTTATATTTTTTTTTTATATACTTCATATACATGATGATTTAAGAGAATGACATATAATTAAATTTTTCTCTATAATATTTTATAATTTTATATTAGTTTCAGATAACTATATAGTAAGTTGTGAGCTTAGAACAAATTCAAATAAATAAGAATGAGATGTCATGTTTAGAAATAATTTAAAAATTTCAATAATCATATATATAGAAAGAATCCGAATAATATAAAAATACGAGTGTTGTGGTATTCGAACCTTCATAAATATCAAACCCCTTCAACTCAATTTTTTTAGTTTCCCCACTAAGTTATTTCTTAAATATAATTTCAAATTCCATCTATACGAATCTCTTTCAAAACTCCTTTGATATTATTCATTTTTACTATAAATCATTTCTACCAATACAAGTGACCCAGTTTAAAGATTCACCTAAAACCTTCAAATTTTATATTTTTTCGGTTGGGTAATGATTGTATTGAAATGAATGAGAAACTGTACGATATACAATGAATCACCTACCAAGACGCGAAGACTTGAGGAAACTATAAAGTATGTACTAATATAAAAACTTATGTTTAAATACTAACTAGAAAACCTAGAATTTTAAATCTTTTAAAATATAAAAACAACCTAAATTAATTGAAAGTTAAAAATACTAAACTAAATAAAATCTAGCTAAAAAAATTTAAAGAAATATTAATCTTATAAAAAAATTATAGTAATAAAGTTAATAATTTTACTATATAATATTTTTCGGGTGAAAAAAATTCGTATCAAATTCATAATTGGATATTATCAAATATACATGTTACAAATGATCGCTATGTTTCCCCAAAAAATAAAGAGCTATGTTTCCCAAAAAATAAAGAGACTACCCCAGAATTTGGGGGAAACACACCCTGTAAACTTTGTTATTTTTTTTTCATTACAAGGGAGATCCTATCGGATCATGGGATACAAAGAAACAAACAAGACAAAACTAGAGTAACACTTCAGCAACTAATTCAGGGCTATATATCCTCCTTGGAGTCTTCCACCCCATCCGGTCTCGAGTAAGTACATCCCAAATACCGTCTAGGGGGTCATTTAATCTACGGAAAGGCTCGACTTGTGACACTCAAAGTTTTACTAACCCGTCCGCACAATAATTACTCTCCCGAAGCACACCCCTCACCTTGAAAGATGCATTCCTCCCCAAAATCTGCCGAATCCGATCTATCCAAATAGCTGCTGGACTTCTCTTGTATTCCAGCTGATCAATTAGTTTTGATGCTTCCAAAGAATCAATCTCTGGCTCTACCTCTGTTAGCTTCAATTCCTCTGCTAGGCGGAGACCCTGATAAAGTGCCATGAGTTCAAGACCAGTTACCATATCCCAATCCGACCTCATCGAGAACCCACATACCAAACTACCTTCGCCATCCCTTATGACACCCCCACCACCCCCACATCTCCTCCACTTATTATATCCTCCATCTGTATTTAACTTGAAACCCGACTGCGGCTTTACCCAACCCAAAAAATTAACCGAAGGCGTGCCACGAATCACTCCCCGCGGAAGTAATCCCCACACTCGCGAGAAGCTAATAGCAAAGAACAGCGCCTTTCTAACTACATCTTTAGCCGAAGGAAATTCGCCACCCTTGAACACTATGTCATTGCGAATTCGCCATAAACCATCAATTATAGCCCCCAATAGAACGCTCCACGATACACCCGAAAAATAACTCTTGCTCGCAATGTGTTTATTCCACCACTCGGCCCCTACCAGGTCTAAGCCCCTCCCTGAAGTGTTGCTCGACTCGCCTCCAGCTGCTGTGAAGAAAACGCCACCTGCTGTTTTCGGGAGTAAACTTCTACCTCGGCCCCCTTGTAGCTGTTGTTGCTGATGCAACTCGCCACCTGTATCGCTGCCAATTCGTTGCTGTCCCAACTCAACCAGTAGCCTCGTACCTGTACGAACCAGATCAGAAGGTCCTGAAGCAGCCGAGCTCTGATGTTGTACATGTCCACTATAATTTCCCATAATTGCGCTGCAGGTCCCTGTCTCAAAACCAACATCAGTAGCCGAATCAGCCTCATATCTTCCCCTCCCTGTACCTGAAAACCATACCGCTTCTTCCTTAACTATTTTCCAAACCTCACGAGCCTTACACAATCCTTGAACACATGAAGTGCATTTCCTCAACTAAACCACAACACGGGCAAAGACCCGAGTCAACCACGCCTCTTCTACTCAAATAACCACAAGTAGCAAGTCTATCATGAGAAGCTCTCCATATCAATACACGAATTCGTTGAGGCACTTTTAATTTCCGAATCTTGTCCCACTTAACTCTAGTTTGCGTCTCATTGTCCTCAATATCCCAATATGCCGACTTCGTAGAATAAACCCCATTAATCTCTCTTGTCCAATATAATTGGTCCCTATTATCCATCCCCCCAGAAACCGTGATTTCCGTGATCTCTAATAACTTTGAAACCGGAAGTAGATGCTGAAAATCGTTCCAATTCCAAGAACCATCTGTTAGCAAATACTCTTTTATTTTTTTCATGCGATCATTCGAATCTATACCACCAATGACAAAATCAATTAATGGCCGGTCACCCAACCAAATGTCCAGCCAAAAACAAACCTCCGTCCCATCATTCACGAACCATCGGGATCCTCGTCTAACTACGGCAATACCTTCCACAATGGCTCTACTCATTCTCGAATCCGTTTCTCTAGAGACATAATGTAGATGATTCGAGTTAAAGTATTTCTGTCTCATAACAATAGGCCAAATCGTGTTGGAGTCCGTAATGGCTTTCCAACCCAATTTACCTAGTAACACTCGATTCATATCCTCCGCGTAGCGAAAACCTAGTCCTCCCAAAGTCTTAGGCTTACAAATATCCTTCCAAGCTATTCAATTAATGTGTCTCTGTTCCTCCGTGGTACCCCATATAAATTCTCTACTGATTTTGTCAATCTCTTGGCAAATATATGTAGGTAACTTTTCCACTTGCATGATGTGCATAGATGCTGCGCTAAGAATCGATTTGGCCAGCGTGATGCGACTAGCAAGTGATAGAGTAGCACCTCTCCACTTTGCGAGTTTGCCCCTAAGTTCCGTGATGAATTCGCCATAGAAATCTCGAGGTCGCCTAGCCGAAAGGATGTGTACCCCCAAATACTTGCCCAAACCATTGCTCCGCTTGTATCCGCTTCTAGCTTCAATGACTGACGCAACTTCCTCATCTACATTTCTAGAAAAATACACCATTGACTTCTCCTTACTAATTGTCTGGCCCGCGTCCTTGCAAAAGGTGTCCAATATGTCCTGTAAAAGATCAAAATTATGCACAGTAGCTTCCGAAAAAAGTGTAAGATCATCTGCGAAAAAAATATGGGATAAAGGAAACCCCCTTGAAGATAATTTAATGGATTGCCACTCTCCGGCCTCCACACGCCTTTGGATGAGAATCGGTAAGCGCTCCATAAAATGACGAAAAGATAGGGCGAGATAGGATCGCCTTGTCGGATTCCTCTCTCCGATTTAAAAGACGGTAAAGGGTCCCCCCTCCAGAGTACACTTAACTCATTGCCACTCATACCCTGCATTATAAGCGCGATCCACATTTCTGGTATTCCTAACGATTCTAGGGAGTCTTGAATAAAGTCCTAACGCACTTTATCATATGCTTTCGCCAAATCCACCTTAATAGCCATATAACTCTTCTTCCCCTTGGCATGCCGAAACAAGTGATCAATCTCACTTACCAATACCACGTTATCAATAGTAGACCTGTGAGGTAGAAAACTGCTCTGAAAAGGACCAATATAGGATGCTAAAATAGGTCTCATACGATTCACAAGGACCTTCACACAGATTTTATAACATACATTAATTAAACTAATCGGTCGAAACTGAGATATAAATTCCGGATTACTAATCTTGGGGATCAGGTGAATCAATGTCCCCAATACTTCCCTCGGGAATTGGCCCTCCCTACACGCATTTCTAATCATATCCATTACTGAAGCGCCTACGGTGTCCCAACACTTCTGGTAGAAGCTAGCGGTTAACCCATCTGGACCTGGCGCCTTATTCGGATTCATTTGAAAAACCGCTATTCTGACCTCTTCCTCCGAAACCCCCTCACTAAGCCAACTGATGTCGTTGTCCTCCAAAGAAGGTAGTCGTGATAGTACAAAACTCTAGAGCCCTCTATCTTCAAGCGCGAATAAATCTCGATAAAAGTCCCGTACCCAAGTTCGTTCTCTATCCAAATCCTCAATCCAATTATTCTCTCCATCTCGAATCTTCAAAACGCTCACCCGCCTAGTCCGAACTTGAGCCACTCGGTGATAATAGGCCGTGTTACGATCCCCGGAATTAATCCTCTCTGTATGCGCCCTCTAAAACCATAATTCCTCCTCATGTGTTAACACACTCTCATATTCACCCCGAAGTCTTTTCTCCAAGTCTATTAGCGATGAGTTATATTTTACTTGGAGTGCTTTCTGAATCCCGACCAGTCTCGCGAGCAGTCTATTCTTTTTACGAAATATATTACCGAAACAATCGAATTTCCACACTTGAATAGCTTCCTTGATTTTGTTGATGTTGCTACCTAAAGAATGTTCATTTCGACTCAAATTTCCCTCCACCAATTCTTTAAACCCCTCATGATGACCCCCATGCCGACTCAAATCGAAAACGCCGTGTTCTAGGAATTCTCACCAAACCTCTGTCAAGACAAACAAGTATAGGCGCATGATCGGAGTGAACACGTGGGAGATGCTGAGCACGCGTAACCCCAAAAATATCAAACCATTCCTGATTACCATAAGCTCTGTCCAATCTCTTTAATAATCTCAACCATGTATTCTAAGAATCGCTCCATATGAATCTTGGCCCCTCAAAACCCATATCAGATCATCCACATTTATCTCCCCACCTCTCGAATTTGACCATATACCGAGAAATGTCGTCATTCTCACCCGATATATCCTCCGTTAACCCCACTTGATTGAAATCACCGATCACCAACCAAGGTTCATGTATCATTCCCGAAGCATCTTCAAGTGCATCCCAGAGATAGTCCCTAATCCACGCCTTAGGACTTGTGTAAACTGCAGAAAGAATCCAAGAAACACATGAGATTTTAGAGATACGAACATTGATTACCTGTTTGCTAGCCGATAAAACTTGGATTACGATATCCTCATTATTCCATAGGATCCAAATCCCTCCCAAAAATCCAACTGCCTCAACTCTAATGGAATTGGACATCTAAAGAGACTGAATGATCCGTGTAGCTTCCGACCCTGCAGCCTTCGTTTCCACCACAATAGCGATAAGTGGTTTGTGTCTCTGGCGCAAGTCATTGAAAGCCTGTCTAAAACCTGCACTATTAGTACCTCTAGAGTTCCAAAACAATACATTAGTAGGGTAATTAGTTGACGCCCAATTACCATTACAATCATTTAATGTAAAAGACATAAGAAAATTTAAAAGGAAGGAAAATAAAACCCATTAGGTGATATGACTTAGTTCGCCTTCCTCGAGGTCCATATCCTTTAACTCCATAGGCGCGCCATCTGCCATAGTTGCATTATCCATTGTCACATCATCCGAATCCGAACCATCGAGAAAAAAGTCCTTGTAATCCGGTGCATCTGGCTTATCCGAGAAGAACTCTTTAAGCGCCAGTTCCCCGGACTTCCAATCTCTTGTTTTCGTACCTGGAGAGGAAATAACAGCCTGCAACAAATTAGACCCAACCGGGTCTATATTAGTTTGTACCTGTAACGGCCTGGAGTTAACGAAAATAGGGACCCCATCCAAGGTCCGAGAGTCCGCTGCTGGTCCTGAAGCGGCCTGGAGACAGACTTCATGAGGCGGGGTGCTGTTGATATCCCCAGGTCCGCTCACGTGATGGATGTTCTCAGAATCCAGAGAATGCCGAGCCCCTGAAGAATTGATAATAACATTTTGGTCCCTGGCGTGCAACACTTTCACGGAAGACCCCATACCAGCTGAAATAACCTTACCACCATCTTTAACTAAAGTACTTTTCGACCCCGAAGCAACCATATTATACCCATTTGCACTAGTAACCATAGGAGCCCCATGTTGACAAATATGAGCACCAGAATCCACGCCCTCCCTACTGCTATTATTACTCGTTTTTTTCTTGTCCTTACGGGAAGGGGCTGGACCAACTTTTTCACCATCAATAATTCGAACCCCTTCTCTACTAAAAAAACCCTCTTGTAGCTTATCACTAACTAAATCGATTACATTATGCTTACGTAATTCTTCACCCGATCGACCCTCTTTCCGCGTTTCTTTCTCACGAATTTCCCCAATGGTTGGGATTGTATCTTTACTCCTCGGGTGTACCCCACTCGTCTCTCCACTGTCTAGATCAGCAAGTGCTACAAACCGAGACCCCGCCGCCTTATTGTTGTTTGAAGCCCCAGACCTTTTCTTATTCGGTGTGCCATGCCCCTTGCTAACGCCTATATTACTACCTTTGTAATTACCCCGAGCAACCTGATTATTAATATTCTGCCTTGGCCTGCCCCTCCCTCTATCAACGGTCATCCAATCACCATAAAGAGGGGGAGGATTCTCTGTAGCTGCATCAATCGGAGTATCGATCTGTACAGAAGTATTTTTCTCCCCTTGCAACTCTCCCTGATCTCTAGAAACGGGACAACTATCTTTCGCATGGCCAAACTTTCCGCAATTAAAACAGATTAGGTGAAGGCCTTCATATTCGACTTTCTGCAAATAATCACCGATACGGATAATCGACACCAATGGTTTATCAAAATCGACTTCTATCCTTGCGAAATTACCTCTAGCCCTTGATCTCGTGAACGGGTCCACCTTAACCATTTCCCCCACAATATTTCCTAAGTCGGATAGAATTTCCTCTGTGTAATTTATTAGTGGTAACCATGGGAAATGCACCCAGACAGTAGTACGAATGATTGGCGCGTCTTGTGGCATGAAATACGGATCCCAAGCTCGAACAATTAGGTACCTATCCAACACCATCCAAGGGCCCCCTCCCAAAGCTTTGTTATAGTCCTCTAAATTCATAAAATTTGCCATGAAATACCCAAAACCGACCTCTACTAAATCCATGTGAGATTTCCGAGCCCAAATTTGCATCAATTTGCTCGATAAATAGTTGAACCCTACATTATGGCCTAGTAATCGAATAATGAGTGAACGATGTCATACCTTACACCCATTTAGTTTCTGTTTCGCAGTACAGATTAGTTGAGGGTAAGTAGTATCAGATGATGGTATATCATCCACCATTGCATACTGATCAAAAACATCTTTGTCCACTGAATTAACCATATTGTTGTCATTTTTCGAGATACTGTGAGATGAGTCCACTTCGGGATGTTCCTCAGCCACTAAGGAGTTGGAGTTCATAGCCGCTGCCTTATACGATTTTGGAGGAGGCATCACTGCCAGTTCTGTCCCATTTTTGAAACTTTGTTCCGCCGGCACAGATAAGTTCGTGCTGTTTCCTGCATCACCCATTAACGAAATAATTGATTCAGGAGCAGGGAGAAGGAGATTACCTGGTGGCGTAGAATTCTGCAGCTCCGGGACCATTCCTTCCATCGCAGAGTCATCCCTTTTATCCTCCCCTTCCGAAAACGTTGGGTTCTAGATTATGTTATTAAGGGATAGGAGGAATCATGGCCCAAGGCAGAGTCCATGATTGCCAAGACTTCTCTCGTATTTCCTTTCGAACGATCCAAATGCGTTGGTGAATTTGATTGAATACCCGCTAAAACTGGAGATAATTCATCTCTATCGGGATAACTTAAAGCACGTTTGGACCCTTTCTGTCCCTCTCCAACATCGTTAGTCTCAGCGCCATCAATCGGGCTTCTTAGCGGTGGCTGCGACGAAGAGTTTGAAAAAAGTTTCAATCTTTTTGCAGACAATTTTCTCACCCTTTGAAAAAACTCTTTGAGTGATCATTTGAAAAATTAATAGCCAAAGTCCGAACTGAATGAAGTCTCACCCTTCCAATCATTTGTTGAAGTGATGATGAGGTTCGAGGGACCAATTTCTTTATCTTCTCTCCCACTTTTCAATCTCACTAGCCAGCAACATGTAGGATTTCCATTATTTAGTTGTGCTATGAGTTTATAAGACTTTACAATTTTTCGCTCTCTAGTTTTCGCTCTGGACACGGTGGAGCTTTGACTCTTTCCTTCCTTATTTGGGCTTTTATTTTTCTTTTTTCTTTTAACTTTCCTTCTTTAGCTTTTAACGGTCTTATTCATGGTGGGGAGAGGGAGGCCTCCGCCGCCCAAACCGCCGGAAAACTCAGGGCAACGTCACTCTCAGAGCCGGGAGAATTCAGGACGCGCCGTTTCTCTCCCTTCTACTCCCTCGGCGAAGCTTTATTTTTTTTTCTTGTAATTAGCATTAATCTATTACAACTATATATATATTTTTTCAGTTTTTTTTTTCTCGTCCATTGTGACTTTTCTTCTCTGAAGATATAGCAAAAGAAATGAATACATAATTTCCATAACAATAACCAATTGCAGCTCACAATATTATCTAAATTGATAATGCTTACCGAAAACTTTGTTGTTGTAGTGTTTGATGGCAAGTTCAACTAGTTTAATAATAAGATATTTGTATTCACCATCAATCTCAACAAGATGAATGTAGATATCCTCGCAATGCTCAGTATTATGAATATGAAAACATTTTAACCATTAACATACTCCTTCCTCTGGAGTGAGAGTCCATGGGGTACGAGCTATAATAATTACACTCAATAGCACTTTCTTCTTTACCCCAACATTCTCTTCTACAACCGTACTTTCAACTTTCTTCTTATTTCACCTTTCAAACACGCAAGAAGAATTACCAGACACCTGTTAGTCAATTGGATTTTTCCAAGTGTGGACTAACGACGTTGACTCAATTGTTTGATATTCACTTGGTTAAAACCATTGAGAAGTGAATGAGAAATTGAGTATAAAAATTTGGAGAACAAAAAGAACGAAATTTAGAAATATATCTTCATATTCTGAGTTTTGAACACAGGACGTGTTACAAGTAAAATCCAAAATGAGATCTGTTTTGGTCACGTGTGTGTAAATAAAACACTAAAGAAAACGTTACCAAAAAATTCTACCTTGTGACCGTTATCTAAGCGCACGTGTAAACTAAAACCTGTTGTCACTGAAGCAACGTGTTGTTTCATGTAAAGCTTCAATGGTTAAATGTCTCCTAATTTGAACAGTCACGTACCCATTGAATGGTGATTGTCTCTTATTCATTTCTATAAATAGGGAGGCCTCCCACCATTTTCAAAAAACAAGAAGAAGAATCAGAGATATAAAATCTGAAATATTTACTAGGGTTTTTTGCATATCCATATTACAAAGTTTTGAGAGAGAAAGACAATACATTTTTAGTTCGCCGTTGTCAATCTTTGTGTAGTGCTGCTATCGATTGACTTGAGTCCGTTGTATCCTGGGAGATCATCGCTATCAATTGTGAGCACCATAGCAGAGCGAATAGATCTTAAGGACATTGAACCAAGTTCAAGCCTCAGAATTTCTTTTTGCATTCTATACTGTAAGTTTATCAATTATATTTCTTAATTCCTGCATTTATATTTAGTTAATTTATTTGTTTACATATTTAACACACCAGAAACAACAACTTAAGATCTATTCTGTTTTCTGTTGTGTTAATTATTGGAAAAAAAATTGTTTCTCTTATCTGAAATTTTTGTGTTTTTGGCTTTTCAACCTTGTTACTTTTTGTTTTAATATACTATCATTTTATGTAATTTTGATAGTTATGCATTTGTTTAGTTTATCTTTCTTCTGTAATATATATATTTTATTTTGATTTGAATCCAGTAGCTTTATAGTCTGAAACCCTTTTTTTAATCAAATTACTGTCTTTTTGTACAGTAACATTTATTTACTTTTATTTGTACAGTAACATTTATGTACTTTTGTTTGTGTTTACTATCTGTTTATCCATTTTCTTTTCTGCTTTATTTGTTTTTTGCTTGTACCCCTTTAATTCCTTTTGTCCTCTACAACAAGAATATAAATAAATCTTGGGGGACTAACAAGAACATTAAAACTTGGGGAATTAAAGGATACTCTATCAATCATCCTAAACACGAATTTATTCTTGGCGATAACATTTAGATTCCTTTTGTTGTTTAATAATTTTTTATAAGGATCGTGTTTGTCGTTATTTGATTTTATAAAAACAATTTGTTGAATAATTGTGGTTTCTATTTGTGATATAAACGATGTCTACTGAGATAGGCAATGCATCCGGAAATGATGGAACCGGTAACAGCATACCATCAGCAATCCCGATTGTGAGGAATGCATTTGGCCCTATTGGACCCGCTGAGAAGCCTGAGAAGTTCAATGGAAATGACTTTAAGAGGTGGCAACAGAAGATGGTGTTCTATTTGACCACCTTGAGTTTAACCAAGTACTTAACGGAAGATGCACCTGCATTGGGTGAAAATCCAGACGTACAGACAGTTGCAGCAGTTGATGCCTGGAAAACTGCTGATTTCTTGTGTAGGAATTATATCCTAAATTCATTGGATAATACACTTTACAATGTGTATAGTCCTTACAAGACTGCTCAGAAATTGTGGGAATCTCTTGATCGAAAGTACAAAACTGAAGATGCCGGCACAAAGAAATTTGTAGTCGGAAAATTTCTTGACTTCAAGATGGTAGATTCCAAGACAGTCATGAGTCAGGTACAAGAGTTCCAATTAATATTGCCTGAGCTCGATGCTGAAGGCATGAAATTGGGAGAAACTTTCAAAGCGGCTACTATAGTCGAAAAACTGCCTCCTTCGTGGAAAGATTTCAAGAATTATCTAAAACACAAACGGAAGGAGATGTCAGTTGAAAACCTGATTGTGAGGCTAAGGATTGAGGAAGATAACAGGATTTCTGAAAGGAGGACCAATAATCGTTTTGTGGAGTCAAAGGCAAATGTTGTGGAGCAAAACAGGCCCAATAACAAAAAACGAAAGAACTCAATCCAAGAGCAGTCAATCAACAATAAGAAGATCAAGTTCTCTGGTAACTGTTATGTGTGTGGTAAAGTAGGACATCGTGCCAAAGACTGTCGAAGTCGCAAAGACAACGGAAAAGGAAATTTCAAGAAAGGAAAGCAAGGCCAAGCCAACATGACAGAGATTAACGATCTGGTTGAAGATGTTAATGAGATTGATCTCGCTGCAGTTATTTCTGAAGTGAATTTGGTTGGGAATCCCAAACAATGGTGGGTGGATACTGGGGCCACCCGACATGTATGCTCTGAGAAAAATATGTTCAAAACATACAAACCAGCGACAGCTGAAGAGATCTTATTTATGGGCAATTCTGCTACTTCAAAAGTACTTGGAACTGGAACCGTTGTCTTGAAGATGACTTCCGGAAACGAGTTGAGTCTCAATAATATTTTACATGTACCTGATATTAGAAAGAATTTAGTGTCAGGTTCCTTGTTGAGTAAAAATGGATTTAAATTAGTGTTTGAATCTGATAAGTTTGTACTCACTAAAAGTGGGATGTTTGTAGGAAAAGGGTAACTCTGTGACGGTTTATTTAAGATGAATGTAATGACCGTGGTACCCAAAACTACTTGTAAGAATGTAACTGACAATGCTATTAATAATATTACTAGTTCTGCTTACTTGCTTGAGTCTCCTACTTTATGGCATAACAGATTAGGACATGTGCATTTTAAGTCTTTGCATAAACTTGTGAATTTAGGTCTAATACCTAAATTGGATCTCGATTCTCATAAGAAATGCGAGATATGTGTTGAAGCCAAATTGGCTAAAGCTCCTTTTAAATCCGTGGAAAGGAGTACTGAACCACTAGGGTTAATACACAGTGATATCTGTGATTTAAAATATGTGCAAACGAGAGGCGGTAAAAAGTATTTTATTACTTTTATCGATGACAGCACTAGGTATTGTTATGTGTATTTACTAAGAAGTAAAGATGAAGCATTTGAGGCCTTTAAGCAATACAAAAGTGAAGTTGAAAATAAACTAAGTAAGAAGATCAAAATACTAAGGAGTGATAGAGGTGGAGAATATGTATTCCCTTTCGAGAAATATTGTCAAGAGCAGGGTATTATTCATCAAATTACTGCTCCTTATTCTCCTCAACAAAATGGTATTGCAGAACGCAAAAATCGTACTCTAAAGGAAATGATGAATTCTTTGTTGATTAATTCTGGTTTACCCCAGAATTTGTGGGGGGAAGCTGTCTTAACAGCGAATCATATTCTCAATAAGTTACCCCATAAGAAACTCGAGAAAACTCCATATGATCTATGGAAAGGACGACCACCTAGCTTTCAATACTTAAAAGTGTGGGGATGTCTAGCTAAAGTAAGAGTTCCTACGCCGAAAGAAATAAAGATTGGACCCAAAACAGTTGATGGAATCTTTATTGGATATGCGAACAATAGTTCCGCTTATCGATTTCTTGTTCATAAATCTGAAATTGATGACATTCATGTCAATACAATTTTAGAGTCAAGAAATGCATTCTTCTTTGAAGATATCTTTCCTTGTAAGATTAGACAAGGAGAAACGTCTCTTAAAAGAAATCATGAGCAGAGTCATGATAGAGAATTAGACCAAGAGTCTATAAGTGAAGATGAACCGAGACGTGGTAAAAGGGCTAGAATGGCCAAATCCTTTGGTCCAGATTTTATAACTTATTTGTTAGAAAATGAGCCCAAAACTTTTCAGGAGGCAATGTCTACTCCTGAATCTCCGAACTGGAGAGAAGATGTAAACAGCGAAATTGAGTCCATCATGCAAAATCATACATGGCAACTGGTGGATCTTCCTCCTGTAAATAAACCCTTAGGGTGCAAATGGATTTTCAAAAGAAAGATAAAGGCCGATGGAACAATTGATAAGTACAAGGCTAGGCTTGTAGCCAAGGGTTATAGGCAAAAAGAAGGACTTGGTTATTTTGATACCTATTCACCAGTTAGTCGTATAACATCCATTCGTATGTTAATTGCGATTGCTGCGATTAACAATCTTGAGATACATCAAATGGATGTAAAGACAGCTTTCTTAAATGGCGATTTAGATGAAGAGATCTATATGGAACAACCTGAGGGGTTTGTGGTTCCCGGCCAAGAGAATAAGGTGTGTAAGCTTATCAAATCGTTATATGGTTTGAAACAAGCTCCTAAACAATGGCATGAGAAATTCGATCAAGTCATGTTGTCAAATGGCTTTAGAATTAATGAATGTGATAAATGTGTGTATGTAAAAGGTACGAATCATGAGTATGTCATTGTTTGTCTTTATGTGGATGATATGTTAATCATGGGAAGTAATTTAGATATCATCAAAGCGACAAAGAAGATGTTGAATACAAGGTTCGACATGAAAGATTTAGGAGTGGCGGATGTCATTTTGGGAATGAAAATTATTAAAACATCTAATGGACTTATCCTATCTCAATCTCATTACATTGAAAAGATTCTTGATAAATTCAAGAAATATGACTCAAGTCCAGTGAAGACTCCTATAGATGTAAAATTACATCTAACTAAGAATACTGGCGAAGGAATAGCTCAGTTGGAGTATTCGCGCATTATTGGTAGTCTAATGTACTTAATGAATTGTACAAGACCCGATATTGCATATGCCGTCAGTAAGAGTTCTTAGATATTTGAGATATACTAAGAACTATGAGTTGCATTATACAAAATATCCAGCTGTTTTAGAGGGATACAGCGATGCGAATTGGATATCAGATTCAAGTGAAACAAAATCTACTAGTGGTTATGTATTCACTTTGGGAGGTGCAGCCGTATCTTGGAAATCTTCTAAGCAAACATGCATAGCTCGATCCACAATGGAATCTGAGTTCATTGCTTTGGATAAAGCTGGAGAAGAAGCAGAGTGGCTTCGAAATTTTTTAGAAGATATACCGTGTTGGATTAAGCCTGTGCCATCTATTTGTATTCATTGCGATAGTCAATCTGCGATTGGAAGGGCACAAAGTAACAATTACAATGGTAAGTCTAGACATATTCGTCGTAGACATAATACCATAAAAGAACTACTCTCTAATGGAGTTATTTCAATTGACTATGTGAGGTCAAAAGATAATATCGCGGATCCGCTTACCAAAGGGCTATCTAGAGAGTTAGTTTATAATTCATCGAGGGGAATGGGTCTTAAACATATATCTTGAAAGTTGCCATGCGGAAACTCTACCTAGTTGACTGGAGATCCCAAGATCTAGGTTCAAGGAGACAACTGGTATGTAAATTGCAACTAGTTATACACTGTAGAGGTTTTGTAAACCTCCTACCTATTCCTATGACGAGCAAACAGTGTCACCTGTAAAATGTTAAGGTTAAGCTATGCTTTTAATGGTTCTTGTAGCTTGATAAATTCAAGTTGTGTAGTACAAGATACTCTTAACAAGTCAACCACCTATCTGAGTAAGGAGTGGGCCGCTTCTACGAGAATATTTTAGGTTAAATTCTCCGAGAGTACTCATGAAACCAGGAGTTGTTCAGGGCCAAAATGAACACAGCAATGAGAACTTCAAGAATGTACCGAGGGGTGCTGTGTGATTTCTATTGTCTTGGTATGCACAAAAAGCCGAACAGTTCAAGACATCGCGTTCACTGGTTGGCGAGTATATCCGGTAGATCTCACTAGGGCAAGGTTCAAGGACTTTGGCTACCTTTCTCGATGCAGTATCTCTCTACTGTCTTCTCTCTCGTGTTTTTGCATTTTTTGTTAGTTAGTCAATTTCCATTCATGTGGGGGATTGTTAGTCAATTGGATTTTTTCCAAGTGTGGACTAACGACGTTGACTCAATTGTTTGATATTCACTTGGTTAAAACCATTGAGAAGTGAATGAGAAATTGAGTATAAAAATTTGGAGAACAAAAAGAACGAAGCTTAGAAATATATCTTCATATCCTGAGTTTTGAACACAGGACGTGTTACAAGTAAAATCCAAAATGAGATATGTTTTGGTCACGTGTGTGTAAATAAAACACTAAAGAAAACGTTACCAAAAAATTCTATCTTGTGACCGTTATCTAAGCGCACGTGTAAACTAAAACATGTTGTCACTGAAGCAACGTGTTGTTTCATGTAAAGCTTCAATGGTTAAATATCTCCTAATTTGAACAGTCACGTACCCATTGAATGGTGATTGTCTCTTATTCATTTCTATAAATAGGGAGGCCTCCCACCATTTTCAAAAAACAAGAAGAAGAATCAGAGATATAAAATCTGAAATATTTACTAGGGTTTTTTGCATATCCATATTACAAAGTTTTGAGAGAGAAAGACAATACATTTTTAGTTCGCCGTTGTCAATCTTTGTGTAGTGCTGCTATCGATTGACTTGAGTCCGTTGTATCCTGGGAGATCATCGCTATCAATTGTGAGCACCATAGCAGAGCGAATAGATCTTAAGGACATTGAACCAAGTTCAAGCCTCGGAATTTCTTTTTGCATTCTATACTGTAAGTTTATCAATTATATTTCTTAATTCCTGCATTTATATTTAGTTAATTTATTTGTTTACATATTTAACACACCAGAAACAACAACTCAAAATTCTTCTTTGTGGAGATCGCAGCTGCATCCCAAAGTGTTTGATCATTATCGTTAAAGTTCATAAGCCGAAAGATAATTTCAAAAGAGTGTACATATTGCTCTGTGACATACTATTGCTTAGATATTGCAACATGAGGTTAAATGCTCGATCAGGTATTTAACATTCAACAAATTAACATAATATTTCAAAATCTTTCCAGCATAGTTCTTCTGGTACATTTGAGAAAAAGCTCGGCTCTCTGGACTTAGAAGTTTAAAATATCCAAATCGTGAATGTAAATAGTCCACTTTTTCACCTTTCACCATTCCTTGATTCGTCTAGTTAGGATCAAGCAATAGCCAACCAATTAATTTGTCAACACTGAACCTACCAACTAGCTCTTCTTGTTCTTCCCCTGCTAAAACCTTTGAAGCACTTCCTGAATCATTCTATTTGAACAAGAAATTGTCCAGCTATATAAAATAAATGCATCAACCAACCTCTCTATCGCCTCTCCGACATGGGCACGACCTATATCACAACCTTATGAAGGATCAAATATTGCAAGATTCGAATAAGATTTAGAGTAAGATGACTGAATACATTAACAAGGCGTCGAAGAAAAGGTCAGATCGAATTTAGGAAAACTTGAATATAGTGTTTCTCATCATATTCATATACAGAATTCTAGATGACCTTTTCATACTAAAATTGGACTAATTGGTCTATGGATTCAGGCTTACAACGTAGATCTTCCAAATGGCTTTTTGGGCAAGGTTTTAACTACATTTTGAAGCTTCAAATCTCCCATTTCAACAAAGCTACGAAACATTGACACACCTTGATAGGGCCGGTGTTTCCATATTTGAGATTTAACATTGACACACCTTGATACATTTAAATTCTTTTAAACAAAAATCGAGACTTTTGCCTTTTTTAAAACGGTTTTTATCGAGCTTTTCTTCATTTTAACCTCGATATGGTTACAACAATTTTACTATATTTTCGGGTTTTTGTTCATCGAGTTTGTGATATTGATCATTACATGCGGAGATTACGATTATTTTGTGTTATTTCCACCTTTGTAGTAAAGATTATTTATGGTGGTGGAGATCACATTTAACTTCTGGATCATCGGCTATTTAGAGTAAATAGAACTTTTGCCCCTGCGTTTATACCCGATTGACAGGTTGCCCCCTAACCTTTAAAATGCGACTCGTTCCCCCTTAAGTTTTATTTTTGTGCCCCGTTACCCCCTGAGTGCGTTTTCTGTCCATTTTTTCCGTTAAAAGTGACGTGGCATTTCCATGTCACCTTTTTTCTTTTTTTTAAATCTTAATCTTAATTAATCATTTAATTAAATTAAAGTAAGGGTAAAATAGGTTTTTTATCAATAGTTTTTATACCATTAAAAATAAATAATAAAATAAACCCCCCACCCCACGCACCCCCCTACCCCCCCTTCTTCTTCTTCTTCTTCTTCTTCCCCATTCTTCTTCTTCCCCGACCACCTGCAACTCTTGTTAAAAAAAAAATTCAATAAACCCAGAAATCCTCATCGTGTATTTGTGGCTCAGCCATAGATTTCTTGGCTCTAAGATTTTGTTCATGTTTTGTACTAATTGAACTCCTTGATATAAGCTTACCACGTTCATAATCATGGTCGAAACGGGAAAGATCTTTCTTAATACGGCCCTTTTGTGGTTGAGGAAGGTCACAATTTTCGACAAGGGAAAGAGATCTTTGTGCAACTAAGTGAGCCAACTCATCTTTATCTGCTGTACGCCACCACGGTTCGGTTAACCATACCGATGGAGAAGATAGACAACAAGCTAATTTTGGAGCTCGTTTTGCATCTTCTTGAACTAAACATCGATTAGTTGTTCTTTGCCACGCTGCTCTTGCTTCTGCTACTTCCATTGCTTTACCACATCTTACTATATGTAAAAAAGGAACGATTATTCAAACATTTGACAAACGTTTTTTTTTGTTGAGTTTGACAAAATATAAGGACCTATATATGTTCGTTCATGGCTGCTAGAGGAGGAGGAGGAGGAGGAGGATTTTGAAGTAAGAGTTCTTGAAACAAAGCTCCGTATATATCAATAGTTCTTGATTTGCTTGTAAAGGGTTTGAATTGGGACTTGAAGGATTATATATACGCTGTTACTCCATTACTGGAAGATGCGTTAATGGATCGAGATTTGGTTCATAGACAAACAGCTGCTTCGGTTTATAACTTCTCCGTTACGTTCTTGTTGGATTAATTCGAGTAATGTGTTTTGAAGCCTTGTTTGGATTTTAGATGAATGGATTATATTATCACGCCATAGATTTAATCCAAGTTCATGTACAAGGTTTTGTGTGTTGAAGGTATGAATGTACTAGGGTTTATATTATTACGTTCAATTTCTTCGTTGAATGGATTATATTATCACGCCTTGAATTTTTTTTTTTAAAGAAGAACCAGCAGGTGTCGTGGGGAAGAAGAACGGGAAGAAGAAGAAGAATGGGGAAGAGAGAGGGGGGGGGGGGGTAGGGGGGTGCGGTGGGGTGGGGGTGGTTATTATATTAATTATATTTAATATTATAAAAACTATTAATGAAACACCTATTTTACCCTTGTTTTAACTTAATTAAACACTTAATTAGTATTAAGATTTAAAAAAGAAAAAGAAAAAAGGTGACATGGAAATGCCACGTCACTTTTAACGGCAAAAATGGACGGAAAACGCACTCAGGGGATAACGGGGCACAAAAGTAAAACTTAAGGGGGAACGAGTCGCATTTTAAAGGTTAGGGGGCAACCTGTCAATCGGGTATAAACGCAGGGGGCAAAAGTGCTATTTACTCGGCTATTTATTCATTTCTCTATGCAGTGTTTTACTTTTTCACTAAGTTTGAAATTAAAAAAACCAGTTTCTGGGACGTTATATTTTGGGTACATGCTTATTGCTTCGTATGCGTTTTTTGTACTCACGGGTACAATTGGTTTCTATGCATATGTTTCTAGTTCACAAG